>JAWZYV010015615.1:0-600000 GCA_038373885.1 Cheiracanthium punctorium | reverse complement strand
CATTTTTTTTCTGGAAATTTCATGATCCTGATAGAAAATTAGTAAAAACTTTAAAAAAAGCGTACCTGAAAAAACCTGCTATTAATATTTCGATAAAATCAAAGCAGACATGGTGCATGTGTAAATGTGCGGAAAATTTCTCGCTTTTCCAAAGCTGGTTCTCCTAACAGACTTTTTCTGCATGTGTTCCCTTTGTCAAATTATTTATTTTTAACCTCATGAGTAAATTTTAATTTATTTTCACCTCATAAAAAGTGTAAAATGCAACTGGTGAGAAGGCATTCTTAATTTTCTAGAGTCTCTTGATCTCTTGAAACTAGATCAATCTTAATAAAATACAGAATACAAGTTAGTCTTGATTTACGCGAAGTGTCTTGGAACACATCCCTCAAGTAAATGAAAATTTCGCGTTCTGAAAGACGGTACATATATCACTTTTTGAAACACATACGCCATTATTTTAGACACTCAAACTTTTTTCAGCCATTCCCTAATTATCTAGTTTCCTTTGCTCTAAGAATCTTAGAGCTATGAAAACTAGACTCAAATGAGTCGGGCTCGGAAGAAATTCCTCCCCTTTATTGAACATACTCCTTGTAAACAGATTTTAAAAAGTGATTCTTGGGAGAAATAAACTATATTTGATAAACTTTAATATATAAAGAATTAAAAAGTGCATTAAGAGTTTGCTAATATATTTGTCGATAATTCGCACAAACAGCAAAAATTTATGATATCCTATCAATGAAGTAATTGACTAGAAGTTCAGTGGTGTAACGTTTGGCGCACAGAGCTGCCATCCCACAGGTCCGGGGTTCGCGTCAAAGGTTGGGCAAGGTCGACTCAGCTTTTCATCCCTGGAGTGGGTCGATAAAATGAGGACCAAGCTGTCTTGGAATCAAACACTGGGGGCTTTGCGTCAGGCTGGTTGAGGCATATGCAACCGCACTAGAGCTGAAGCAAACCGCATGTATTCGGTACTAAGATACGGATAATCACTCAGACTCGAAGTACCGAATTGTTACTTTTCGGTTGATATCGTTACTCGATCCGAAGGTTTCGGATCGAGCAGCTTCGAACTTCGAATACAGACTGCCAGGCGAAACAGGTTCCAGTAATCGAGTACTAATATCTTCTGTTATTTGTTACTGGCAGTTTCTGGATATCGGATCGCGGTTTCAAGGGGGAAAATGACTTTCGAGTGTGCATTTCGGATCGACCAGGTTCGAACTTCGAATACAAGACTGCGGGTGGGAGAAAATGAATTTCGGTATTTGAGTAATAGTATGTTCCGTTCCGTTACTAGGTACCGGAAGTATTATGGATTCTCGCTGTTTGAAGGGAAAAATCAGTTTCGGTATTTGAGTAGTAGTATGTTCTGGTTGCAATTCGTTTGTGCCGAGCCGGATGGTATCGTTTTGATGAGGTTTGGAAGAATCCGTATGTATCGTTACAGTTATGGAGATGGATATACTATCTGCTGCTCTATTGATATGGGTCGTACAATGGGAGGATAGGATCCGGTGTATAGCATGTTCTTATGCGCAGTTGAACTTTTTTTTGCGGGGGGGGGGGAAGGAGGTGTTCTCATAATTGTAGAGGAGCAATACATATAAGAGAAGCACGTTAGTAAGGGGTGCTAATTTCGGGCTTTCTAACATTTTGGTACTAAATAGTGGTGCAATCAGAATTCTTTCTTTCAGGGTGGTTCCGAAGCAGGATTGCGAACTTAACTTTTTCTTTTTTTTTTAGCTAGAATCGAAATATGAGTAATAAATAACAAATTATTTAAATACACCTTTAAAAAAATATTTTTTTATAAAGTAAACGAATTCACACATTTTTATTATTTAAAATATTATTTGGAACTAAAAAAAATATTTAGCATGGAAACCTAAACACATTTTTTAAGTAATTGTTTAAAAAATATATAAAAAATTGGAAGCTACCCGGGATTTCTATGCCCACTCCTGCGTAAGCCACTGGTATTAAAATAATTCAATAAAGTTCAGTATGTTTCTAAAATGTCGGCGTTTAGGGGGCCATCTGCCCTATTTTATGGTACATTTTATTCCATGAACTCATGGAATACGCATAGACCGGTGCAACCATTCTTTCTGTATGAAAGGAGTGGTAATTTTTGTTTAAAGAATGCTCTCATATATGCACCCACAGAAGGGGCTAACCCCTTTCATCCCAAAAGTGCAGAAATAGAACTGGAAATATCTTAAAAATAGGTAATTCTCATTGAATAAAACAATTTTAATTTAAAATATGGTAATTTTTAATTTACTTCGAAAAATGGTCCAGCAAAAGAAGTTTTTGATATGAAATAAGAACTCACAAATAATAAAGATATTATGCTTTTAGAGACGCAAAGTAGTTGATATCATACTGAGATACCCTGCCCTGTGAATTTTATATATGTGGCCCAATCCCTGGATCTCAGTATTCGAGAACCCGCTCCCAGAAAAAACACGAGTCACAAGCTTTCCTTTACACTTTTTATGATAAGAATGAACAGGTTAAACCAGAGTTCAGAATTATAAAAAAGGGGGGGGGTTGAGAAAAAAAAAGAATGGCATATGTCTTTGGAAGATTTCTATGTGCACTCAGTAATTCGGATAATTTAGCATTGTATAAAACCATAAATGTGTATAAAAACAATCTGTAAATCAGAGAAAATAAGCTCTAAATACAACTTTGTACAACTTCGCTAAAAAAAATTCTTTTTGGTTATGGGTTTATGTATGGGCGGCATATACCCATAACAACACTGTCCCGGATGTGTTGTTATGGGGCACTATATAACATCCTATTACCGATTCTATTAGTAGTAACGAAAGTAACGAGTAACGAATACTTAGTAACGAATAGCGAACATCTAAGTAACTAATACATACGGATACTCATTTTGTCGTTACTTTTACAGCACTAATCCGCACCCAGAGCACATGGTCACAAAGGCGCGGTTAGGCAGCGCAGGCCTTGGCCCCGCAGAGGGGCTGTTGCGCCAATGTTTCACTTTGATTTGAAGTAATTGAGCTCTTATTTATCTGTTGGCTGAAATTTCGGGCTCGGGCTTTTAATAATGAGTCGGAACCCATCTCTACACCCTACTAAGACACGTGTATAAGTTTATTTTTGATTATGCTCAAAAGCCGCTCAAAAAACGCATTTCACCATCAAAATGCGTCTTTTGAGCGGCTAGCGTATTTGAGCGGTTTGCAGTAATCACACAAAGAAACAAACTGGCCTGGAAGGGATACGTGCGAAAAGAAGAAAAGTTGTCCATGAGATGCAAGAAGGGGTCCGCACGGAAAATTACAGTTTTCGGACATATTAATTTCGTACGCGTCACGTGACATTTCCACATACTTTATTGCTTCTAAGTGTTTTGGAGCTGTTTTATTTTGGGGGGGGGGGATTTTACCCTGGGTTTTGGAAACGCTGAAGTATAAATATTGATCAGTGACTATTTTTTTTTATTATTCTCAAACATCAACGGCATTAGAAAGGTTAATCGAACGCTGGAAAATGCAGGTATGGCAGTTGGGTATATCCCCCCCCCCCTTCCTCATTTTTCGAAAGCTTAATTAAATTTCGAACGAATCGCCAATTCCCTCGACGTCCCGGTTGTTTTCATTTGCCCGTCTGTTTTAAAATTGAGCAGGTTGTTTGCCTTCTCAACTCTATAATCCCTCCGTCCTTCTATCTCTCTTTGTCGAATTGTACTGCTGCCATGTTTGCAGTCACGCGGGGTTTGCGATCACACGTTTATCAATAAAATTTGCATTATATGTGCGGAGTTATTTGCTTTTGTTTTTGAGATACGTACAGGATTAAAAAGGGAATGAAAGTAACTTAAAGCTTATGATCACTAAATTGCGTTTTAAATGACTTTAGTCTGCTTTTGAATTTGCTATTTCTGACTTTTTAATTGAGGGGAGAAGTAGAAATTTTCCAGTGAATACTGAACTCTTTGGTTTGCTTACATTACATTTAAAGTCAGTATATAGTGTATACATATTCAGAGACTGATAGTCTAGCACTTCTAGACTGTTGGTAATCTGGGATGGTAAATTGGGGGGAAGGAGGGGAGACGTGATTGATAGCCATATTCTAAAACAAATTTATCACATTAGGCACTGGAAATGTTCAATAAGTCTCTTCACAGCCTCTGCTAAAATTAAAAATTAAAAATCTGAAATATTTTCATATTTTAAGTACGGACTAAAGTGATCAAAAGGTAGCATAATCCATGCATTGGCCCTATTTGTCTTCTTGTTCCATAAAAACAATTCTTTGGAATTGAAATCTATATTAAAATCGCCTTCTAAAATCGTTTTGCAAGCTTCGTCAGGCTCAGGCATATTTTAACTATACTCCACCTTCATTTGCATCAGTATTGATGGCACTAATCAATATTTATAGATACTAATTAATTTTCCCATTATGTGTAGCAGTAATCCATTAAACAGTGCGATGTAGCCAATTTCTCGCCAAATGTAGAAGATACTGCCAAACTGGGTTCAGTTGAGGGAACTTATTCTTTGCCACCAAACTTGGCGATAAATCGCTAAAAATGGCCAACCTCGGCGGCTTTTGACATTTTACACACTCACACTTTTTTCAGTGGACAAAAATCCGTATCTGAAATTAATACAGCTCTCAAATGCTAGTAATGCAATGAACGTTATGAAACTTTCTGAAAAACATCTGAAATAGACAGAGTGTTGCAAAATGAATCGCGCTTAATTAAAATTTTACCATGCCATTCTGTGTTTTAGAATTTATTTAGGAAGTTTCATAACTTGCATAGGTTTATCATTTACGATTCCGCACATAATATAAAGATACTTGGAGATTTTGACGCAAGGAGTTTAATTGGTATCCAGGGCCTGGGAAGAAAGTTTTAGTTTTTTGAACTACAAACTTAAAAGATCTGTGCCAGGAAGCAATGACGGGCACATAATATTCGAAATCTTGCTGGCATTAAGCAGTAGCATTTTTGTGCGAATCAGACTTGCGTTGGAGAATGTTGTATAATCGACGCTCTCGCGCAGCGTAATTCATTATCTCTCTCTTTTCTTCGTCTACTTACGTCACTTCTCCAAAAATTCTGCCCTCAATCCTAAAAGGTTAAAGATGCCTGACCTTCTACAGTTTTCTTTATTTTCTTTTTTTACCTTCTTGTATTGACACCATATCAAACACCGTTACGTATAAATTCAAATTTCTCTGCAGAAAGAAGGATCAACCAATCAACCATTCTTTTCTGAGCTGTGCCGATCGATGTCACGTGAACTCCGCCTTTTTTGTGGTTTGATGGATGACCCCTTGGGAGAATTTATGTCTGGAAATTTTCGTATACTTGGATGGATTTTTTTCTCTCTTTCTCGTTCCTCTGATTTTAAAATGCTATGCATTTCTTTTCGCTGCTCGAGTAAAGGGCCTCACTTGTCCGAAACATATGGGGGAATTTTTTCCATACATTCTTTTTAAAAGACGATGCTGTTTTACAGACCCCTACATTTTGGAAATTTTTTATAATCTTATGTATATGAATTATATTTCATTTTAATTTTCCTTTCTGGGTTATCTTTCGTATTCCAGTAAGCGTTCAGAACAGATGCTTGTTTTTAACAATAATCTTTTTTGAAAACCTTAAAAAATATTCAAACCATCCTTAGTTAAAAATCTTGTTTATTTTTCGTCTAGATGCTAACATCTTTTATGTCTTCATTTAAACAATAATATATTTTTTTAGTTTATATGCTTCTGAGATGAAATGCACGATATTTTTTTCTTCTTTTTTAAGTCAAGATATTTTTTAACGCTCTATGAAACATAATGCGCTATGCTTGTCTTGCTGAATTATTGCTTCCTTAATTATACTGAAATAACTTGATATTATTCGCGCATAATTCAGTTTAACTCTTTCAGTTTTTTACTACTTTAATTATTATGTGCGAGAAAATAACTAGAGTTTTAATTTCTTTCAATAAAATGTATTAATTTTTTCAGTAAACGAATTCTTTTTGTATAAAATTGTGTTTTTTAAACACTTTATTATATTTAATTGTCATTATAAGTGTTACGAACTCTTGTTTAAAAATTGGAGGGAAGGAAAAAAGATTTATGAAACTTTTGTTCCTTATTTATTGTTATCAAACATACTTTTAGAATATTTTTAAAAAAAGTTCTCTGTCATTTTATTTCTTAAGCAGTAATTTATTTGCAAATCTGAAGTCACGGTAACTGTTTCATACGTTGTTCGTGGGAGAGATGGTCTTCAACTTACAATTTAAAATAACTTTTTTACAAGAATTCTCTTCCCCCCCCCCCTGCATAGAATCATTCTTTTAGTGCACTTTTTAATCACACAAAACGGCTCATTTGAGAAGGGAGGCAGAAAAAATGCAAAAGAACTTTGTTTTCTTCTAAATTGAAAATTTTTGCTCACTCATATGTACACTTCTTTAATTTTTTTTACTTTTCATTTCAAAATTTTCTCATCGTATGTTTTTATTTCGAAATTTTTCATTCTGTATTTCCGCTTCTAGCAACTTCGGGCGAAAATCTCGGATACTGCTTGAAGAATCCGTCTTCTTCCTCTTTTATCAGTGGGTTTCGAGATTAAAAAGACGCTGGAAGCGTCAAGAAAGTTTTGCTAAAATAAAAATGGCGCACTTTTTTTTTCTTTTTTACTATTATTATTCCCTCATCTTTGTCTTATCGTTAAATAACATTCTTTTTCTGGCGAGGTGAAAGAGTGGGAATAGATGTGTATTTCTGTTCTTTTATCGGATGTAGAATCTTTTGGATGTGTCAGCAAGATTTTTCTCTTGTTTTATTGATTTTTACATTCAGATATTATATTTTAATGGGAATATTTATTGAGAATTATACGAGTCTCTCTCTCTTATACAGAATAATAAAATTAATATATAGGGTAATAATATTTAACGAGGCGTATAAATCATGCACACATCACTGGGTTACAAATAGTTTTTTTTTTTTTTTTAATTTTGAGAAGGTACTCTTATAGTTTATCTGTAAGAAACCTTCAGTAAGTAACAATTTGCAGCAGATTCCCTCTCTGTATCTATCATTGCTTTGGAAGGGAGCTAAGAGATTTAAAACAATACATTTTTATTATCTGATTATATAATACGCTAACGTATTCAGTACCGAAATTGACGATGTTTCCACGCTGCGACCGGCAATAGCTAGATGTAAACATTAGTACAATAATAATAACGCATGTGCAAAAATCCAAACGAACAGTTCAGTGACGTGAAAGGGAGCAGGCATATATCACGCAGTAGCTAGATTACAAAATAACAATAATGAATACACAAAAATGCAAGATCTTCCGGACTTTTTCACAGTTTTAAAATATAGAATTTACAATACTTGGCACATTAATAAACCTTCTAAATGTCACCATGCATTGGGTTAAAGCACATTTTATCCATTTGCTGTTTCAACATTGGCTTTTAGGATGACACCCAAAATGTGTAGCAACCCTAAGCTAAATAAATTTAATGACAAATACTGTTAAAACCAACGAGATATAATAGGATAAGAAGTCGATAGTTAAAACAAAGAAACATGATTTTCATTGAAATGCATCCAGAAATTTAGTCAACACTGCGCTCAGTATAAAGAACAGTAAAGTAGGGGGCGGCGAAGCTGGCCGCCTTGGCGGCTAGATTTTATTATTGCCCTCTCAGCCTTTTGTATCACATCTTTTTTTTTTAAATCTTTCTTAATTTTGTAAAAAATAGTTTCCCAATATTGTATATATTCCTTTACCATAGCGGGTCATTTATTAACACTGCTTTAATCATCTAGAATTCGCCCTCCCAACCTAAAATTAAATATAGTGTGTATCAAATTTTTTAACGTTGTACTCCTTTTTACCTTTTTGTTTCTTCTGAACGTTTTTGTCTTTATGAATGCGTATCAAATATTAATCCGTGTGCCATTCAAGTGGTAATGACATATATACAGTCAACGCTCCTTTTTACGAACCATTGTTTTATTTTACAAACACTTGCGATTGTATGAACTACCGAGCGGCCCCGAATACAATTACCATAGACGTAGTCGTTTTTATGTTTCCGATTTTACGAATTGCAGTCGACACTCTTTTTTTACGAACCTGTAGAGACCACTGGAATAGTTTCGTAAAATCACCTATGGGAGTGTAATCGGGACCAGTCTCTTGTTCGTTAAATCGCAAGTGTTCGTAAAAACGGGCATCGACTGTATTTGATACGCGACTGTATTGGAAGATTGTTTTGTCTAATTTTCAGTCGCGTACTGCAGTTGGTATATCCAAATCCGTACTTAGGTGAAGGAGCAGGCTGAGGAAACATGGTCACTGCGAGTACGTAAAAACGAGCATCGACTTATAAATGCAGAATTTGAGAACAAAAAATAAAAGGATTAGAGCCTTTGTTGAGCGACGCTTTGCTCTCTGCGCTCTCTCTTTTTGACCTCCGGTAATCTCGATGTCAGATACTTGTCAAATAAAGCCAATAATAATCTCCTCTTTAAACAAGGATTTCATAAAATATTCTCGCTCCGAGAGTTAGCGTTACCCGTACAAACGCCGAAAAGACAATGTGTGTTCTTTCGCGAGGGTGGGAGGGAACCGAAATTTGTATAGAAGATATTTGCAGAGACATCTGTTGCCCCTAATAAAATATTTTATTAGAATGCTGCGTTGTGCATATATATATTCCCTCGTTTATTTTCATTCTTTTGTCTATTGGATGTTATAAATGGGGATTGAATTCGTATACAAAGAATGAAAATCGAGCAAAACCTCTTTACTTTTCGATAAAGCGGAAGGAAAATATGTTTTTCTCAGCTTGTTATCGAGATTTAATATTTTACTTTTCGTTGTGTTCTCCCTTTACTTTTCCGGAATTTATAACATTATTATCTTGTTGCTTGTTACGGGAAAGCGACTTTCTGTGATGCAGAGTTCCCAATACCTCCATTCTTGCCCACGGAAGATTGTTTAAATCTAATTTTCAGTAGCGTACTGCAGTTGATAATGATATGTTCTACTATCCGATTTCGAACTTGGGTGAGGGAACAGGCGAAAATGTGAAAGATAAAACATCGTAAATGCATCAGTTATGTAATAACCTTCCGGCACAAATTAATTATTTGTGTTTTACGCTCTGTTTTTTTTAATGCTTATTGTGATGTTTGATTTTTTTAATGTGTTATTATATGCTTTTTTTTTCTTTTAGGTAAGTACAGATTTCATCAGTTTCTGTGATATTTGTGATAATTTCTCCTTTAGGTATGAAAATATACTTATTTCATTTTCTTTTAAATGTGCATTTTACAGTGAGCTGCTAACAGTAAAATTTCGAGCTGAAAAGTGACTGTCGACTATTTATTTTATTTTGTTTTATTTTTTAATGTTCCTGGTCATTTAGCGAAATTTTTACATTCAAAATTATACTTGGCAATGTCAATTAATTCGATTTGTGTCTCCTTAACTCTTGTTTAATTGTATGTAATTTATATTAATTACTTGGACATGCTATTTATTTTTTTTTTATAGTTTTACTTCCCTCGTTAAACAGTAACACTCGCAGTTTTATTCCCGAAAATCTTTCTCGTTTTTCCAAAAATATTTTTGCGAAGTACTCAATTTTCTTATGCTCTAAGGCTGTTTCTTTAGCAAATACATTTTGAGGTTTAATCCTTCATAATCCCGGTTTCGAAGACATGAGCTTCGCTTTCCTTTCTGGCATACCTTTTACTTTTACATCATTCCACATTAATTGTAAGGCTAGAAAAGAAGTAAAAGTTGTAGTGAGTGTTTTTTGTGTGTGTGTGTGTGTGTGTGTGTGTGCGTCTAAGTTTGGTTAATCTAGTAACTGTGTTTGTGTGCTGCTTGCTTTAAACATGTACAGATCAAATAATTTTCATACTTTGATTACTCCCTTCCTTTTTTTAAACTGCTGCAGAGCAGACATAGGGGCTGTTCCCAGCTAAATTGAATCTGGAAATTTGCGGAATTCTGTCGATATCGCGAACAAGTTAGTCTCAAATGCACTCTCGTAAAAAGTCCAGAATATACAGCGAAAATAATTGTTCTCTTCTCAGAGCGTTTGTAGAATATTTCAGTATTCCAGTATTCCGAACCCCTCCTAGTTTTAAAATTGAAACTTATTTTAACACTCTTCCCCGGCACGAGTGGACTACGATCGTAGATCAGGTACACTCACTCAAAAAAGAATTCGAGTAATAGCCAAATTTCGTATATTTTACTTTTGTCAATACTAATTAGTTTATGAAAAAACCCAAAAGTAGAAATAAATATGGAATTTTTTTATTAATATACGACATAATTGACTTTTTTCAGAGAACAATATTTTAAATATGAAACTCACAGGAAATTTGATTTATGCTTAATAGTTTTTTGAGAGAGGGTTCCTGGTCTACGATCGTAGTCCACACACATAACAGAGGGTTAAAAAAAATACTCCAATTTTATAAAAGTCCCTGAATCAAAGAGAAATATCAATAGAAATGTTGCTAATTACGAAACAGAATGTATCCTCAAATACAATTTTTTTTTTTAATTGCTGATTTTGGCGACGATTTTCCTAAATTGGCAACACTGAGTGGTGCGAAAGAAAATCGATTATTTTTCTGAAAAAAAAAAAGTAAATCATTTCGCAAGTTGCACTTTCGAAAAACCCACCTGCACAGCTTTCCAACAACGTTTTTTTTACATTACGAAAAGCGATTTCAAGTCCGCATATTGTACAGCACGGGAGGAAATCGCTGCTTGTGTCGTCGAACGTTTTCGCAGATGCATTGTATTATCCGACCTCTTTCCATCCAAGAATCAATATAGATTCCTAAACATTTATCGTGCCGCAAAAGAAAAAAAAAGAAGAAGAAGAAACGAGCTGGGGCTTTACCTGGAGTTGAGAGGTTAGGCTGCTGCAAGTTGTTGAAAAATACATTTATTCATATATTTCATTAAAAAAAAATATTTTTTTTCGGGGGAACAGCAAAGAGCTTGGCAATTCGGACGAAATAGAGAAAGAATACAAAAAAGAGAGAGAGAGAAAAAAAAATGGTTGCGCACACTTTTCTAATATGGATTTTTCTCGTAGGTATGTGTGTGCCGTTTAAAGTAAATAACTTGCAACAGATGGAAGGAGAGTCAAAAAATATTTTCTTCTTGTCACTTCCATGTTTTATGAAAACCTTTTTTGGCATCACTGGATTGAAAAAACTGTTGATTTCGATTTTACCCCTTTTTCGAATTGAATGACTTGTACTTTATAGTTGAAAGAGTGAATGTACGATCTTGTTCTACATGTTGAATTCAATGCTCACGTTTAACTCTTTAACGCGCAGTGTTCTCGCTCTGGGAACACCGAACTCTGACGTTTTGACTGTTGCCAGTCCCGAAGAATAGATTTCTATAAAAATAGTTGCGGGTGACATAGCTCCACGAGAATCCTTTACCTTTTTAACACGTCATTTCCCGTCAAAAAATGGTCACGATATTTTTAACAGCACTGATATCTGCTGAAAAATGGAAGAATGCGACAACAGCTGGATAGATTGCCCAATGCTGAAAAAAAGGGCAGCCGTTGCCATAGCTCGACATAACTACCAGCAAGATGGCGGACGATCGAAACGTTCATCGCGTGCCACTGTGCGCGGGCACAGCCAGCTGTCGTCAAAAAAGGGTCTCTAGATCTGTGGCACGCGATGAACGTTTCGATCGTCCGCCATCTTGCTGGTAGTTATGTCGAGCAATGGCAACGGCCGCCCTTTCTTCAGCATTGGGAAAGGGTTGCGCCTCAAACGGTTAATGGATAGAGAGCTTTTACCAGCCATTGATCAATCTAACAACTTCTGTTTGTTCTAATGAGAATATTTCCACAAAATTCACGCATTAACGCTTATTTTTTGATTGAATAAACTTGCAACTGAAAAAGCTAAATGATTTTTCGTCAGAAAAGATTCTAACAGAAAATATAAATTAGTTTCTTGTGTTCTGTATGTTAATTTCCTCCTCAACATCTAAATTTGATTTTATCAACATTTCACGTTATTTTATCATTAAATGTTGAACCAATGTCCAAGGCCTTATAATTTAAGTAGCATCATTCGTTTTCAATTACGAATTAAGAATATGAGCGAACACTTTGTGCGACTTAGCATACTTTTGTAAAAGGTGTATTTCTTTAGTTGCTGCCGCTATACCCCCCCCCCTTTTTATTATATTGTCCTGTATTAGCTAAAATTATTGTGGCTGAAATTTAACCCTATTTTAGTCATTTGAATTGAGACGAAAACTTATACTTCGGCCTGATTAGGCTAACGAGTAATTAGGCTTTGGCTACATTCAATTCGTTTAAGCTGCAAGCGTTAAATTTACTTTTATAAATTACCACATAAAAAATGCAATATATCTTTATTAAAATAAATGGAAAATTGCATTTAGCACTTCGTGAATGTCATTGCATCTAATGATCCTTTTTCATTAAACACATACACACACATAAAAAAAGAAGAAAAACCCGCCAAATATAACAAAAATGTACGTGTAATTTATATTCAACACCTTTTTTTCCCAATTTTATGCCACGAGACAACCACAATTCCATGTTAATGGCTAAAAATATTAATAAAAACTGTTTTCCATTTTTTCTCCCTTATTTATGCATATATACATACGTATAAAACCACTCATAATCTAACTCCACTTTCCTCAACCCCATAAGCCGATAATTTCTCCATCTAGCCTTCCCCCGCTTTTTCTAACCACCCCTCCCCCCATCTTTGCCAGTAATTAACGATTTTCGATTCTAAATATTTACTTATTTTTATTTTTTATTTTTATTTTTTTTTTTTGTTTAGTGTTTACTTCGCCGAATTTTTATGCGCGTAAGTCAAAAAATCCTTTTTAACTTAGTTTTGAAGCGAACTTATGAAAAATAATAACTTGAAATTATCTTTTTCTTTCGTTTTTTTTTCTTAATTACGATGTCGGCATCTTAGTTTTTTATTATATTTATTTTTTATTCTGTAAGTAAAATTATTAACGCGCAAAGGTGTTGCGTCATTAATAAACAGTTTACACGTTATGCGGGAGTGGTGGTGGTAGACATGAAGGGCACAAAAGCAAAATAGTCATTTTAACGCGCACCTAAGTGATATGGTAACATATTGCGGTTTGGTAGTGATGTTTGGACTTTTTGTGGTTGTAATGCAGGTAATTTGTTTTGATTATCCACATGGAATTAAAAGGAGAAGGCAGCAAAATTAAGCTGGGAGTGTAAGAATTAACAGGCTATTTTGCTAAAAGCTTTCAAAAAATATGCCTCGGTGTAATAAATATTTGTTATGTAGTGCAAGTTTTAGTATGATATGCGTGTGTTCGTATATGTACACGATGTTGCATTGCTAATGCAAGCAAACATTTTATTTCAGGGATCGATCCTGGAATTTTTTACAGGGTCCCATTTATTTTTGTGAATTTCAATATCTATTTTTGTGAATTTTCAGTCTTTATTTTTGTGAGTTTCAGCGTCTATTTTTGTGAATTTTAATAACAGTTTTTGTGAAATTCACTTATTTTTTAAATAATTTACAAAACAAATTAAAATATAAGGTGAAATGTCAATGGAGGGTTGTTTTAATCCATTGTAATTTTGTGAAGAGGTTTTCTTAAGCGATTGCAGGAGCGTAGCCAGAAATTTTTCATTGGGGGGGGGGATTACGACTACTGTAACTCACATATATGCATACATGTGTGTAATAAGGGAGTGAAGAATATACACTTTGTATGGCAAAAAATTCCTCATGGGGGGATTATGACCCCCCTACCCCCCCCCTTGGCTACGCCCTTGATCGATTGTAATTATGTGAAGGGCTGTGAAACGGACCCAAATTTCGTCTTTATCGATCCCTAATTATATTAAATTTCTGTTTCGACTGATTCTTTTAATAGTTATTACTTTAATTTTGAGGTGATTTATGCATTTATTTAAGGCTGAGGAGAAAAAATTTACTTCATTGTTTTAAAATCCCAATATATAGTTACACTGATCACTGTTTCACTGAATCTGTTACAATCCTGTTTTGGAACCACTCTAAAACAAAACATTTACTTCCATTACGGCAAAAAGATTAGAAAGTTTTTCTCAAAAAGCGTAATAAATTCCAAAATTTTTGACTAAAAAGAAAACCTCCTTCTATTGTATACTAATTATGTTTTTTGTTGTAAACCTTAATCTTATTTCATTCAAAATAAGTACACGAGTCGTTATTATAGACATTCACACAAATGTCTTTGAAACGCTCGGCGAAAGTTTAAAAGTGGAATTAGAACTGGGACCCATAATAAAGTGCTTTGTCATGAAAGTCAAGTGTATATTTATGTAATAAAGCGTGACATGTGACCAAAGGGTGGGGAGAATGTATGGTGAAGTGCGCGACACTTTGTGACAAGGGGCCGGAGGTCAGAATTATTGAAAAAAAAAGTGTGACAACCCACATTTACTAGTGTATGGAAACGATTCTGGCACTTTTCCCCGTCGTTCATATGTGAATCTGCATACTTTCGATGTGCCCTACCTCCCATTATATTTTTGTACCAGTAATTATGGAGCGCCCCGCCTCCTAAACTGAATCAGAAAAATGGGACTCATTTGAAGGGCTCCGACTTAACTGCCCGAACTTAACCGAATTTACTAAGTATTCGGTTTGAAACAAACATTTTTCCTTCGAACTCACTTCACTTCAGTTCCTCTCGTAGCCATGACAAACGAGAATTCAAGCACCTCTTTCCAAGTGTGTTCTGTCAGTCACATTCCACCTCGCCTTCCCACCAGCACGGGCCGGATGATTAATTTTCCATTAAAACATACCCGAGAGTGTAAAAGCATGAGTGGCAAAACTCGAACCTTTCCGCAGGAAAAATCTTGAGCTGACACTCTTCCGACATTTTGTTGCTTGGTAATGATTTAGCACCCGCCTCAAATAATTTTAATTACTGAGGAAAGCCATGAGGTCGGGAAATATTTATGTTAGCCGAGGTTTCCTACAAAATTATGCGAGAATAGAGGTTTTTTTTTTTTTTTTATGTCCCAGAACGCATGTGATTATATATATCAAGACATTAAAAATTTAGTTCGTTCTGTTGAATGCATTCTTTTTCCTCACTTTTTTCATACTTTTCTTTCCGGGCTTTTATTCATTCTAGACACGACTCCCAACCAATGAATTATAGAAGCAACCTACGCTGTTGCTCAACTCTTCAATTCGATTGGCTCAAATTACATATTTGCTAGCGACTATAGGCAAAATTAAAATCTTCCGCCCCTAGCATGCTACTCTTACATATCCATCCATACTACTAGTCTGCTGTCAGTTCCAAAAATGTGTTTTAGAGAAAGATATTGACTTAAATTGCAAGGATCATATGTAGGAAATTTTTTCGGAAGCGGCTTAGTTTTTCTATGTGGTGGATTTTTAAACACATATGATTCATGTTCATGTTATATTGCGGCGGCGGTGGCATCCATGATCATTTGCCTTGGCAAATGACTTACGATATTATTATTATTCTGGTGTTAAAAATTATCTGTAACTTTGAATGTAGCACCTGATAATATAGTAGGTTAAGGTAAATTTATATTTTTCACTTTTAAATGCTTATTATTATATATTAAAGTGGGTTTCTTTCATCTGAGTAATATTTAATACTCTCAAATTTACTAGAAGCTTGACTATATTTTTCTATCGATAGATTAAGAATCTAATTTGCTCCAATTTGTTGCTTCAGTGCTCCAAATCTTCGACACTGTTGCTCCTAAAAGCTGCTCCAAATCAGCCTTACCCAATTCCCACCCCTGCGATATGAAAAGTCAGTCTCGACGAAATAAATGTATTCGTGATTAAATACTTTTTAATATGGACGAGGAAAAACAAAAAAAATAGGGGAGGGGGGGTCTGCGTGATCGTAATTTTGGCATCTATTAAAAAAAAAAAAAAAAATCTGAAATTCTTCCATATTTTACTTACGCACTCGGCTGGAAGAATTTTATTTTTTTTTTTAAATCTATTCAATCAATTCTGCCATATAGAGGAAAATGATAACTGTAAGTGCTCATATAGACTCCTGTTCGCATAATTTTGTTCCTGAAAATATCATCAATTGTTGTTTGGCCCCTAGAGGTGAAATGTTTTCGATGAGTGCGTATTGGAAAATCTAAAGTATCCATTTCAGTTATGAAATCGGATCCTTGGTCGGAATTTAATTCTATGTTAAAATCTCCTATTAAAACAGTCTTACAATCATCCTCCTTCAGCAACGTTTCGAATATAGCGTCTAATTTATCTTCATAAGAAATTCGAGGACTAAGCGTAGACAAAAATCCCGTGCTTGAAAGAAATAGCACCCGAGTGCTAAAAGGAAAGAAAGAAAATTCCTCCCTAGTCTACTTTGGCCTATTGCCCTAGAAATGCAACGTCTATTATAGTAGACGCAACCTGGCCTGTCCACATGATTACTGTCGCCTCTGTCAAACAGCCATGGGGTACATCGTGCACCCTTATTATTGCCCTATAAGATATGCTGTCCATCATATTAGATGTCCGTGATCAAAATCTGTAGTTCTTAAGGATCCCCCATAATAACGTCTAAAGAATGATAACTGTCTCAAGTTGGCTACATCAGTCAAAAAGTAGCTTGTTACTGTATATCCTTGTTACAGCCTTCCATGCGTGTTGGCCACACGACGTGCTGTCTAACTTGTACGTATTAGATGTGTATGGTTAGAGATGGACAGCGACAACATGGCCGCTGCGAGCATCGGTTTGGCATCGCCAGCGTCCGCGCAGCTGGAGCAATTTCGCACTGCTCTCCCGTTATGCTGAACCTCCGAAGAGTTTCTTGTAATTAAAAGGGAAGAAAAGGGTTTGGGCACTTCCCGCCCCCCTCCTCTTCCCCTATTATTGAATCGAGTGTTTTGCTCACAGGTGTCAAAAGTGCTGTTGGAAATCAAGAGGCACGCATGCTTGTATGTCTGTCAAAGCTAGAATTAGTGTTTTTTTTTTTTTTTTTTTTTTTTCCCTTTTCCAAGCATTTATCTGTTAGGAAGAGATGAAAATGCGTTTTAGCAAAAAATAACCGCAGAATTTGGAAGTGGTGGTACAGGGATGAACGTTCCAAATGTGCAAATTAGACTCATTTATCAAAAATAAATGCCGCAAGATGACAGGTCCTTTTCGTGATGATCGCTGGGTGAGAGTGGGAGCGAACGCTGCATTGATCAAGATTTTCACATCTCTCCCACTTTTTTTCCTTTTAATACTTCAGGTATGTTTTATTTGTTGAGGAAAGGCATATCAATTTGTTTTGGGTAAAAGATTCTGCATTCCTCTCCCCTCTTTCCCACTATTATTCCTGTAATGTACATTGTGGGAATTTCTCTCTCTCTATATATATGTGTAATATATATATATATGTGTGTGTGTGTGTGTGCGCGCGTTGTGTGTGCACATGTGTGCATACATATATATATGTGTGTGTGCGTTGTGTGTGTACATGTGTGCATACATATATATATATGTATGCACACATGTACACACACAACGCACACACACATATATATATGTATGCACACATGTGCACACACAACGCGCGCACACACACACACACACATATATATATATATTACACATATATATAGAGAGAGAGAAATTCCCACAATGTACATTACAGGAATAATAGTGGGAAAGAGGGGAGAGGAATGCAGAATCTTTTACCCAAAACAAATTGATATGCCTTTCCTCAACAAATAAAACATACCTGAAGTATTAAAAGGAAAAAAAGTGGGAGAGATGTGAAAATCTTGATCAATGCAGCGTTCGCTCCCCTATATATATATATATATGATAAAAATTGTTTCTTTCATTACATTCATGAAATTGTCCGAGGAAAGCATATTGTTTATGAAACTTGGTTAAGAAATTAGACGCACACTTCAACATTTCCTCTAAAGTGATTATTAACAGGTACATGAAGACGACGTTTCTGACCCCGTATTGCTATGTGATTCTGAACCGTCTCTGTACTAGAGATGAGTTCGGGCTCATTTTTTGAAGCCCGAGCCCGAAGACTTTTAATCCGAGCCCGAGCAATATTATTAAAGTTGGAGCCCGAGCCCGAAATTTCAGCTAAAGACAAATAAAATTAACTACTTCATTAATAAGATACAATAAATTTTGGAGCTTCACACACCTTCTAGTCCCCCGTGCCGCTATTTTTTAAAATAAGTACGTCTATTTATCCCATGAATCACTTTTTAAAATCTGTTTCAAGGATAATGTTCAACAAAGGAGAAATTTTTCACGAGCCCGAGCCCGAACGCAATCGTGAATTACAGAGCCCGAGCCTGAGTCGGGCCCGGGCTCGGGCTTTCGGGCTCGGGCTGAGCCCGTCTCATCTCTACTCTGTACCCCCTGCAAGTTTGTCAGTCTGGTAGCGAATCCCCTTATACAGGGTGAGTCTGAAAAAGTGGCCAAACCTTTATGGGGTGATAGAACACATCTACTCGAACAAACTTCGTCATAGAAAGTATGGGCGGAACGCAAAGCCGCTAGGTGGCGTTGAACATAGAAACTCGAACGCCGAAATGCGGCTCTATAAATGGTATGAAAGGATCGGTCCTCACATCCAAAGGCATATTTTTGCTTGGATCGCCGAGAGGATTTCTGGTCATACGAACCCGTAGCCTGTCCACCCAGTGTGAAGCCTGAGCCTATACATCAATTCCATTACTGCTAATCAGTGGCGCACACAGAATTTTTTCTTGGAGGGGTCGAGGTATAAAGATGTGACACCAATCACCTGAAAAAATACCGAACAATATATTTTTTCTCGTGACCACATTATAGACTTCCCCGACATTCAATGTTGCATGTTTTTGAACTACACTATTATTTACTTATCTTAACAGCTGAAATGAATAATCTGATAGTCTTATACTATATTAAAATTTCTCGTCTCACTCTTGTATTAATTCCATAAATGTAACAGTGAAAGGCCACCTTTTAACTTCCCACCGCTTGTGTTCCGTCCAACCTTTTACACCATTTACATCGCCACCTAGCAGCTCGATGTTTTCGTTCCGCCCATATTTTCTATGACGAAATTTGCGCGTGTAGATGCGTTCTATCACCCCGTAATGTTTTGGCCACTTTTTCAGACTCGCCCTGTATACATACACAGAGAGAGAGAAAAAGAGAGACATTGTAAATAGATAGGTGGATACATGGATAAAATATACATTGAGAAAACCTTATATCACGAAGAAAGAGTACAATGAAGTAATACTTCTGCAATAATAATCCCTCAAATTTTTTCCCATTCAGGGATAACGGACTGTCTGGATAACAAGGTAGGTAGTGTACTTATCAGTTCATAGTTTGAAAAATTATATTTAGTGGAATGTTACAAGACATCTAAGGTTTATTTTCCTTTCCAAAAAGCATGTATAAACACTAATATGTCTATTTTAATTTTAATGAATTTAAAGTTTGGCAACAAAGTAAACTAATAATCCCCTTTTTTAAATCAAAAAATGAATTTTTAAAAAATTTTGCTTGATAAAATAGTTTTTAAGCTTTTAATAACTAAAACATCTAGAAAAACAAACATTTTCTTCAAAAAAGGGAAATTGGGTTATGTATTGCAGAATAACCATTCTGCAGATTCAGGAATCCTTTAACTTTTATCGAAAGATTAAACTTTTCAATGCCTTTAAAATCCTTAATCACGACCGGGCGATCGTAATGATCGCTAACATTCATCGTTTTCTGAGAACGGGTGATGTTCAGCTGACTCCTCGTTGATTAATTTTCCATCAAAATTCACGTGGGGGTAGGAGTGAGTGGGAAGGGGGCAGTATTGTCTCTTCCCCTCTGCTCATTAGAAGTCTTGCAGTAGCTCAGCTTCGAGTGTTCTCTGCTCTCTTAGCAGAAATTAAATAAGATTTGGGAAGATCTCCTTTGGATGGTTTGCGCTGCCATATAGAGACAATCATGGCTGGGAAGACGTCTGTACAGGTGTGGTAGGAGAGAGACGTATTTCGTTCTTCCGGGGGAGGAACTGTTTTATTTTTTAGGACACTTATTTTCTTAACCCCTTAATGCGCAGTGTTCCCGCTCTGGGGACAGCAAACTCTGACGTTTTGTCTGTTGCCAGTCACGAAGAACAGATTTGATTTCTATAAAGTAGTTGCGGGTGACATAGCTCCACGAGAATACTTTACTTTTTAGCACGTCATTTCCTGTAAACAAAATTGTCACGATTATTTTCAACAGCACTGACATCTGCTGAAAAAATGGAAGAATGCGAGAACAGCTAGATAGATTGCCGAATGCTGAAAAAAGGGCAGCCGTTGCCATCGCTCGACTTTACTACCAGCAAGATGGCGGACGATCGAAACGTTCATCGCGTGCCACAGATATAGAGACCCTTTTTTGAAGCAGCTGGCTGTGTCCGCGCACAGCCAGCTGTCGTCGAAAAAGGGTCTCTAGATCTGTGGCACGCGATGAATGTTTCGATCGTCCGCCGTCTTGCTGATAGTTAAGTCGGGCGATGGCAACGGCGCCCTTTTTTCAGCATTGGGAAAGGGTTGCGCCTCAAAGGGTTAAGCCAGGATGTCCACCGGCGACTAAAAAGGCGACTTTTACTACTAATTTAAATATCAAGCGACGGACGACTTTTTTGAATAATAAACGTCATTTTCATACTATTTTCAAGATTTGACTACTTGTACCTTATTTTAAACAATAATACAATGCGACTAATTTGACTAATTTTAAAATCAGATTGTCTGATTTTCAAATCCTTCAACTCGAGGAACTCGTGAGCAGTCCCCCAGCAAAAGAAAGGGGAGTTGAGAATAGCTTGGTCTAATTAAGTACGAGTCACCAAATTTGTATTGCTTTGTGAGTTTTGAAGAGGAATTGCTGAATTGTTCATTAAATTTATTTCGGAAAATTCCCTTTTACTGGAATAATTTTTTGAGTGACTGTTTGTTGTATTATTTATAATATTTTTTCTCTATTTTTTTGTAACATATTAGTCAGTATTCAGCGTCGATTGTCTTACTAAAACAAGAGAAAAGAAGCTACTTTGGAATTCTTAATTTCGTAGATAAAAGGTTAATTTATCCCCCTTATTTTTAGTTAACTCCTAATATTGAGTCTAGAAATGTGTTCACTTTTTGTTAAATGGTTGAATTTAGCATCATAAGTAACAATAAAAGATTTCTGCTTCTGTTTTCTCTATATTGCACTATTATGCATTTAAATTTTTCGATAGTTAAATTTCCTAACTAACACGCAATGCTGAATCAAAGAACTGTAGAACTCACTTCAGTAAGCAATATAAACAATCTGTGAAAAAAAATATGTGGAACGGGAACGAATTATATTCCTGCCGAACTAAGCGCCTTTTAATGATGTCGGACAAAAACCATGGCATTTTGCTACTATAAAGAGATACGTCTGTAGCTTTTAATTTGGGATTTGACTTAAAAGAAAATCATCTAGTTTCAATTTTCCGCTTTCTAACGGTGCCCTTTCCGCATTCAAAAAGTACATCGGAAATTTTTTTCGGAGCCCGTTGAATAACTCGCACACTAGGGAGAACGTTCGGTATTAATAGAGAAAATATTCTACATCTGCAGCATTACCTCTCGCATGAAAAGGTTATTTTTTCGTTACTGATTCAGCACTATACGAAGAAAATATGAAAAGGCCTGGATTTCATCTCCTGTTTGAGCGGGAACAGTCTCTTGAATTATAGATTTGTTTACATTTCCCGAAAAGGGAAGATGCTACTTTTTTCCATTGTAGTTTACAGCATCATCGTATGTTAGTTTCGCGACGGATGTAGAATTCGGCGTCATTCCGCCTATGTTCCGCTCGTGCGTGGTCTCTCACGAGTTTAACACTCTGACGAGGCCAGGATAAAGGGCGAAAATATCGTTTTACATATTTGTATACAAAATATTTGTGTTCCAAACCAAACGGTCGAACATTTTGGGTCTAAAAGTGCAATTAATATAGAATATTTTATATTATGCAACCTGTAACCGTTATTGACGTCTGCAGGTATCAAATAGATTATTATTTAAAAGTTATAGCTTATTAAAGTATGTTCCCTCTAAATATTATTGTCAAGCTTTAGCTCAGCGTGTGCACGCTAAAAAAATTATAGTGTAAAGTTCTTCAGAACATTTTGCTACAGCTCCATCAGCATACAAATTAATAAATTTCGGAGAAAAGAAACTTTTAGTTAGAATATTTTCTAATAATAAAATAAACAATGCCTTTTAATAACTAGTGATACTTTTTTTAAACATTTTTGCGATAATTAAAATATAGAATTACGCATCAAACTGTTTCTAGAATGCTTGCCTTTCGTGAAAGATACAAATAAATAAATAAATGTTACTACTCACACATTTCTAAACCTCAATCCATTTCAGTGGGGAAAATTTGCATCCATCCCCAAGCTGATAACTTAACGCAATTAAGACGGAAAATAAACTTCTAAAGTTTCTCCGGGTAGGTAGGAAAATAACGCCTCCCTCCGATTTCCTCTCTCTGACACCTGTACGCACACTTCCCCACCCACGATTGTCTGCCCGGCAGAGAAAACCATCAAAAGGAGCTCAAGCCCTGTTCTTATTTAATTTGTAAAAGGAGAGAACACCTGAGAATCTGCTGCCAAGACTTTCTAATGAGCGAGTGGGCGGCACCGGGTTTCCCCTCCCGGGAGAATTTTAATGGAAAATTAATCAGCGGGGAGGTGTTGCCACCCCAAGTTTTCGAAAACGATGGCTGATTTGGGAACTTGTTCAGAACATTTGATCGCCGATCATGAACTGAAAAGACGTGTAAAGTTCCGCCGACGATGGGAGGGATGGGCTTAATATTATCGAGAAAAATTATTTAAAACGATTTTTAGAATCCTGTTAATCTAATAACAATTCGGGGATAGGGGGAAAATATTTGTGGAACAATATGAATCAGAAAAGTGAAAAAGTAAATCTGTTAAATCATTGGTTTCAGGATACATTCCGTCCACTCACCTTCAACATTCGTTGTTGCCAGGGTTGCCAGATTTGCTTTAAGGCCAAATTCATGAATCTGGCAACCCTGGCTGTAACACGCTTACATTTTATGTTAATAGAAACAACGCATATATCAATCAATAACTTTTGAATATAAATCATTATTACATACACCTCCCTTATTTTTTTTTCTCCTTGATAGAGTCTCGAAATGTTTGAAATTATCGCACAGTAAACACGACTTTACGTTCTCGCCATTTTCCTGACGAACGAAATCCGATATGTCAAACCTTGTCGAATTCTACTTTCATGCTGAAATCAGTTTGTAAGCTCCAATAAATTATTCATAAATTGCATTTACTTTTTTTAATCAAAATTTATTACTTTATTTTTGAGACTACCTCTTTTTATACCTGCCTGTGGCCTTTCCCTGGCCCCGTTCTCAAAAGGGGGTTGAACTCAAAGATCACGAAAGAAATCGGATAAGTAAAATGGCGTCGAATTCTAAATCCATCGCCAAGTAAACACGATTCGTACAAGGGGGGGGGGGAAGTAGCGTCTCTCCTTTACTGGAAATGTAAACAAATCTATAATTCAAGGAATGCGCTACATGCTCCTTACATCAAAAGGAATCCGGGCTTTTTACTTTCTTCGTACTGCTAAATCAATAACGTGAAAGTTACCCTTTCAAGAGAGACGTGTATGTCGTAGAATATTCTCTGTGTTAACTCCCACTCTCACAGGAGAATGTTTGGAATTAACTGTGGAGTTCGAAAAGGGAAAATTTCCCAGCGACATTTTTGAATACGGAAAGCGCGGCAGTTAGGTAGTGAAGAATTGAAACGTTGTGTTTTTAGTTTAATGATAAAGGAAAATAAATCGTGTCGGACGAGTCATGGAATCAAAAATGCTTTCTTGCACGAATGGTAAATTATAATAATAATAATAATTTATATGAAACACTTTAGTATTTAAAATACGCACTATAGTGCTACATATTGGTAAGTATTATAATCCATTCATCGTACCTATTTTGGAAAGTATCATTATTCATGAGTGTGCCGTATTTTTCTTCCTTGTTCTTAAAACACTTCTTTGAAATTGAAATCGGTATGAAATTCTCCTACTAAAACAGTTTTATAATTTTCGCCAAGCATAGTCTAACTACACGTTACCTTTATAAAGACTGTTTGGAATGTGCATCATGATCCACGAGTGTATCATGTTTGCCTTTCTTGTTTCACAAAACACTTGGGAATTGTAATTTGTATTAAAATAGCCTACTAAAATTGCTTTACAATTTACAGGCATGTGCTTGCTACTATAATAAAACAAACAAAACTAACTATAATTCTCGTTCATAATTAACTGTAGCGTTTGCCAGTTTTTCACCAAATGCAGAAGATATCGCCAATCTGCGTTCATTTTTTTTTTTCATATAGATAAGTAATCTGGCAACAGCCAGTCGTCTGTTCTGTAGCTGCAGAATAAACCACTATCATCTCGAACCCATGTGCGTGTGTACAGACTCCCATTTTAAGACATGGTGTCAAATGCGGGATTCAAACCCACGCGCACTTTCGTGGACCAGAATTTCCAATTCAGAGGTTACCGAGGCTCCCATTTTAAGACAGCTTTGTGGGGCTTATTTTTCGGCGCCAAACTGGGTGATAAATCATAAAATATTGCAAACGTTGTCGACTTTCAACATTTTACGCTTCCTCCCCCCTCAAAAAATAGCATTGTAGATTTTGTTTAATAGCACAGTAGTTTTTTTTAATAGAACTGTAGCTTTTCTTTTCTTTCTTTTTAAAAATAAATTATACCGGCACTTTGATTATAAGACGCTATCAAACTCAGCCGGGTTTTTTTCCCGACAAATTTGAGATGTGTTGTTGCCATACTTGGTGAAATTTTAAGCATAACCTAAAAAAAGATGTATCGCTATTAAAATCATTTTGCGAGACCCTGTAAAAAATCTCCAAATGTTATTTTCATCTTTCCGAACATACAGCTAGTGCTTTCAATGCTTCCGTTGTCTTTTATTTACAGTGGAACCTGCCTAATGTGACCACCCTCGGAAACTGCAAAACTGGTCACCTTATACAGGTGGTCACCTTACAAAAGTAGCACTTTAATGAATTTGTTTATGCTTAAAATTCAAATAACACTTACACAAGCACTCTTCAGTTTATTTATAACAAGATCTCAAAATCAATAAATATCCATGAACAAAAAAGAGGAATGTAAGGAGTAAAATACTGAAACATTAAAATGCACATAGCATACAAATTGTGTGCGACTTCCTAATACTTACGTTTCAATATGTATTTTAATACTTCTTGGTCACAATGAATAATAAAAAATAATAAATATGAATAAAGTAGAGTTTGAATGTTTGGGTTGTTTTCATGTTTGCACAAATATAGTTCATGATACAATTTTGACTAGTGTACATCAAGAACACATTGTTTAGATAACACACTGTGCTGTAACAGCAAAGTTCTAAAAGGGCCGGTCGCCAAATAAATCGCCAGGTTGAAAAAATGAAAATATATATTAGGCTTTACACATGTTTGGCAAAATTTAAATGTGACTCGCCACAGGGGTGATCAGAATATAGTTTTTGTAGCCTAGGCAAAATTATTGCAATCCTGTGGGAAAGGAAGAAAATTAAATATATTCACAGACTACAGATGACAACAAAATACATTACAAAGGCTCAAACCAAAGTAAATTAAGAAACAGTTAAATAGCATTATTAACAGAGATTTAAAATGGCAAGAGTATTGCATTTAGAATAGGTAAAGAGAAATCAGAAGTACTCATAAATGTGTGATTAACTTCATCAAAAGTAATTGTAAATTTGTGATTAACTGCATCCCACACACCTCTTACCGGAAACCACGCTGAATCAATTTTAGCATCAACAGAAATATAAAAGAATCTAGACTAAAACAAGTTTTCCTTTTTAATTTACTAGGGGCCAAGGCCCCCAGACTCGCTACTCTCGCTTTTCGTATGAGGCATTCGGCTCCTAATCAGGCTTATTCGTAAAAAAGACATAATATCAACAGACAAAACCGGAAGACTGGATCAGATAGAATGTTACTGAGCTACGCATTGCTTGGTTCTTGCATGTTCATTGGTACATAAAAATTTAAACTTCACACTACAGTAGACCCCCTCCCCCTCATAACACGGAAGATATTTTGTTATGGGAATCCGTGTTCTACGGGTCCTGAGCTATACTACTCCTGGAGTGCGGACTCTGCTTATAATAGCTGGAAAAATTATTTGCACTCCTCAGAAACACAATGATATTTAATTTTGCCATTTAAAAGTTATATTAATTAGGAGCTAAAGCGTAATAAAATCAGAACATATGTTTCAGCAGTATTTTTAATAATGTAAAACCTATTGGACACCTTGCGAATTTGCCACCCATGGCGATTTTTCATTATTTGGCGACTTGTGTACATATAAAGTTAATAAAAGCTCCGGAACAGATAGAATAGTCTGCCACCAATGGCGACTTTTCATTATTTGGCGATTTACACATGCTCACAACCTATAATTACTGTTCATGTAAGGTTACCGGAAAACCGTTATCCATATTTTCATTTACATAATCATTTGCAGATTGGCGTACTTAGCACCACCAATTATACCATCTCGTCGCAATAGCAAATATCCAAAGTGTACTGTAACTGCTATAATGGCATAGTTAACGCCGCCAAATATTTCTACTGGTAGCAGATAATCCAGCTGGACAAGAACCGGCTTTAAAATAATCTGCATTTTAATTATTTTTCATTTTCAAGATATTAGTTATTCTGTTTTGGGAAAACGAATAATCGCTGATTTTAAACTCCTGTTGTCTAAGCGAACTTACTATTTGAAAATTGTCAACTTTGTGTAACACATTTTGAGTTACTTATTTCATATAGTTTTTATTTTGGCGTAAAATGGGCGTAATTCTAACTCATGTTTGTAAATTTCACGCGATTCTAGATTCTTGGAAACGCTTTGTTGCAAAGGAATGAATGATTTTATGCCAAATCTGGCAACCATTCCGTTTATTTTTTCAGTTTTTTATTAATATCTTCTAAAATAATTCGATTTTCGAATCTGTGGGCACCTTAGTCGAAACTCAAAACCCCACGGTTTAGGAGGAGATACGTTGACAAGCTTTTGACAGCGGCGGCGACAGCGGCCTTTACTTTTTTTTAGAATAGAGAGATATATCTAATTTTTTGTTTTTGCTTCTCTTTTATTTATTCATCTATTGGAAGAGAGAATCAGTGTTGAGATCAAATCTTGTGTTAAAGAACTGAAAAGGGATATAGCATTCTATATTATCTGAATGTGTTTTATATTTAAGAGGCGGTTTACAGTGGAAAGTGGTCACATTTGACAGGTTAAAAAACTTAAATTTGGCAGATTATCTGGTCACTATACAGTTTTCGCAGGTGGTCACTTTACAGGATATTTTCAGAATACATTTTTTTATGAGTTACAATGAAATTTCATAAAATTGTTCATTTTAGACAGGTGGTCTCTTTACCAAGGTGGTCACTTTAGCAGGTTCCACTGTATATCTGTACTTGAATTTCACTAACATAAACATTCTGTAGTTCCTGATAATGTTAGTAATATTTTGACTTTCGGTCAGCTTTCAGGGAGTTAACTACTCGCACTGTGAGACGGGTTTCCAAAATTTTAACCCTATGATGCAAAATTTTTTTAATTGGGCTGAAAAGGAAATTGTAGCTTTATTTAGGCTTACTCATTCTAGGAAAAATAATTCAAAAAGTTTTCATCATGTACTTTCCCTGAAAATTCAAGAAGAATGTTCGAATTCGTAAATTTGGAATGTCCACCCTAAAGCTCTCATAAAAGAAAAGACAGTAATAGAGCTTAATTCTACTTTATACTGCTTAATTCTACTCCTATACTGCTACTTTTTAATGGTTTTGCTTTTATTTTCATTCAGCAATAAAAATTAGAAGCTCGAAAAGTGGGACAAAAATTTATCGACGACCAGTATACGCATGCTATGCTTCTTTGCTCAAAAAATAATGTTGCCATGCATTTTTAAAAACTAAAATTATTTCCAATATGGTCTTATCTCAATTTTAAATACATATTTTAGAAGGTAAATACAAAATTTTCTTTTTATTGCGTAAAAATGAGAGTGCTGCAAATTGGCTACAGTATGCACTGTAGGGTTGAGATGATTATATTAGCGTCTTCAGTTCAATTCCTGAATCTCTGGGATGAGAACAATATACACTTAAAAGACACACAAGACAGCTGAACGTCTGCAAATATTTGACCAAGTCAAATAAAGAAAATACACTTTGTATGAGGAAACCATTATGACGAAAGTGTAAGCGGGGGAGGGGAGAAGATAGAGGAAGTGGTGTAAGCCGGAGAAAACACCTCACAGGGGAGAATTCTTTCGTTTTTCGATTCTTAAAATTACGTCGAAGACAGAAGTAGAAATGGGGGTAGGGAATCCAGGGGGATTTTTTTTTTTCTTTGTTTTAGTTGGGTGTGATTCCCAGAATCGAGTGTTGACATAGTGCACAGCGAAGTCAGTTGGAAATCTCCTTCAAATAAGAGGCATTAGTTCTACGAGGGAGCAAACAAAAATTGCAATATATATATACATATATACAGGGTGTCCCAAAAAGGTGGTAACGAAGTTTAATTCTTTATATATTAGAGATAAGTAAGCAATGTAAGATGGAAGAATGTTCAAAATTAGGTATTGAAAAAGACTACGTTGCGAAAAAATTCCTATCATTAATTTTCAAAAAGTTACGCTTTTTAAATTTGTATACGACCCCCGTACAAAAAACATTCCCAGTTAGTAAAATGTGCCCCATACATTAATGATGTGATGGACAAAATTTGAGATTTTTTCCATAAAAAGCATTAGAGATGTTGAGAAGTACATCCTGACTTGAACCCCTTTTCAATGGCTTTCTAAGGGGTGAAATTACGTCGGGTGATCGCGTTTTAGGGATCGTGCGGAAATTACGAAAGAAATAGGTTTTTTTTTTTTCACTCTAGCATTAAATAATGATCACATTCAAATGTAATAAGTATACTCCCTGATCATCTTTAAAGATATCGCTCAGACGTTTTATGATGAAAGACTGAAATTTTGTGCATCACATCAGTAATGTATGGGGGGGGGGGATTTTTACTAATGAAAAAGTGTAGCAAATTTTCCAAAATTGGTAGTTTACAAATTCGATTTATTTTCATTCTTGAAAGTGCCCGAGAAAAGTTCATTGCTTATGAAACTCGATTCAAAATTTAGACAAACACTCCAAGAGTTCTTGAAAAGTGATTATTAGCAATAAATGAAGTCGACGTTTCCGACCCCACATTGTTATATGATTCTGAAATGTATTGGTCTCCTCTATCACTCTTTACATTTCTGACATAAATTTTTGAATAACTCTGTATGTTTTATTTATATTGGAACTATTCCGTCGTGTATTTTCGGTTTTTTTTATAATTTAAAACTTTTATGTACCGGCGATACTTCTTGCTACTTCATACTCTTTAGGCATTTCAATGCATTTTTTAAGCATGTACATACAGACAGCTCATATCTGGGATTCCAATTTATCTGAAGTCAAAAAATCGGCCTAATGATAGCTCGTATCATAAAAAAAAGGCCTAATATTTTATGTTTTATTTATTTATTTTGTTTTTAAGAAAATGACATTACTGTTTCATCGACGAAGGCAAACTCCGTTCAGCATTTGAAAATTTATCTAAGAGCAGAATCATTCTATGCATTTTAAAATTACAAAAATAAATATTTACTTCCTCGAAATAATCTGCGATTTTCAGGATTTTTTTTCTCTTGTTCGAAGAAATAAAATTGGAAAGAATAAGAAAGAGAGGGGAAAAAAAGAAAGATTTGTTTCTCCCTTTATGTCAACATTCATTCTCAAGAATCTTTTGACTCATAAATAAATTTGTTTGTTAATATTTAAGCAATATTTTTTTATGATCCTGCTGACTTGTGCTTCTTTCCGTTTTCATTGTTTATGTATAGGTACGTTCATCTGACGAAGTTGGGGAGGACAGGAGGGGGAGGGGGGCAGAATGCAGTTTTGAAAAAATCAAAGGAATGTCTCTTGAGGAGGTTTTGCCTTGTTTGTTTCCAGGGCAATACTACGACGTCTTTATTTCTGTTGCTAAATAATATACTTTAGTTGATTCTCTTAGGTCTGTGCTTTGTATGAAATTTCTTTTCTTTTGTAATTTTTTTAACCCCTGCAGTGATCCAATTTAGAATTTTTAAAAAAGTTTTAACTAGCCCCATGTACTTATTGCTTTTTTTAACGTGCTCATCATAAATGTATATTGAATGTTCCAAAAACACTAATTTAGGATTTATTTCTCTGAAATATTTATTATAGGAATGTACAATAAATTAAAAAATGACTCAATAAAAATAGGTACAGGATTTTATGGAATAGATTAAAATTTTCGGTAGATTAAATATATACAAAATTTAAATTTTTACATAGCCTCGGTGGAAAGAAATTTACAATCACTAATATGTGCCCCATACATTAATTAAGTTGTCTATAGAATTAGAGAATTTTAACCTCAAAAGGGTCGGAGATGGGAAAATAAATATATCCTGACTTAAACCATTTTTCAGTGGCTCTCGAAGTTAAAAATATCCCTTCTGATGATCGGTTCCAAGGATTGTTCACAAATTACAAAATAAAACAATACACCAACTTTGTACATTACCTAATTAATGTGTAGAGCACATTCATGTCTATGATCGGTATTTAAAGAATAAAAGCGTAGGTCAGTATTTTTGGGACACCCTGTATAAAGCACAATGAACAAAATTATATTTTCATCTTCTTGAATTTTTAATATATACTGTTGTATAAAGTAACATGATGGCAAGTTTTCTTTGGCATATTACGCTCCATATTTTTCTAGTAGTTTATTAGTTTAAAGAGAATCCTGACACTGGATGTTTGCTGGGAGTTTATTGTGCTGTGGTACGATTGCTTAGTTCTTGGAATGCAATCATTTAAATGTTCGCTCGTTGTCCTGAATTTGAATTTTGACTTTATAAAGGTGAATATATTTTAAAAAAATACTCTTTTGCAAAAGGTACCGGATAATTTCCAATCTTCTCTCAAGGTGATGTTTTGAATGTACAGGATGCGTTCATCGAGACTGGTCTTGGGACAAAATGTTAAATATATTTTTTTTTTTTACAGCGAACTAAGTCTTCGAAATATGACCCTTGTAAATCAACACACCGTTGCCAGTGGGTTTTTTTTTCTTTCTTTTCTTATTGTTCATAGGTTCCCTGGAACTCTTCGCGCGGAAGGCTGTCAAGGAACCTCGTCGTAGCTGCTTTGACTTCTGAAATCGAGTAGAATCGCTTTCCTTTCAGGTTGTCCAAGTTCAGGTAGCAACACTGGTGCAGCCACTGTACAGTCCCGACCTAGCTCCCACTGACTTCTTTTTGTTCCTCCGAATCAAGAGAGACCTGAAAGGGAAGCGATTCGACATCATTTCAGGGAACCTATGAACAATAGAAAAAATGCTGGCAGCAATGTGTTGAGTACAACTTTTATTTATTTATTTATTTATTCTGAAATCAGTTTTAAAACTTTGAAAGCACCTTCAATGTAATGAATAAAAATGGATGATTTCTTTTATAAGTTTTATTTTATTTATCTTCCGTACGACAGATAAAGACATTTACTCTAGCAAAAATGTTCGTGGGCAGTAGAACCATGGGCGCCAGCAGAATATTTCCCAGGGGGGGGGCAAAGACTACTTCAACGTATGGTTACCATATTGGAAAGAGCAAAAAAGCAAGGGAAATCACTGCATACAAAAATCCAGGGGGGCATTTGCCCCCCCCTTGCCCTCTGTTGCCGTCGCCCATGAGTAGAACCGTTCTCTAACAACCTATTACTTAAATGTTCGAAGCAGAGATGTTGAAAATAAAGCTTTCGAAATTAAAAATTTTTATTCCCTGAGAACTTAACCACCTGTATCTCAACTCCGGCACTAAAAACAAGCATCCTAATCAACATATTTCATTTTGAAACGCGAAGTAGCTTACTTAGAAATAATTGCAGTGCTTCGAAGAGAAAAAATTTCAACCGCACAAATAGTAAAAACGAGCGTTTTCCATGAATATGCTATAACACTATGTTACGAACAAAAATAAATTAGCATCTAATTAACCTCAAACAGTTGTAAACATCTCCAACTCCCTTTTGTTTAGCTCTCGCATTTTCCTTTTAAGAATAGAGGGAAATGCCGGAACCTGCTTAAATATTTACATCGTACATCATTTTGAAAAATAAGTAGTTATGTACATTATACCGCTGCAGAAGATCAGCTTGATTTTGCTTATTTACGCATGTTATGTAAATTAACTTATTAATCTTGGTTGAAGTGAAACAAATACCTATCTCTCTCTATAAATCATCCGGCTATAGCTCTTAATTTGAATATTAATTTTACTGCACACATCCATGTAATAAGTAATCTTCAGTAACAAAAAAAAAAAAAAAAAAAAAAATCATCTTGTCACTCCCGTCTACCCTTAATAGAAAATTGCATTTTAAATTATTGTTTTCAGTTTGTAGATACCAATAATATAAAAACATTGTGATGTTTGTTTCCAGCGCGGAGCATAAAATTCTAAGAACAAAAGTTTCCTAGAAATGCATACAAAAGTCGAACAAATAATAAAAGAATTCATACTTAATGGATGCAAGTTCTAGCATAGTTCGTAAACCTATTATTTTAATTTTTTAAAACATAATTCTATTCTGACATAAACGCGCATGATTACGTGTTTACTTTAGGCAAAAGCGAAAAATAAAAATTACAAATTAGCATGTCATTAGATGTTTGAATTTAAAATTCTACTTTCAGGAGGTAGAAAAATAATTCTTAATAGTTCCTTCTAAATAAATATTTGTCAATGGAACTGATAAAATATGATGCACATACGTGTATAACATGAAATGCATAGACTTTTTTTTTTTTTCATGTCAAAACTGGCTTTGTCAACATTCGAAACGTTCCGTACTAGAGTTAATATTCCAAACGTTGCCATAAAGAGTAAATAGATATGAATGAATCCTCAAAGGGAAGATTTTTAATTTTCTCCTTGTATTGTGTGGGTGTATATTCCATCTTTCCTCCCTGTTTGCTCATTATGTAAACGATACCGGCTTATAGTTTCTTTTAAATTGCGAAAAATTCCCTTAAAGGTGAAACAAAGAATAAAACAATGCTATTATATATATTTTATTCCCCGAGTCGAGATTTCATTAAATGTTAGATAATTTTCTTTAGTTTGTTTATGCTCTTGGGGGCGCTATTAATTGAAATACGTAGGTTAACACATTTATTAAGGCTGTTTTAAGATTTTCATGACAGCTCTTGGTACAGCATGGGGCGCGGAATACTGCACTTCGACATGACGTCGCATATACATACATCAAGTATGTATATGCGACTGCACATCCTCCAGTGCAGATTCCGCCGTTGTATTAATCTCGGGAAAATGTATCCTCTAAACATTTCAAAGCATGACATGTCGCTGAACAATCGCTCTAATATTTATTTTATCAAACTCAGTCTGTTTGCGCCAACTGGAATCGATAACCAACTGTTTTTACAATGTTTAAAACCGCTTTTTCCTTTGTAATTCGTTACTACAGCGAATTGTTTGTCATGCTGAAGATGTTGCTAAGCTGGTCCTTATGCTTGTTAAAATGATCTCTAAATGATAGTGAGCCAAAATTTCATATCATATTGCCGTTTACTACTCGCAGTCTAGATTGTACTTTTTATAAGAGCGTTTGAGATATTGCTTTGTCCGTCTGCCTGTCTGTCCGCGTTCTAACTGCCGTAAATATAGCAACGGCTGCCATTTAAAAAAAGTATGTATTATTGACATGTGTTTGCGCAATTCCTGAACCAGAGCGGGGAGCATTCTAAGACCCAACTTGGGAAGCAACGATGGTCACATAAAGGGATTTAGTACTATTGTGCCTTTATGGCCAAGCGAATGAACAGGTTAACTGTCCGTTATGCAATAGTATATGTGCAAACAAAATTGTTTTGATAATTGCAGGTAGTATACAATTAGGGTGGGTAGGTGTATACAGCTTCATCTTGGTTACGGCACTGCATAGCGCTTTCTCAAGCAGCTTTCATTCAGTTATGTGCTTTTAAAATGTAAGAATCAGTTTCTTCCTTCATATACAAGGCTTAAATTACGTAAGAGCTCAGATCCTGTTCTTCCCCCCCCCCAAGAGTGAATTTTTACGTAATAGGCAAAAACCCAGCGGAGCTCATGAATATTGCGCTCCGGAGCCCACCCGTGCATTAACTCGAATTTTTCCCATTTTTCACTCACAAACCGAATTCAGCTTACAGACCCATCAGGATTTGTTTCACCCTCGAAGCGATTCGAGCCCTCAGACGAACAAATTTTGTGTCTTCTACCGTGTATAGTTTAGATTTCATCATGTTGATTTCATACTATTTCATTTCATTCAACTGTTTTGCGAAAATATGTCCAATACTATTTATTCAAGGCCGTAACCAGAAAAAATTTAGGGAGGGGATATGCAGCACTCCTGGGGGAAGGGCATATGACCCGCTAACATTTTTTTGCACCTGTAATTGATCTCCAGAGTCAACGCAAATAAAAACTACGAATGAATTGACTAAAAATTTCAAGGAGGTCAACTCCCCATGATGCCCCCCCCCTCTGACTGCGGCGTTGATACTATTACATGGGAAAATCTTCGAATTTTATTCTTAATAGAATGTACTTATCGACTCCCGTATTGCAAGAGTCGCGGGAATTTACTGTACTCCACGAAGTATGAACATGATTTCTAGAGAATATTAGGACTCCGGCACTTTCTTTGCTAGAAATTAAGCCCACTTCATACAAGGCAGTCTCTGAAACCGCCATTAAACTATCTCAATGGTTGCCTGGTTAGATATCGGGTCTCTTTTACTAACTGCAAATACTGCAAAGAAGTGTTAAGAATAAATACACAGTACACTGATACAAATTAAAACTTTTCTAGTAGAACATGTAACATTCCAGGTTCACGGCCTCTAAATGAATTAAAGATGAAGGCCCTTAGCATGTTTCAATATCCTGATCCCATTGTCGGACAACGCATGAATAATTGCAAAAGTCGCGTTCGAGTGACACAAAAGACCGGGGAATTTTGATTTTGAAAAGGGTAATTTCCCATTCATTTTCCATTATTCATGAAATTCTCCTTTGTCCCCACTGTTTTAATTATCCGCAACCTTCATTGTTACTCGGAAATTAATTAACATGTTTTCGCTGATTAATTTCAATAAACAAATGTAGTTCTTGATTACTTTTTTTTTTAATTTTAGCTTTCTTTTATGATAGAATTTTGAATGCGGTAAATTCGTCGCAGATCAAATATTGGCTGGACCATCCATTTGTAATCGCGGTGAATAGGTAGGTTTGTGGACCGTGATCTTTTGACTTTTCTTCCATTGAATTAAGTCAATTCTGCATAAACTTGAATTAATAATTAAGGTATCTTTCAGGAATTAAAAAAAATATTTCCTTTTCCTAATCATGTTGTTATTATATATTTATTTTGTTTACCGTCATCTGCATAATAAACGTTTTTATTTTTTCAAAATTAAGACAAAAGTTTATTTAAGCAGTATAATGTGTTAGGGAAACCCCTCGGAAAGTCAGATTACATTTGAGAATGTCAATATTTCGCCTTAGCATGTATGTGAGGTTAGTATCGTCGGTACTCGATAACAGAGAATTTTACAAAATTCGTAATCTGTAGGGGATTAGAGCCCATCCTTTATCTCAAGGAAGAAAAAAGAGGTATCCATAAAATTCTTACTGTAAACTGTAACATAAGTGAATATCTGAAAATGAATTTGAGGACATTTTAAAATTCGCCCTCCAGAGGGTGGGTGTGCTTATAAAAACAGGTTCTGGGAAGTTTTAAAACTTAATGACTCTCTTAAAGAACTATGTATTATCTTGAGGTAATTTTTATCACGTTGCGGGAACAAAGTAGGAGGACAATTTACCGTGTTTACTCGCCTAATAGTCGCACCCCCCCCCCCCGGTTTGAAGCAGAAAACATCGTCAAAATATTTTCCCTGCATAAAAGTCGCAATCACGTATCTGACTTTCACTTACGTCTATAAAAATATTTCTATAAAAAGAAAAATGCATCTTTTTGTGTACAATTGAAGTAAAGATTATTAAATAGGCGGCAGATAAACTGATAACATTTAGTAAGTTAGCTATTTTATTGTAGTACCAGTAATGCTTTAGCATTAGAGTGTGCAGTATTATGTAGTAGATTTCCCCACATAATAGTCGCACCTAGACTTTCATCATGAAAAATTGGCAAAAAAAGTGCGACTATTACGTGAGTAAACACGCTATATTTATTTACTATTAGAAAGCGAAAATATCGAATGACGTAAGCTGAATCAAAAATAATTAAGCCGTGCCGGATTTTCTAATTAAATTTTAAACTTCTCTCCCCCCCTCGGTGATACCTGTGATATAAAAATAGACCCGAATAATAATAACAATAGCAGCCCTCTTTTTTTTTTTATTCTCACCACTCTGAAAATGTTCTTAAACTCACTTCTCCAATTAAAGTCGACAGATGCAGTGTGTTACTTCTAAAAGCACCCTTTTTTCTTCTGATTACTTATGTCCGTTTTTGGCTCGAACAAAAACATTCCGGAAAAAACGAAAAAGCTAAAAGAAATTTTCCAGGTCTGTTATTCGGAACATCACCCGGCGGATTTCCGATCAATTATCCTTCTAAGCGTTTTCGTCAGGGAACAACGGTAAACAAACAAGGCACACTCTGCATTTTATCCCCCTTCATTATACCCACTGCTCCCTCCTCTTTCATCTCCCCACCAAATCACTTTAATTAACCCTTTGAGGCGCAACCCTTTCTCAATGCTGAAAAAAGGGCAACCGCTGCCATCGTTCGACTTAACTACCAGCAAGATGGCGGACGATCGAAACGTTCATCGCGTGCCACAGATCTAGAGACCCTTTTTTGACGACAGCTGGCTGCGCCGGCACAGCCAGCTGTCGTCAAAAAAGAGTCCCTACATCTGTGGCACGCGATGAACGTTTCGATCGTCCGCCATCTTGCTGGTAGTTAAGTCGAGCGATGGCAACGGCTGCCCTTTTTTCAGCATTGGGCAATCTGTCCTGCTTTTCTCGCATTCTTCCACTTTTCAGCAGATGTCAGTGCTGCTAAAAATGATCGTGACAATTCTTTTTACGGGAAATGACGTGCTAAAAAGTAAAGGATTCTCGTGGAGTTATGTCACCCGCAGCTATTTTTATAAAAAATCAAATCTATTCTTCGTGACTGGCAACATTCAAAACGTTAGAGTTTGGTGTTCCCAGAGCGGGAACACTGCGCGTTAAAGGGTTAAGGGACTCTGATTCGTCCTTGTTCTCTCTTTATCGTTTATTTCGTGATTATTATTATTTTCTGGGCCATTTTATTGAGCGAGACGATGCCTTCCGATTTCGCTGATTTCTGATTAGTCACTTTGCTCGCTGCGAGCCGAATGAACTGATTTCCATGCTGATGAAAATTATATTTCTGTCGATTTTGAGGAAATCTTCGGAATTCGTTTTTAATTTTTAATCGCAATCGCCTAGAAACTGTATCTGCAAGTTGGCCCATTCTGTGTATTAATATTTAAAGATAGTTATGATCTACGGTGCTTCTGAAAACGGTACTGATTTTTCCGACACTAGACGTCGCTGTCTATATCAAATGGGTGGATACAAGGGAGTATCCGGGGGAGCCCCCTCAAAGAGAAATATACTTATAGATAAAATGAGCTTTTCTAAAATAACATATTTCAATGCAATTTTGAAATGAATGACATTTCTCTGCACAATGCAACCGTCGAAAAGTAGAGTGTTTTACCCCCTTCGACAACGTAACGGCTGTTGGCTAGCCTATATGTCATTTATTTATCTTTTGGACAATGACAATGTTTCAAACGAACATGCGATCTGAGTATAACGACTGTAAAAAATACTCAGTGCACTCTTGCTCTTGTGTAAAACCACTGAAGTTTTCTTGTTAAAGAGAAGAAACTTAAAAAGATGTTTTAACGACCGAAATTTAAAATACTCTGACACGTTCAGTAAGTACTCTAAAAGAGTTTGTGTTTTCGGCAAACCTGCGCGAGCGGTAATCTGCCTGAAGGCTCTACCTTGGGATGAGGACTTCTAAAGCGGTTCTAAGAAGTACTTACGCTACATCTTGAGAATACCGCTCAAAACTCCCTTAAATCGATAATTTATAAGACCGTTAAATCGATGCAAGCACAGTAGGCCAGAATTCTGGACCTTAACACTTCAGCCATCTACCGTATTCAGTGTCTCATCCACTGGGCCATAGTTGGAACTTTTGTTTTGTGGTATGAATTGGACAATGATTAAAAGAAAGGGGGGGAGGGGACTGAATGGCAGCAGTATTTGATGCAGGCTCAGTTTTTAGCTTTATGTTCTATTCTTCTGAATTATTTTTTGTAATTAATAAAATACCTTTATATATAAAATACTTTTCAGCTTAAACTTTAAAAAATAAATTAGCTATAAGTACAATTCTCGGCACTTTAAAAGCACCATAAACTTCTCATACTGTATATTTTTTATTTCGATTCAGGGTGTGCAGTAATTCCCAGAAAGTCGGTATTGTTGGAAACAGCATGTAATATGAGTCACTAACCTATTTATAAATATATTTGCTATCAATAATATCTAGCAAATTATTATTTTACATAGACTGTCAAATTCATAATTACACTATTTTCGAGTATACATCATCCTTTTTAAGTTAATACTGAGTTAGCGTTATCCACAATTATTATAACAATAAACTGTACTCAGTTATATTTCGGACATATCACAAAACTAATTCAAACTTTCACTTTTGCTCAGCGACTACTTTCTCCACTTAATCATTACTAGTACCAAAACTCAGCTGGTATAGTTTAGATAAATGGTTTTAGTTTAATGACGCTGACAACCTTTTAACTAGTCAGCATCTATCGTAATTGGCTGTGTCATTATTTATCCATGTAATTTTCATTTTCCTGTGCGTAGCTTGGTTTTGAGCATGAAAAACAACTTTGTGTCGGAAAAGTGCATTAATGAGCCAAATATTAATAAAACTACTTCTACTCCCAAACTATTCTAGTTTATCCGAACATTTATAACATTTTTTTTCTTTATAATTAACGATTTTCGATAAAGGTTTTCTTATTATTATAAACTTTGCTTTTTTTACGAAAGATTGACTGTGCAATCAATTTTTTTAGCTTTTTTTTTAAACCTATTTTTCCCTTCCCGTCCATTCTCTTTAAATAAAATGTAACATTTTTTTTCCTTCTTCCCTCATTTTGGTCATAGATTTCCAATTAAATAAGCTGTAAGAAAATATTACATTCCCCTCCGTTTGTTACTAACAGCAATGACAATAAAATAGTGAACTAATTTAACAGAGAAATTGTGGGCTATCAAGCTTTAGAATGATAGTAAAGTCTCGGAAAAAATTATTTCCTACTCTGTACAGTCCTCTTCTACAACATTTGACCAATATGTCACGCAAAAAGGAAAATCCCTAAACCCAAAAATATCTAGCGAATTGAATGATCTTAAGACCTTTCAGAGTGAGGAAATACGACAAAAGGCCGTACGTTTGAAATTTTCTGAAGGTTTTCTAACTCTTATAGCATAGGTTATCCCGTTCATAAAGCTACTTAGAACAGTAGAAGAGGCATTTTTAATTTCCCCCCCCCCCCCAAGACTAGCTTATTGAGATTTAAAAAAAAAAAAAAAAGCACAGAAACTGCATGATTTCTTAAAAGAAGATCCTTAACCATTTACAGCCAAATGAACAATTTTACGGTAGTGAAGTCCAAAATCATAGTCTGTGTAAAAGAAACTGGCCGGTCAAGGTCAATTTTTCTGTTCTTTTTCTTGCTTTGTATTGTGTGAGAAAGTTTTCGTAATACAAGGCCCCCATCTCTTGCCTCTTTGCAGCAACAGGGGAAAACAGCATAAACCTGAGTTTGGTAGGGGTTCAGCTCTGTAACTCCCTTCCCTACCCCCCGCCCCCTTCTCTCTTTAAGGTTCTTACGAGTTCAACATTGGCTACCAGAAATTGTGGTGTGACAAATTTGATTGTCTCTCGGGTGGTTTATAACGGAGTTTATATAAACCTTAACATTAATTTGTGATATCAAAGTACCAGGGGCCCGATTCTCCCTCAGTTGTTACAAGCTAGTCGGCGGTTAGCTTTCGACTTTACCTTACCTAGTCGTTTGTTAGTCACAGCTCTAACAACTTCCTGACCTTTTCCCAGCCCTGTTTAGCCCATCACGAGCCCGTTAACGCTCATTCTTAAGACTCCTCTGAAGGAGGAGGAGCAAAGGTAACGACTTGAATTTCCAGCCGATTCGGGAAGAATAGACCCCCATATTTTTTATAGTACAGTGCATTGTTTAAATATAGCCGTATACTACTTATTATACTGCTTATTGATAAAATCGTATTAGGTGCCTGCTATGATTTCGTAAGTATAATGTACCGCTCAGGCGCGTAGCCAGGAAAAATTTTCAGGGGGGGGGATATGAACTTATATCTGCATAAATAGACTGAATTTCATCACTAATCCAAAAATTTCTGGGGGGGATATATCCCAATATCCCCCCCCCCCTGGCTACGCCCCTGCCCGCTATCCAAGCAGACTCTTTGTTCCGTGGATGTTAGTCGCTTTAGTATTGAATTTGGAGTGAAAACAGCTTACCATTTTTTATCCTTTTTCAAGACGTTCAGAAGTTTAATTAAACGTAATGGAGAATGGGGGAGAAAGGTTCATGTGCTGCGCAGCAAGTGCGGCTGTTTGTTAACTCTTCCATGACAAAAGAAATGCTTAGCGATAATTGATCTGTGACTCGGCAGGTGTCGGAAAAGCCTTAGAAAAATTCTTTGTATTTATTTATTTATTTTCCGTTTCAAGCCGAAATCCAACGCAAGGGAATAGGGACAAGGGGGGGGGGAGGGAATGGCGCATTTAGAAAAGTAACACGATGCAATTCGATGACATTAATTGTAAAATGACTTTAGGAACATTTGTATCATTTTTTTTTCCAGGATGATGGGGGAATGGCTGCGAAAGTGATCTTTTTTGTTACTTGTCAGGGCTTTGCAGTGTTTCTGTGTCACCAGTATTAACTGAAAAACAAGTGAAGAAAAAAAGATAGGGTCTTAATTTAATTTGAAAACGTAGAACTTATTTATTTTATTTTGACCGAGTTTCATTCAGTGTTTTCTCTAGTTGATAGGACTGGAGTGGGGGGGGTGACTTTTTTTCTTTCTCAACAGACTTATTTTAACAGTTGTATTTTCTAGTCAGGTTAGCATTTTCTTTTCAATGTATTGTATCTGCCTCGCTCTGAAATAGTTGACTTTTTTTAAGTATCTATTCGACTAATAGTAATTCTGAATGTTAATGGTCAATGGATATTAAAGTGCATGGCGTTGTTTTTTTTTTTTTCTTTTTGTATCGTAAATAAAAAAAATATGAATCATACAGTAAGAATGTGTAACTCTGCAACAACGAAGTGTTCAGATTTTGTGTATCACCAGAGTACGTTGAGTTCTTCAGTTCCCTGAAGTCATTCGTTTTGCACCGATTTTTTATTACATTTTACAGTGGCACGTGCGTAATCTTTCTGAATGTGTCATGGATCAAAAAATAAGGATGAGCATATTAGTAAAATGGTTTAAAATTTTGCGATTGTTATTAGATTAATGGTTTGAAATTTTACGATTATTATTATACTCTGAAACTTCTATGAGCAACCACCTCTATTAAGCGACCACCTCGTCCGACACCAGCTTTTCAAGACACCGATTTTTCGCCCTAGCTACTTAATGTTAAAAGATCCTCTGGAAGAGACCACACAACACTCTATAAGCAATCGGATCCAGTTCCCTGTCAGAAAATTTCCAAGCATTTTTCCAAAAGTAAAGTAAACGAAAACCACATTCCAAACTGATCGCTCTTCTGTAAATTGACAACAGGTACAATTACACGTACACATCATGCACAAATCTTGTAAATTAGGAAGGAGATATATCTTAGAAATGAGTGATTTTACCGTTGAAGCAGCGTATTCATGTGATCGAGTCCCTCGGAAAAAGAAATTCGGAAACGAAGTTGGCCCTTACTTTTGGTTGTGGGGTAAACCCCAAAAGCAAATAGATTGTGTTACGGCAATTCAGAATGCAGGTAAAAAATCTCGATAAATGCTTAAAAATATGTTCGCGTAATTAGTACTTATGTATTTGCAAGCAATTTCTTAACTAAAATAAGAAATATTTTTTTAGCATTTGTTAAAATTCTTATCAAATTTTCACACTTATTTGAGCAACACTTCCCTTAACGACCGATTTTTCGAGAAACAAAGGATGGTCGCTCCCGAGAAGTTTCCCTGTATTTTTACGATATTAATGTATTAATTGTTTAAGTATTTAAAAAATTTCATATCCTATATCTGTCACTTAAGCTGTTAAATGTAGCAAATAAATAAAAATTGAATTCATTTCTAGAGAAACAACAAAAAAAGTAAGTTTGAAACGATTAGAACATTAACTTACTATCGCTTTAATAACTCGGATTTTTAATTCTGTTCGATTTATTGTATGTTTTATTTCCATTACTTGTACGGCAATGCTTCCAGCCCCCTAGTATAGCGACAGCGGCATCTGGTGTGAAAAAAGTTGGAACCGTTTGTGGAGCTTTTAACTCGTAAATGATACCTATCCTGAAATATTAATCCATATTGACAGTTTTCAAAATGATGCATTTTTGGATTCATCAATTTTTCTTTCATTTTATTTATTTAGTACTGGCTACCCGCGACTTCGTCCACGTCGGCTTTAGAATTAGGTCCCGAGAGAAAAAGCATGTGTGAATAACAAATATGTTTGCGACTAAAGAAACTGCATTTAAATATTATTTGCTTTTTACTTATTTTAAATGAAGAAAAAGCATGGTAGTAAACTTCATTTAAAATAAGAGAGTATGCAGAATTACTAAATTTAGATTTTTTTCAGGCATTTGGCGAATACAGTTACGACAGTATTTGCGAACTGTTTTGAGTGTTCTTGTAAAAGAAATATTTATGCTATATGCATGAATTTCAGCCTATGTTAATCAGGAATAGTGCAGCTCTCTATTAGCGAAAAAGTTTTAGAATCGGTTCTGTAATTAAAGAGATGCCCATAGAGCGTAATGTATGAGAATTATTTTGAGTGTTCCCGTAAAGGAACTATTTGCACTACATGCATGAATTTTAGCCCATAATACTCAAGAATAGTGTAGCTTACTATCAGTGAAAAGTTTTTGGAATCTGTTCAGTACTTACAGAGATACACATAGAGCGTAATGTAATTCTTATGAGTATCCCTGTAAAAGAACTATTTGTGATATATGCATAAAAGGTAGTCTATAACACTCAGGGTCCCCCCAGTGTCTAAGAGGTTCTGTTCTCAAAACTGGAAGGCGGGAGGTGCCAGGTTCAAACTCCGGTCGCGCCTGTCGACCTAGCCGCTCGCAGTTTTCCGTGTTTTTTTTTTTTTCCCGAAACCTCGCGAAAATACGGGCTAGGATTCCTTAGAAAATTCCACACAGAGGAATTCCCCATATAGGCCTAGGACTTTCAATCAGTGAAAAAAGTTTTAAAATCGGTTTAGTAGCTACAAAATTTCCATAGAGCGCAATGCATTAGCATTATTTTGAGTGTCTTTGTAAAAGAATTATTTATGCTATATGCTTTAAAATTTGCCTGTATGTTAATCCAGGGCATAAGCCATCTTCATGACAAATTTTTCCAACCATTTTTGTGTGATTCAGTCAAAAATATCTGTTGGCGAGTTGGCAAGCTTTCGGCCATCTCGTATGGTTTGGCGAGCTGGCGAGTTTTGCATCGCCTAACTGCAACACTGGACTACTGGTGAATTGTATAAATAAGTTCAGTTGTCGCATGGTTTCCTGTGAAAGTGAAAATGTTCGGGTTCTTGGGAACCACTTATTCGAGTGCTTGTGAACTTGTATTTTATTGGTGAATTTTAATATCGTTGAATAAACTGTTGTGTTTTAAATTAAATTGTGTCGAGGTTTAGTATGAGCAATCTCCAATTTTAAACAACATCCAAACACATAAACGTACACATTTATATTATTGGTAGGATTTGGAAATTTACAAACTTTAAGAAACACATCTGGACATTTCTTGGTACTTACGTATTATCCCGGCGGTCATTCCCGCCAAACTGTTTTTTCTTCAAATGAGTTGCCAATCGTATTCAAAACCATTAATAATTTCATGTGCCCGGCATTTATCTCGGCAAAAAATCGCTCGTCTTGGCGGACCGCCGGGATAATACGTAAGTACACTTTTCTTTATTTATGCTTTTTAATTTGGCGTAAAATCAACATAATTTCCATACTTATTTATGTTTTCCAAATGCATGTGATTTTGCAAATAGAATTTCTGCTTTATTTCAAAAGCATAAATCATTTTGTGCGGGCGATAAAACGGTTTTTAATTAATAGTTAGAAAAGTAATTAAAATTTCTGAGCCTCAGGTACACTTTACCGAAGTCATGGGCACAGTCATGCTCAAATTTTCAAAGCTCTGCTTTCTGTAGATTTGTCTGGAGAACATTCATTTTTATTATTAGAGATAGATAGATTTGGCATAAAACTGGCATAATTTCCGTATTATTTAATGTTTTTCAGATGCACGCACACGCGCTTCTTTGTTGAAGTAATAGCATTCTTGTTAGCTCAAAACCTGAATCATTTGATACGGGCGAAACTCGCCAATCATGGCAATGTAAAACCGGTTTTTAATTAATAATTAAAAAAGTAATTAAAAAGTAATTAAAGTTCTAAGTAGCCTATAACCAACTCCAGGGTCCCATCTATATCTTAACCAAAATGCACCCTAATCGATTCAGCGGTTTAGGCGTGAAAGCGTCATAAACAAACAAACAAACAAACTCACTTTCGCATTTATAATATTAGTTAGGATTTATTTTTATTTATTTATTTATTTATTTTTGATGCCAGAGCATTTCATAACTCTTAAAGGTTTAACACATTCGTAAAGCTAAAGAGAACAGTTTTAAAAATGAAATTCTTTTTTTTTTTTCCGCACATATATACGGCATTTTGATGCACGTTTACCATAGTTCAAGTACGGACAAATAAAGCAAACCGAAATAAAACTATTTTCAGCATCTTTGGAAAGTCTTTAAAAAAAAAAAAAAAAAAAAAAAAAAACACCCTTTCCTTCCCCTTCTTCATTTATTCTTAACTGTGTCGTTAATTTATTAACCCCGGCTTTCGTCTGCGTGTTTCCACACCCATTACCACAAAAACAATCACCGGGACCAGCTATCAACTCCCCGATAACAACCAATCTTCCTTTTCGATACGACCGCGATTAAAGCGGCAGTCACGTTCGCCGAAAGAGTTCGGAGGCGGGAGATTACGGTTATTATGGACTGTATGCAGCAGGCAGAACAAGGCAATCCAGCTTACGCACAGTAATCTGATTGTGCACGAAGAGAAGTTGCTCCTACTTTTCGCACCCTTTCAAAAGAACTTCTGAAGTGCAACTGTTGTTTCTTGCTCCGCCCATTAGTCACGTCTGTGACCGATGTGTTTTCTGTTTTGATACGTTGTTTTACTTGAGATGTGTATTTATTTCTAGGGTGGGAGAGGGGAGAGTATTGATTATGTTGAATACATCAATTACCGAACATTTTCCTTGCACAATTTTATTTGCTTACATGCTGCTTACCTTTTTACAAATAGCTTCCCTTTTCAAAACCATCATTGCATAGACGCCACGACTGCTATTGCTCTTCTGTGCCCATCGTTGCTTCCTGGCAAGGACCTTCCGAATACACTCTCTGGGATCTAAGATGTTGCCGTACAAAGAACCATGCCAGGAAGCAATGATGGGGACTCAGAAGGGGTACAACTGTCTACCCAGCGATCGGCTGGACTAATATCTGATACTACAGTTTCTCTAACTGTACTAAGGCAGCAAGTACTCTTCGAAAAAATATATGCTCCATGAAACTGTATAAGGTGCTCCATCAAAATTCAAAAAGCTCTTAAAAGTACTCCATCATACTGTTCACCCATGTTAAGTACTCCCAGCTTCGGAGGACGAATTCAAACGCAGATAATGCGCAAAAAGATGCGCCGGGCTAAAGGCAAGAAAGCAATTTTTAAGTGTAAAACCATCAGTATTGACTTTCTTTTATCTACAGCAAAATGCTCGTTTGTTTTTATCGTTTTCCTTTAATTCCTAAACTGTCCACAGCTTGTAAACATCTCCTCTGGTTTGAGTCCTCACCCCTATTTTGCCACAGAACTCGTTCAGTTAGCGAGGTTTGCGTCCAGGGGCGCGCTTAACCTGGGGAACAGTAAAAAAAAAGTTTGAGAAATCCTCTCTTTAACCAAATAAGACACTGTAACGCAGCGGTGCGCAAACCGGCGGTCGCGACCCCCGGAGGAGTCGCGAGATAATTTTTGGGGGTCGCCAAATTCAAAGAGATTCAAATTTATGAAAAACCTGCAATTATTCATTTCAAAGAACTGAAATAATACAAGAAAAGAAACTGACAATTATTATTTTGAGCGCGATATTCGCGATCGCTATCACGGGGCTTCAAAACCACGTTATCATGTATAGTGATCTTTAAATTGATCATGAAGAGTGATTTTCAAAATTATTTTCCATTAAAACAAAACATCGATCTCGATTGGATCCAGAGGATGACTTACGACTTGCGATTTCCATTACAGATCCGAACATACAAACAATCATGAGCTCTTTGCAAGCACATATTTCACATTGACATTTTATGATGTAAAGTTTTTTTAAAGTATTTTTCATTAAAAAATATTTATATCCATATGCATAAATAAAGCATTGTTTACTAAAATTATGTGTTGATTCATTAACTGATTTTTATGATGTTACAACTTTTATAACATTTTTACGGTGGTTTATAAGTTTGGTGCGCTATTTTAAAAACGCATTATTTCAATCGATGACGTCACGACACTCTTTTAAAAACACCCTGTAAGAGCAACTCCCAGAAAGAATTTCAATGTAACTTCGTTTTCAATTAAAGAAAATGTCTACTGTCTATCCAGGGGTCGCGACAAAATTATACTCAAAATAGGGGGTCGCGACAAAATTTTACACAAATTAGGGGGTTGCAGATGAAAATAGTTTGCGCACCACTGCTGTAACGTATGTATATTGTAAGAAATTTTTGGAGTTTTCTGCCTTTTAAGGGTTAAATATTACCTAAAATTCGCATTCTACGCTTCAAATAATCAAATTTTGCATATTATTGTATCAAAATCGGATAGCTATAACGCGAGATAGGGAGTTTTTGTGCTTAACATAGGGTTTTCTCGAATTCTAGAGGATTATTGATACTAGAGCTTAGACTTCGTGCATCAGACTTCGCGCGATTACACGATCAACTGTAATCGATTACAAGAAATGATATGGATTACTAACAATTTCCAAAAAGATTATGTCCAGTGAATGTTAATTTAGTAAAATAACAGTAATCTTGATGTTAAAGATATCAAATATCAAAAGAATTCGATAATAATGCAATTTTATCATAGCATTTATGTGCAATATGTAAAATATTATTTTAGTCATCGATTACAGTCAATTGTAATCGGTACGAAGTCTGGCTGGCATCACGTTTGAGGACTAATTTTTGGCGCCTAGTGTAGCGATATTTCGGCAAAAAGTCGCCAAGCTCAGTGACATTTCCGGCATTTGGCGCATTTTTACTAGTGGCACATGTAATGTTTGTTTTCCTGCATTAATATTACGCGATGGAAATTCGCCTTTGATCTGGATTCTTCAGAGATGGAAGGTAGCTATATAAGGTCAGACTTGACCCAGAAAAGTTAAGTTTTGACCGAATGCTCACTGAGTTCACTGCATTCTGCTGAGAGCATAAGGCTCTGTGTTGTACGCGCTTTTAGAAGCGATATTTTGTTTGTTTTGATAAGCTTGTTTTTTGCGTGCTGTGTGCGTGAATTCATCATTAATAGAACCTGAGGAATTGCTTATGATTTTCCTCGAGAATTTCCACTGAGTTTTAGCCTGGGGAATATATATATACATATATATATATATATATATTGTGTGTGTGTGTGTGAAATACAGCATCTGAAAAAGCTTCTGTGTTAAGCTGGCTGTTGTAAATTCAGTGGCGGCTCGTGTGTTATTTAAATGGGGGTTCACAAAATTAATTTCGAAAATTAAATAAGCAGATACGACGCCCCTTACAAGTTAAAATAGATTTGCATTTCCAGCAGTTAAAGAAAAACAATGCACGCAACTGAAAGAAAACAAGTCGTCTTTGGTCTAACATTTCGTCACCAAGATAAGTTTTAGCAAAAATATTGTCTTGATTTTTTATTTCAATTTTTTTTCAAAGGATACTATTGAAAAATGTCATTGCTGCTGCTCCGAAACACTTATTGGACTCCCATCTTAATTATTTACACTAGTTCGTAAAAAATACTGTAGTGAAAAATGATAATAATAAAGAAAATAATAAGAAAATGAAAAAAATGGATTAACTAACCGAACACAACAAAACAAGAGATAATCCGGAAGAAATAACGGCGAAAAATCTGCTGTGAGCACAATAAAATTGTGCCAACGGAAGCGCCTCGCTTCTCCCGTAGTCTCTCGGCGTCTTTCCTCAGAGACCGGTTGAGAGGGCCAGTCGGTCGATCGCACATGCGAGCGACGAAAGACTATGCTGTAGTAACCTACGCTACAGTGCTAGCTATAATAGACGCGTTTAATAATAGTGAGGGGTGGGAGAGAGTAAAACTCATGTTTTAAATTCACAAAAATCTAGAAGTGTACTTAATATATTTTTTTAAATTTAATTTGTTAATGTGTTTATTCTTTATTTTTTCCTCTGGGGGTTCACGTGCTCATGTGCTCAAATGGAGGAGCCGCCACTTTGTAAATCCACTTCCTGCTTATTAATTCTTGTGAATTTTGTATGGCAGATTTTCGAGGAATTTCTTGAAGCAATAAAATTCGTGTTCCATCCTGACTAGTGGACTGTTTACCAGAACTTTGCACTTACGCTGGACTTGCAAATGACGAACCCGCTAACTAAGTAGAGTTTTCTGCAACTGTCCACATCTTGTAAACATCTCCTCTGGTTTGTGTCCTCACCCTTATCTTGCCACTGAATTTCTCCTCACCCCTATTTTGCCACTGAGGTCGTTCAGGGGCGCGCTTAAGCTGGGGAACACTAAAAATGTTTGACAAACCCTCGTTTAAACCAAATAAGGCAATTGATAATGTATATTTATCTATTTAATCACTGCCCGCCAATGAAGCCTAAATTTACGAGAGCTATTTTGTTTGCTTCGTGAATTCAGTAAAAAAATATTTTTTTTGTTTTAAACAGCTTAGCATCTTCGTAATGTTTTTTAAAGAATCACCGCTTATAGCCCAAATAGGAATTCATTGTGTGCCTATAAAAGATCTATTTACAGTATTACCAATTGAATGTTCCTAGCAAATGTCGCACTACCTAAAAATTATTCACATTTGATTTAGTAAATAAAATACCTATTTATTTAGTTTTTTAAAGACTATTTGTAAAACAGACATATTTTATTGTACTTTTTTTCGCTGTTGATGAATTTGGCATAAAATCTCCTCCCCCCCCATGTCCCCCACAAGGGTGGGGCTGGGTGGACCCCTGGGTCCAGGGCCTGGCCCTAAGGGTTCTCCCGAGTCCATCTCTATGCAGCTTCAATTTTTAATTACTATAACGTATACAAACTGAAAAAAACATATTTTGAATATATTTTTATCCAACGACTACAGCTGAAGTGTCGGGTATGCTGAATAAATTAATACTTCACTGACTCACAAAAATAAACTTCTATTTACAATAATTTCAATTTAATTTCTTACAATAAATTTATTTCCTTCTACACATTGCGTGCGACACTACTACATCTAATTATAGCTTAAAAATTAAAATAACATAAATCGTTTATCATAAAAGTTTAGTAAACTTCTCATTCCGGAGTTGTGTGAACTTGTGTGTGCATTATTTCCATCCTTTTTTCCTGCCAGTCTCGCCGAGAGTGAGGGACGGGAGGGGCCCCCGGTCAGGTCTTTAGAGCAGGGGGGACCGTAACTGGATGAAGATTTTATGATGTATAACGCTTTGTTTTAAATAAGTCAAATGTAGCCATTAGTGGCATTCCAAATTTTTAGCTCCTTTAGTATGAAACATAATACATTCATATGGTACTTAATTTTTTTCATTTTTATGTAACATCAGTTTATAAATAAAGTTTAGTTCGGACTTGTAAAATTGTTACCATAATTATTCCCCATATTTGCGAATTAAGTTACATTCTAAAAAGAGTATGGGCAATTAATGCAGCACATGCCTGCAAAGGTGGAGGGGAATGGGGCCTGTCTCTGATCCTCAGTCCAGAGCCCGTAATCGAATGTGGGGGTCATACCGCCCTCCTCCCAAAGCACTATTTAATAACAAAAACCTTCCAGTTACAACTTAAAATGCTCTTTGTGTACATCATTAAATGCTTAATTTGTACTTATTAATAATAATTTCATTATGTAAAATTTTCTTTACCTGATTTCAAAGCCTTTCTTTTAGAGCTTCCCCATCATAGAACACGACATTTTCCAATAATAATAGTAATAATAATAATAATAAGCAGAGCCAAAAATTCCGCCGAGAAAACAAAAATAAACACGAAGTGGAAATTCCATCAAACGAAGAATATAATTCGAATAATTCATCTGGTGCTATCGAATAGAACCCTTTTCCAACTCCTCTTCTGTGAATCCCTCTGAAAATGGCTTGGAGAATAAATGCGCTGAGGTTCTTAAACAGGAGCGTCTTTCTTGCATGTTCGGAATAGATAAACTTTTCTAATGATTCTTATTTTGAGCGCGTTTACAAAGATGTACTTTCGCTGTTTACTTTCACTCCCAGAAAATGCAACTGTTTCTCTGTGAGGCAACGTGATTTCCGTTTCAGTTCGTGTTTCCTCCTTTTATGTTTTTGTTTCGCCCGGAAAATCGTCACTGTGACCGGACTGTGAATAGTTCTCCGTTTTGAGATTTGCCTTGGTCAGAACTAAGGCTAGTGAAGGCATCCGTCATTCTCCCTGATTACACCGTGACCGTAAAGTGACCGTCACAATTCAATCAAGAGTGGTCATTGTGACGGTGATGTGTAGTCACCGTGAGTTCGCTATGTCCTTTTCTGTATTCTGTAATGTTTTCGGAAATTAGGTTATAAATATAAAAGATAGGGGGGGAAACTATGCTTTATTTGTTTTATACTAAGGTATTTATTTTTTTATTGGGTTCTACTGTATTTGTATGCATTGTCAAAAATGCTTCTTGAATAATATGAACTGTTCAAAATAACAGTATTTGAAGAGTACTGTTTAGAACTAGAGAGAAATTGAACTTAGAGTAGAAATTTTCAAATTTCTTAGACGTTAAAAACACGTGGGAGAAGAAGAAGTAATGTAGTTTTAGAAATAAAGAAATGTATAATTGGTAAATGCAACAGACTTTGTCACCTCTTAAATAAAAATGCATTTGTTATTTATCTATCACTAAGTAAACATTATCGTATATTTGCTCAATAATAGTCTCTTTCTTTCATCGCTAATTTTTTACAGAAACGAAATACATGTAAACGTGACCATAAGCTAATTAAAATATTGCTTTCTCCGACAATTTACATGTGTTTGTCTTTTTTCCATCGTAGAAGAGATACATTTATCAAATTACTTTAAATGTTTCCACTCGAAAAATCTCGGCGTAAAATTATCGGTGCCTATTCTTCTGCGCCCGAACAATTCTCGGTTACGTAAATTAATGCGCTGCCTGACAGGTTTGAAGGAAGAAAGAAAGAAGGTGTGTTGTGTAAATATTGCACTCGTGTTCTCGAGTTTTGCTGCCCTTGTAAGTGGTATTTATTTTTAAAAGGGTTTGCTGCTTATTCAAACAGGGCCGTCAAATAGTCTGCGGCATGGAAGAGAAATATGCCTATGATTTGTAGTTCTGTTTACACATTTTCATTTTGTGGAAACAGTTTCTTTTAATTGATATTCTCTGTATTCTAGTTGTCAGCCGCTACGGAAATTAATTATTTACGCAATCGAATTCTTAATAAGTTTTTCTTTGTTTGCACGGGAAGATATATTTTCATTCGCATATTTACAATGAAATCACTGTTGACTCCCGAACGTATATCAACCTGAGTAAATTCCTGTAATTTTTCACACTTACGAGTGTAGTTGAAGAAAAAAATTACCATGGCTTCATTCTATGGCCTTAGTTTGGTGCTGATGCTAGTAAATATATTTTGCTTGGTGTGAAATTGAAGTGCATTATTACTGTAGAATATTGGTTGTGTGCCACAGTTTACAGTTGTCGAAAAAATAGTAAGAACGAACTGTAGGCTTTAAGTTGGCTCGGCACTTAGAAATTTTTTTTCCTTTAATTATCAGCTTTTCAGAAATAACTTTTGGTTATTAATATGTGAACATTAAACACAATTAACTTAATATGTTAAAAAAACCATTTTTAAGTAACAATTTTGCTATTAATTTTAAAATATTACTCCTTTTTAAATTTTAAATTTTTTTCTTCGATTTTTTTATGTTTTAAATGGTAATATTTTGAACAAATTTAAGCATCGGATTTTATTCACCTGAATTAGTTTAAGAAAAAAAAATCTCAACTGTGTACAAGTGGAAAAAAATCATAAATACTGCCACATTTGATTTTTTTTATCTATTACATATAGCTTATCCAATCCTTAAATCGCTTACTTGTCATATGACGTTCAAACAGAAAAAAATTTCCAACAATTTCATCAGTATTTGGCAAAGCCTTAGCATTTCAAGGGTTATAAAATTTTTAAGAACTATGAACTGGGATAAATGTGACTAACGAGTTCATTCAGTTATAAGGTATAAGCATTTAAAGGGCGAACTGATGACAGGTGTTTACGTAAACAGCTGCAGCTCACGTTGTGATAGAAGTATGGCGTAGAAATTTTTGTAAGATATGCTTAAAAGTATACTATTTTAGTATAAAAATTTCAAAATTGATATTTTCTTCAAATTTTGATATTGTGGGTTGCTTAGTCCCCTTAATTAAATAAAAGACTTAGAATTTTACTTTATTTATTTGCTACATTATTTTTTAAATTTATTCTGTAATAATGTAAAATAATTCAGTACACTTACAAATTTTAATTATACTTGTTGAAGAACTGAGACTGAATGTACGCATGATTTTAAATCCCCTTAAATAAGTTATGCCTGGGTACTTGGGCGCCCATATTCACTGGTCAACAAAATTAATTTGAAACAATCGTATAAAAGACATAATTTATGTCATCGTAATCTATAGTTCAAAAAATTTAAATTGGTTTGGTTTCTTTTTTCCTCGAATGGCAGTTGAAAACTATTTTGGTTAAATTGAAATGGCATCAAGGACTGAAAAAAGGTTTCTGCTTTTATAGTAAAACTACCTAAGGTATACGTTCTTCGTACCGAAATCAGATCGGAATCCGGAGTGGGTTTTTTCTTTCCTTGTCGCATTATTAATTTTGCGTCAATGTCCAGTTTTAGTTGAATGAAAAGAATTCTGGTGATAGATTAGTTTTTATTTGTATTTCTGAGAACTATACTCAATAGGTTTCATTGGGAATTAGACTGCCATTTAAGCTGTTATTGAATTCAAAAATCAAAGCGAAAACTTTCGCATTTCGTCGAGAAGTTTTTGGAGCTCTTTGTAAAATCAGAATATGTGAAACAAATATAGAGTCGTAAATGATTTATATTCTCTAATATTAATCCATGTTATTAATTCTTGTATCCGAAGTTCATGAACGAAAGATGAAAACATTTATTTTAATCTCACAGGAGGGGGGAGGGATCGGAATAACCTCACGAATCTCCGATTTCTAGGAAATTTGAATAGCGCTAACTGCCACTATACTTCGATTGTTGACGTTATGTTTGGGCCCGCGATCCGTAATGAGAAGACGTTAATACGTTTTGATTGTAAATTGACTTTTTTTCCTCTAAAGATCGCTATTAGTGTAAGTTTTAAGAACTTAAAAATTACTAAAACTCGGGTTACGGATGGATTTTTTTAAAGTTAAGAGATTTTTCTGTATTTCTTTTATGTATATGTGCAAAATTTCAAGTCGAATTGCCCAACGGCGCTGTATATGACATTAACAGATAAAAAAAAAAATAATTGCTAAATAAAATTCAGCGAGTGTTGTTTTTTTCCTCCTAATTAATGTACTTGCTGTGTACAGTATGCTGTAGAACTAAACTTGCAATTTCGCTTGCTCTAATTCCCTGTATTTTTTTTTTTTTTTCACGGATCTTCGGCTTCATTCGTTTTTGTATCGGAAATAAATGTTCACTTATTGTTTACTTTCGCCGGTAGACATCTCTTATTAGAGCAAAATAGATATCCCGTTCCGTAAACAATGTAATTACGTTTATCTCTGTTACTTACTTCTTCGGTCTATTTAGAGAAACTTAATTATTATTAATGAGGCAATGAGCGCGAAACGCCGTAGTTTGTAGCTCTCCAGTTCCTTTGTTCGACATTGCCTCATAATCAAAATTTGCTGATTAAGAAACTTATGTAATAGCCGTTTGACATCGATAGACCTTTAAAAAAAATATTTTTTTTTTCTTTCTAACAATAGTTTTTTTGTTTCACAAAATGCGCAAATGATCTATATTGAATTTGGAATATAATGTACTTCGGGAACAGGTGCGATACTTTTGCAAGGTCATATATAAAATAATTGTAGATAAACATTTTTATATAAAGTGAAAAGAGTGTGACAGTAACGCCCAAGAAGCAAAATGGCGTGAATATGCGTAAGCTTGTGACTTTCTATTAAATCCAAAAAAAAAAAAAAAAAAAAAAAAAGAGTGTTTAAAAATTATCCCATAAAATTCTTTTTTATGACAATAAGCCACATTGACGAGAATTTAATTTTTTTTACTGTTTAAAATCGTATTTCTCTGATTGAAATATATTGCTACGGATTGCTTTAAGTCACTGAGAGTAGCTACTGCGTTCAATAGAGCACTTTGATGAGCTGAGCAACTATAGTACTGAGATTATACAGTACTGAGATAAAATATTACGATTAGCACACACTTCTCGTAATACTTTAAAACAAGAAACCTAATTTTGATCAGAAAAAAATGTTATTCAATTCCTGATAGGATGATTCTTAAGTTCCTGTATATATTAGAGATGAACAAAATCGTACCGAGGGTGTGAGAGAACTGAGTGTCGGGGGTTTTTCTGTTAAAAATGGGGGGTTAAAATGGCGGCCTTTTTGCGGATACCGGCAGAACGGACTCGTTCCTTTAAATAAACAAATCCGAAGAAACGAATATTTTTTATGAGACGGATTTGTACTTTTGGATTTTATATGGACGAACGACACACTGCTAGTATATATTAGCTGACGCGTCCGCAATTTTTATGACATAAGGGTTGCCATATGAGTCGGTTAGCCATTGCTTTTAGGGATGGACGCGAGACGAAAAATTGGCGTCTCGCGTCTCGCAAAACAGCCGAAAAGCTTGTCTCGTCTCGCAAAAATCCCTATATCATAATGTTAAAAATGTTTGTCTCGTCTCGCAAAAAAACTGTAAATCTCTGTCTCGTCTCGCAAAAAGTCGTCTCGCGTCCATCCCTAATTGCTTTAACACGAATAACTGATTTCTTGTTAAAGTTCCGATTAATAAAGCATTATTTTAGTTTTTCAATCGAAAGAATATTGAAAGTGGTTGTTTCTTCAGCTTTCTATTGTTCGAATCATTTCAGTAAAAAGAACATAGAATTTTCGATTTCCCTACAAACATCAACCGAAGAAAGTTAATATTGAACTGCTATGGAGATGCTTGTGAATCTTGATTACATCTTCAGCTTCACAGATCCCTGCTGTTTCTTTTCAAAAGTGCCTAAAATGCGATGAACAGGCTAAATCTGATAGATAGAGGCACGAAAATGGCGGCCATGTGTCGGCCTGTGTACTATACGGATTCTATTTTTGTAAAAACATTTTTGTTAAATAATCCATGCAGCGTTTGACATGATTTGACTTTCTTGTCGAGCCTGCTTCATAATGTTATCTTCTACTTCTTTTTTAAATTACTCATTTCTTCTCGACGAGTCTTCCTACATACATACACGCGTCCCTTATCATATCATAGATCAATAATTTTTAAATTTTTCTAAAAGTCCACCCCCCTTCCCCTTTCCTCCCATTCGTATCGGCAAAAGTAATCATTATAGGGAATGCGTTCTTAATGTCCGTGCAAATTTTTGAAGTGGTAATTTATGTAATGGATTCTGTGTGAGAGAATTCGATTTTCTTAAATGGCACGATGGGGCAAGGAGTTATTATTGCCTCAGTCAATTACCGGGAATTTGAAGGGTGTGAGAGAACTGAGTGTCGGGGGTTTTTCTGTTAGCTTTGTGCAGACAAGCAGCCCTCTTAACCCTTTAACGCGCAGTGATCCCGCTCTGGGAACACCAAACTCAGACGGTTTGACTGTTTCCAGTCACGAAGAATAGATTTGATTTCTATAAAAATAGTTGCGGGTGACACAGCTCCACGAGAATCCTTTACTTTTTAAGCACGTCATTTCCCGTAAAAAATTGTCACGATTATTTTTAAACAGCACTGACATCTGCTGAAAAATGGAAGAATGCTAGAACAGCTGGATAGATTGCCCAATGCTGAAAAAAGGGCAGCCGTTGCCATTGCTCGACTTAACTACCAGCAAGATGGCGGACGATCGAAACGTTCATAGCGTGCCACAGTTCTAGAGACCCTTTTTTGACGCAGCTGGCTGTGCCGGGCACAGCAGGTGACCGTTGTTAAGAGATTTCACGGCACGATCAGAACATCTGTGTATAAGTAAGTGTGTTTAAGAGGAAAATTAAAATATCGGCGCTTCATTTTTAAAAAAGCAAATTTAAGTACGATGCTCATAAGGAGCTCATTTGCAAAAAGGTTCTCTGGACTTTTCAAGAATTATTAAAAAAAAAAAAAAAAATGTGTGTCTGCTGAAGTATAAACACGCAAGAACATAAGATATCCAAAAGGCGGAGAAAACAAAATACGATCCCCCTCCCCCTCCTCTTCCAGTACCAGTCTCTTGTGCCAGAGTCAAATTTTTCTTATATAACTTTTCAGTGCCATTTATAGTCGTTTTTATTTACAATTTCTACCTTTATTGATATATTGGTCTATGTAATTTATTTTTGTTCATTTTATTTTTCAGGTAAGTGAATAGAAGAAATAACTTGAATTTTTTGTGTAAACGAATTTTGTGATGCCATTCAGGTAACGTTTTTCCCTTTAAAAAACTGTACTATTTATAGAAGGCTGAAATAGATTGACTGCAACAGAGATCATAAATTAGTATTTAGATATAGAATAGTTCTGCATACCGCTATTAATCTTGTTAACTTGCCAATCGCGATCTGCCCGCGGCCACTACCAGCTTGCTACTGCCGCATGCGCCATTTTTATGCAGAAGGATTGCCGTAGTCGGCCATTATTTTAAGGCAGACGGCTTTTTTGTTGTTAACCTTTAAAGTTATAAAACACTTGGTTTTAACTCTTGAATCAACACGCAACTGTTACTTTATATGAGCGTCAAAGAGGCGACTAACGAGTCCAATCTGACAGACAGTTGTTCAGAAATGATGACCATGCGCCGAGTGCTTGCATATTGTAGGGATAGGGTGTTTTGTTTAAGTTGCTACAGTTTCTCGAATACTCTTATATAACAAAAATCCAACAGTAAAAAAAAAATTGTAGCGGGCTGGCTATGTATGCAGGTTTGTGACCTCAGATCGTCTTATATGTGTCTTTCGATCGCATAGCGCCGAGACGGGTGATAGCAGACCTAACAAATTTTGTATACGGCTTCACTGGGACAGGAGCTAACACACCTCGAAGCGATTTTTCCGAAATTCGAATCAGAAAAGTTTTTATTTAATACTTTATGCGATTGTTGATATTTTTTATTTCTTAATACATAATAATGCTGGTCATTATATTTGAAATGAAACGGTATTTGCATCATCGGATAGAAGAGAAAATTTTCATTTAAAAACAGTTTGTGTTCTGACTAAGTAACATAATTCGGCAGATTTTTAAGAATTTTTTAAAGAAAGATCACTTTTGACGAAAGTTTTTGTAAAATAATTTTAAAACTGTTGGATCTGTAATTCTACCAGTCATAACTTTTTGATATTTTGACAAATGACGGAGCATTCATTTCGCCTTCTTTTTAAAAGAAAAACTGTAAAAAATTATAAAGAAGGAGATATTTTAGGAATTTTTAAGTAAAGAAGGATTTTGAATTCAATAGCTGCTGCTTAAAAGACTTCGTTATCATATCTTTCGGTTTCGTCGTTCTGGTAACGGGAAATTAATAATTGTGCATTGAAAAACATAAATAAAACTACTTTCAAACATGATTTCGAGTTTTCGTTTGAGATGATCTACGTCCTTTTGATGTTACCAGTTTCAAATTCCTTTCGGAACTCAATCCGAATAGCAGACTATCTCAAGCAAAAAAATAGACACACACGAAATAATTCTGCATATTCTATTATTCCGATTTGAGGAATAGTCATTGATTAAAATTTAAGATTACATATCATTTACGGATTTTCACATTCACATCCTGAAATGTATTAGAATGTTGTTTTTTTTTTTTTTTTTAATTTTGTCAAATAGTAAAATGCACATTAAGGTCTTCATTCAGAATTAAACAACAAAGAAATATTAATTAGCAAGTATTTTTCAAATTTCAAGTAAAACAACATTTTGAATTTAACTAGCCGATTCGTCAGGTTTTCGACACCATTACAAACGTTTCTTTGTTTGAGGTTTCTCAGCTACGAAAGGATCGAATGATTCTTCAGTAAAAGAAAGCATAAGTTAAAATTAAAGGACAAGTATCATGTAGGAGGATAAAAGTTCGTTTCATCTGCTATGAGTAAGAGCACAGTACGCATGTGCAGCTTCGGATAAAATTAAAAGTCTGTTGCCAGCGAAGCAAATGAAAAACTGCAAAGTAGCTGCAATATCATTAAGAGAATCTGAGATTTTTTAAAATTCCTGTAAAATAATGTCTGTTTCATAATATGGGTTTTCATTTTCCTAAATTAAGAACTCCAAAAATTAATTTAATTTTCATTTCATTGTTGAATTTGGCAGATTAAGTGGCAGTAATGCACTGGGTTTTACTGAAAAAGAAGTTACGGAAAGGGCCCAAACATTGAGAAAGGCAGAATTTTTCATATTAAGGCTTTATTTTGTTAAGAAAAATTGAAATTTTGGGAAGTGGGGAGGGTGAACCGAACTTCACCTCCTTAAATATGTTCTTGGAAGTGCATTCTATTACTATGGTAACAATAATGATAAATATAAAATTAGTTTTTTACTTTAAATTCTATTTGTAAGTGAATTTCACAGCATTTTGATGTCACGAATTTCAAATTGCATCGAAAACTCAGAGAGGGTAACGCGCTTTACGGAAAAATTACTTCACTAAGGTTTACTTTTACGACAGCCAAAACATTCATGAAACAATAAATGTTTTAAGTAGATATTTCTATGCCTATGAAATCAAAAATATTTTAAGACTTTTTGTGAGGTAAAGTTTGACTAAGGTGTTCTGTAGAATGACCGAAGTCGTTCACTCTTTAGGAATTAGAAGACAAAATAAAACAGTGGTCCACACCATGTGACGTTATTTTAGAACTTAAAATAGAGAGACGAAAGTATCTTGCAGAAGCACTTTGAAAACGAATATATTTGTTTGGAAAACACTGTTTACGGTCTGTTTGATCTCAAATAACGCTGACATAGATTTTATGTTATCATTTTGCAGTTACGCTAGCATCTCAAGTAAATATCTGTAAGCAGGGACTGATTTCCAGTAGAGCATTCGGGGCAAGTGCCCCCCAACGAGAAGGGAACCACAATTATCCTTTAAGTTTAAAAATGTACAAATTTTGATTTTAATTTATAATAAGAGACAGCTAATTTAATTTTATGAAAAATAACAGTAATAATAATTACTCTGTTACTATTTCATAGTGCTATCAGTATATCCACACCTTTTTTTTTTTTTTTTAGCTAAACGGTAATAGTCCCAGGCAATTATTCAGCGTAAACATATTTTTTAAGCGTGCCGTATGTAGTGATGTATGCTGATCGCGAGGAAACCATAGATCCATACCGATCTTCAATCGGTAATGATGAAAGAAAATAGCTTCTTAAATGGAAAGAAGTGAAGATCTGTCCCACAGATGCTCTGAAATGAACACTAGGAAACTAAATACAAAAGTAGTGTGGAACACAGTTACGTAAAAAATACGAACTGGACGCAACAATTGAAAATTAAATAATATAATTGAAATATTAATATCCTACATAATACTAGGATTTTCTAACTATTGTATTTCACTTTGCATCTTTATTAAATAATCATTTTTATGCTGTTAGAACAACCTTCTTTGTATGATGGTGATATGAAAGTTGCTTTGTAGGGTATAAAAAAGTTTTCATAAGAGGGGGCCCTCCAATGAAGCTTTTGCCCTGGGCCCCCATCTCTGAAAATCAGCCCCTGCTTGTAAGGCAAAGTTTGTCATGAATCAAAGAATTTCTCACATTCTGAACTTTCTTAAAGGTGGAATTAATTTCACTTATGTGAGTTCGAAAAACATTTGATTCTTTCCGTACGAAGAACGAGTACGCAGGTAGTTCAGTATACAGGGATCGATGCAGACGAAATTTAGGTCCGTTTTACCGCCCCTTCGCAATATTACAGTCAACTATAAAGGCCCCCTTCCAAGAATACAATGAATTAAAACAACCCTTCTTATAGGCATTTTACATATATTTTAATTTATTTTGTAATTTTTTTGTTTTATAAGGGAAAAAGTGACTTTAAAAAAAGTGTATGAAAATTCACAAAAATAGATGTTAAAATTCGCAAAAATGAACAGTTTTCACAAAAATGGGGCCCTGGAAAAAATTACTGGATCGACCCCTGGTATAAAATGTTGAAATATGGGAATTATAATGGAGTACTTTATCGAAGAAAACAAAATTATTTTTACTTGATGTAAATTCAACAGCAACTTTCGTAATATAATAATAATGTACTTGGAACAACAACAAAAAAATATCCACACACGCCCCCTTTTTTTCTGAAAACTGCCCATTGAAGTTCTAAAAACCAAATATATTTTCTGCTTGTTAAAAAACTGTGGATCGATATTAAATATTCGAAAAGTGTGTGTGTGTGGGGGGGGGAGGTAACTAAAATGCTATCGTAGAACCACGTTATTCCATTCCGAATAAAAACGTACGATAAAATTCTTCCAATCAACTCAAGTACGAGAAATTTCTGACAAGATCCTCTAACAAATTGATAAAATAAAAGAATAAAGAATCTGTTTCCGAATCGCTTCCTTAAAGAATCAATTTTCAAAGAATTCCATTTCGAACGCAATTAATGGCAGACTTCTCGTTCTCTCCTATTTACATGCACTTCGCATCGATTTCAGTACGACGATACACAATAATAAAATGCGAGAAATTTTTGTTCCGAAGGAAAGTTCGAAACCTACTATCGCTTCGATTTTGGCGCGTTTTCACTTTCAAATAAAACGAGGGGGAAGGGGTGTCGATTCCGCTGTTATCGACTTGGAATTTCTTTTGTTTATTAATTAAAAGCAATCTGCTAATGCATCCTAAGTGATTATTTGTTTTTGCTTTACTTTTTTAAAGTGGGTAGCAAAGAAGATGAAATATTGAAAGCAGTGCAGATTATTAGGAAGATGGAAGAAGCGATGCATATATGTTCAGCGCCAGCCCGAGCAAGTTTGGCGTCCTAAGCAAAGGATTTCAATGGCGTCCTTTTAAAACAAAATATTTTGAACGCCCCCCAAGAAGTGCAGCCTGGGCAAGACCACCCCCCCTTAGTTGCGCCACTAACCCTGAGGTGGCTTATAGTCAATGATTGTCATCTGGCCAAAGTATCAAATAGCAATACCGTCACCCTATTCCCCCTGTGCATCTGTCGCTGTAGTGTCGTAAACCGTTATTGTCGCCAGGGGCGGAAAGACCCAGGTACGCTTATTGGTGGATCCAGAAAAAAGTTCTGGAGGGGGCACAAAACATTTATTGATGCATTTTCTTGTAAAATCACTTGAATTTACTAAACAAGTCAATCACCTATAGTGTAAAGTTAGTTCGTCTGGGGAAGCACGTGCCCCTGTGCCCCCCCCCCCCATCTGGATCCTCCGATGGTTACGCCACTGTCTCATTGGTCAAAGCCTCTTAAGCTGGGTGAACTAGCTCTAGAATTTTGGTGTGGAAAATGCTATTAATAGCCTAGTCCGTAAGCTAAAAAAAGGTTTTTTACAGAAAGCGGGTAAGGGGTAGGATTTTTATAAACGAAAAATCTGTATGTAGCCCGTATGCAATTTTCCACATCTTCGGAGAGAACGATGAACTGAAGGATGAGCCGGGAAGCGGGAACAATTCCCCACCCCCTGCAGATGGGGCTGAAGCTGCCTGACTATAGATAGCTCCCGCGGTTCGGCACCCTGGCCATTGCCTAGTCTGTCTAAATGGTCGGGCCGCACAGTGTATGCTACACATATCGGTATCTACCTCTCAGCCCGTTGAACTCGCCAAATTTGTGTTATGTCGACAGCTAAATCGCATTTATAACTGTCGAGGTTGAAAAGTGCGATGTGTGGAAAAGTAGACTGTCTAATATCAAGAAATAGACTTTAACGCTTTTACCATTGCACACTCCTACTCTGGCACACCATGTAGGCTTTAGCATTAGACTCTCAAATTCAGTAAATTCCTTGTGCTTTCGGTAGATAGCTATCGCCATCTAGTGGGCTAAAGAGAAGAGATAAATTGACATATGATACAGCTCAAATTACTAAACTTCACTTTTCACGCATAGTGCAGTAAGCAAGCAACAATTACTATGAATGTTCTGAAATAGAATGATGACGAACACTTGTACGTCATGGGTTTCGGTAGAGCTATTCTAATCCAGGCTGTATCATACCCTTCAATGCTTGTTTCCCATTCTGTATTAATCTGCGTGCACTCCATTTTATTTGTGCTTGTTTACTATCGTATGCGATAATCCAAAACTTTAATATACTATAAAATGGGTAGTTATGCTTCACTAAATTGTTCGAATCATCCAAGAAAAGATTTTAGAATGTTTCGGTTTACATTCCTGAAAAAAAAAGGAAAATAAATTAAGCACAGGAAATAAATAACTTATTCCTTCGTAGATTTTTGTGCGCGGTCTGCCAGTTTCGTTTCGCTGGGAAACACCCATGGCAAGAATAAGCCAGCTCGGGTTCTAGTATCTTTAGTTTTGGGTCGCGATAATTACTTGATGTACGTTATGTATGGTTCGCAAGGGGCTAATAAATAAATAAATTGAATTATGAAAATGAAATTAAATAAATCAATTTTCTGTTGGATTGTTTTGTATTCGATAATTTTGCAAGGTTGATGACATCTGTTTAAAGGAATGTATTTTAAAACTATTATTGTAGAAAATTTAGATTTAAAAAATGCCTTACCTTTTCAGTACTAGCATTAAGAGCCCGCAAAAGACTCTATTATTTCGTCAGCTTAAACTCTCCTCACTGATCTGTTTGAGATAGCCGTGATTAAAAAAAAAATGCTTTATAAAAGTATCTTCCCAAATACCCTCACCCTCATGGAACATCAAAACTATATTTACAACCGCGTTTGAAAAGTGGGGGGGAGGGAGAAAAAGAAGAAAATCAATGCTAAAAGATTAATTGAGAAATGATATCGCAAGATGTGAAAAAGGGGGGGGGGGGAGGCGAATCCCCTGAAAATAGACTTTGTGGAAATTATTTGAGAATATCTCTGTGAATGAGAAAGAAGGGGAAGGGGACAAACGAAGTAAAGAGAACGATTCTAATTTCGGAAACGTAGGTTGAGGAGAGAAGAATGAAGAAATTAAAAAATGGAAATAGAAAAGATGCATATAAAGAGAGATACGGTTAATAAAAATAAGATGAAAGCTCCGTTCTGAATCAAATAGAATTTAAATGTATCTTATTTATATATTAAATGCAAAGAGGTCCATTTAGGGAGCTCTTATTCAAAAACATTTTCATCAGCAGAATAAATGTGCTGAGTGTAAATAGAAATCTGAATGAGGAGAGAGAAGATGGCAGGATAGTTGACTTTCGAAGTAAATTGAAAAACGAATCTCGGGAATTAAGATGATGGCATGTATTCCACTTTGGTGTAGCAGGGATGAAAGACTATTAAAATGCTGAAAACAGTGAAAGTCTAAGTTTATAAAGATAGTAAATGAGACACAGTGTCTGCTGCGATTCAGTATTCATACGTTCAGTTTAATTTGATACATCCGGAATTTTGGTTAAGTGGGCTTGGGGGACTTTTAGTTGTTTGTAATTATTCATTTTCTCACGGTTCGAGTAAATTTACTTTAAAGTTTGGTTTTTTTTTTCAAAATTCGCATAAGTAAAATCCTTTGACAGTTTAACTAAGCTCTGTGTCAAATTTTGTGATGAAAGCTACACTTAACTCAGTGGCACAACAATTAAGATGAGATGAAAGCTGGTTTAATGCATTTTACTACGTAAAGAATTAAATAAACATTAAGTTTAAATGAATTTAAATTATGAACTTTTTAACTGTTAAGCATTCATTTATTAGTTATTATAATTCTTAGAGAACAGAACAATACATTGAACAAAACAGCATTTGATGCATAACATTTTTAAATATTTGTGAAAACAATGAGATCGAACTACATTATACAGATTTTATCTTGTTTAGACTTTATGCAGATTTATTCTTTAATCTGCCAATGATTCATAAACAGTGTGGCTACCGGTGAAGGAGAACAGGGAAAACTTAGAAAAGTCATGGAATTTCATTTTGGCAATAAAGTATGGGAAAATCGCTAGTTTTTCCCCAAAACCTGGAAAATCACATAATGTGACCCGAAAAATTATCAGAAATCTGTGTTTGTAAGCAATGAACGTTTAACCTTACTTTGCGAAACTGGAAATATTAAAGAAGGTGTGCAAAGTTGATGTCATAAACTTAAAAAATAGTCTGAATTTTTATCGCGAAAAGGTCTCGAAAAGTCGAATTCTTTTTGAGAAATTGAGTAGCAACCCTGTTAAAAGCCAGCACAAAAGATATATTTAATTAATTACCATTGTTCCTTTTAAGATCACTTATTATTTGCCTGTCTTGATTTCTTTCTCTTCTTTCTTTCCTTTTCTGTTCTTTTTTTTTTTAACCTAAAAATGCTCTGCACTGTCATTATTACGCAATCATTTATAAATCACGAATGTGACCAAACTGATTTAATACCGATAGTTTCATGAAATCGGTAAAAATTAAAAATGTAATATATATTTTTTCTTTTGAATGGGGAAAGTTGAACCCCTGTCCTTTCGCTTTTGTATAAGCCACTGAATATACAAAAACAATCTGATATAATAAAATAACTAGAAACTTTGTGAAATAAACTCATAAAAAAGGTGTTATTTTATAACGTTTTTAATACTCTTTACCTTTTAGAACAAAATATTTTTATTAAATATTCTTGAACAGTTTGACATAATATAAAACTGGCGCACTGGAAAAAAAAAATGTTTTGTTGATTCAATACAAATTTGGTTGGCGCTATTTCAACCGAATAGTTTTCTTGGTTCAACAAAATTTTTGTTAATTTAACAAAAATTTTGTTAAGACCAACAAAAATATTCTGTTTAAACTTCAACTAAATTTTTGGTTAATCAGCAATATTTTGTTGAATCCAGCAAAACATTTTTTTCCCGTACGGTACTTATGTTTCTTTATTATTTTTTACAAAATATGTAAGTACAAAATTATAAATATTTGATCTTACTTCTTTGTTAAAACATTTTTTGACACATCATTTTGCCTTGAAGTTTTGTGTATCCTCTTAATCTAGATATCAAGCATGAATCGCTGATAATCTGCAAGGTGCTTAATCGTTCCACAGATAATCGCGAGTCTGCTATAAATAAATTAATTGACAAAACTAGACGCGCACTGGTCTATAAGAAAAAAATTCTTAATTTTTAATTATTCTACTCTATTCTTCTATCTGAAATCATTTCTAATCTTAAAATGTATTTCCCCTATCATCTTTCTTGTTGCGCATTCTAAGTGGTTCTTAACGTAACTTTTTAACTTTTTACAGGCTAATGTTCCTAATGGGGAACATCAAATTAAAAGTTTATTGAAAATTTAAGTTTTATCAATATTGACTTAAAAATTAGCAGATAGTTAAAAGACGACATGATTTTTTGAAATAGAATTTGCATTCCTATTATTAGTGGGAATCTGGATAAAAATCATAAAAATAGCCATATTCATAAATTTTTACGGAGTTATCTTGATACCCGCACCCCCTTCAAACTTAATTCATTCAAACTAAATATATCTTTACTTGAATCTAAAAATAAGTCTTTCATGTTTTCTTAATCTTGCACTTATTATTTAAATAACCCATAAAAGTGTAGTCAAAGTATTGCCCCTAAAAGTATAGCCAAAAATGACCAATTGAATGACCAGTGAAAATTAGGGGGTACATTTTTTTTTCCCATTTAAATGACTAATATCTTTTAACGCATTAGAAGGCAAAATATGAAACCAAAAATAATAATAATAATAATAATAATAATAATTTAAAACATGCTTGGATCTAAATTCAGTCTGTAAAAGATAAAAATAGTCGAAAATTCCATGTGCTCTGAGATCTTTGTAATCATTATAAAAAAAAAATCGAGGCACTTAAAGCTTTACAATATTTTCCAATTTTTACTTCTAAACGAATAAAATGTTAAGGCACTTCGCATTTTTCAAATACTGAAATGGTTTCGACAGACAACTTTTGTTCTCTGTTTTAATGCGAACTTTTTTTTTTTGGGGGGGGGGGGGGGACTTAGCAATTTAAGTATTCCTACAATTTCAAAAATAATAAATAAACCATTTTTTTTAAGAGAAAGGTAATTATACACTTGAGACTTCTGTTAGTTCTGTTTGTAGGTTAATGGTGGATTAATTACCTTTAATTGTTCTTTTATTTTTAATTGCGTGTGTCAGATTGATGAATTTTTGTGTTTGAACGATTGAAAAACGGTTTTTTATATTATTTTTTCCTTTATTTATTAATCTTTGGGTGTATAGAATTAATTGTCTTTTGTTTTAATTTATCTTACGGGATCGTTTAATAAAGGTAAAAACTATCTGTACAGTTGTATTTTAAAAAATTTTCTTGTGCAAAATGTGATTTATGGACATTTTGAACGATTCTTTCTAATTGGTTCTCGTCTGACAAATGTTTTCTTCACCCGTTTTATTTGTGTGTAGTGAAAGGTTGAATTTATGATTTGTTGTGAATAAAAACGTAAGCGCATGTAGTATTTTTAAACGCGAAAGATAATTCATGCCAAAGCACTTTCCAACGTATATCATAGGTTATTGTTAGGGAGATGCGAGACAATGCAGAGATATAGAGGGTTTTTTTTCCCCTTTTTCAGAACGAGGCAGACGTTTTTATCATTACTATGTACTAGACGATACAGTGCTTTGTTGTTGTTTAGCGAGATGAGACAGAAATTTTTATCATTACTGTGTAGGGATTTTGTGAGACGAGACAGTGCTTTGCAGTTTTTTTGTGAGACGAGACAGTGCTTTGCAGTTTTTTTACGAGACGAGACAATGCTTTGCAGCTGTTTTACGAGACGAGACCGTTTTTATCATCACTATGTCGGGATTTTACGAGGCGATTGAGTGCTTTGCAGCTGTTTCACGTGACAAGACAGGTGTAAAGTAATTAAAAAACTTTGTAAAAAACACACATAAGAAGTAAAAGGACTTCTTATGTGTGTTTTTTACAAAGTTTTTTAATTACTTTATCGTTTAACACCAGTATTTTGAGTGTTTTTTCAGTTCAAGACAGGTGTAATTTTCACCTCGTGTCCTTCTCCAGTTATTGCATAGCAAAATACTACAGTGCATAAAACACACGGGAAAGAATTTCATTCAATGACAGAGTATCTATGGGATCGGTTTTTATGTGCAGGGCCGCAACTAGAGGGGATCTGCGTGGACACGTGTCCCGGGAGCCGTTCTGAAGGGTGTGGAAAATTCATTTTTTTTCCAAAGAAAGGGGCGCTAAAATTAAGGTCTTTTTTGGTCGAAGAAACGAAATCTCCCTTACGGACTTTATGAACAAAGGAAAATTAATTAATTGAGGCAGGGATTGGAAAAAATTACGGATGATTTTTCATAAGGTGCACTACACATTGTAATAAATCAAACGGTGACCTTTAGGAAATTTCCTGATTAATTCTTCAACATGGAGTTGCACAGTAAAAATTTTCAAAAAGTGACACATGCTGTTAAATTTTCGATTTTTTGGGATTTTTTCTGAAAGTTTAGTACCTGATACATGTTTATTATTTATTACTGTGTGAAGTATTCTAAAAATTCAGAAGGGTTCGACATAATGAGTTCATTTGCATTTATGTACCGAAATCACATTTTTTTTTCGAAGTACACCATTAAGGTTTCCCCTGGGGGCCGTGATGAAGTAGACTGTAAAATTAAGTTTTGATCTGGGTGACGTAATTCTAGCTGCGGCACTGTTTTGTGTGTGCGCCCCTTAAATAACTACTACAGAAAAACTACAAAGAAACCGCCCAGGTGGTATAGTGGCTTAAGAACCATTCTATCACGCTTCGGGTGCCGGGTTCGAATCCTGGCGTAGGCATGGATGTTAACTTGTCCTTCCCTTCATAGGGGGTAATGCTGGCCGCCCACTGGGTGTTCTCATCATAAAATGGCCAGTAATTCGGGCCTGTAATGGCAAAATGCTTGATGAGAAAGCGCCCGCCCATTTGGGTAAAAAAAAAACACCATAAAGAATGAATTTTAAAGGAGCAGACAGTTTAGTTTTAAATATTCTTGAGTATATTTTTATTTTTTCTGTGCGATGCTGTAGCTAAGCTTTAAAGTAATGAGAGGTATTGCCTAAGAAAAAATTTACAAAAGCAGTTTCTGCCTCCGATATACGATTCTTTCTGACCATGTTGATGTAAAACAAGAAAACTCGACCAAAAGGTGGTGTTAAAATGTTGGATTAATTAAAATCGTAATATAACAATCGTTTTATAATGTTCTTTCGTATAGTACTCCTGTAAAACTGTAAGATCGTTTGCCTGCCATATTGAGTGTATGGTGGGAAAGGTAGACCTACAGGCATTGTTGCAAATCTAGAAAACCTATGCACTTTGACCTTTGCGACCAAATAAGGTTTCTCGAACGCGCTGGAATTTTTTGTTCACCTTGATTAGTAAGCCAGTTCCCAGGGACTACCCAGAAATTTCTGTATGACATCATGCTCTGTCATCAAAAGCTATAAAAGAGAGAGATCTCATTCTTGTGAGTCAGTCGAGTTGGGTATTGCAACTGATGGAATTTTTTCATCACTGAAGTAGGGTGAACCATTTATATCGGCCGAAACGATCTTTTTGACAAGTATCTTTTCTAATCACGTTATAAAAACGCGTCCCTTATAAAAGTTTGTAAATAATTTTCTGTTAACGTACAGGGTGTCTCAAAAAGGTGGTAGCACTCTTTAATTTTTTACCCGTTAGAGATAAGTGGGTAATGAAATAGAAAAAAGCGCTCAAAGTAAGGTAGGAAAACAGACTACAGAGAAAAAAAAGAAAAGAAACAACTCCTCTCGTTAATTTAAAAAAAAAAATTGCGCTTTTTAAATTTTTATACGAGCCTTGTACGAAAAAATTCCTTGTTAGTAAAATGTGCCCCATACAATAATGAAGTGATGTTAAAAATTACAGCTTTTCATCATGAAACGTCTCAGAAATATCCATAAAGCTATTGTCTCCTATTGTTGCGCAATGCTGAGAACAAAAGAGAATCGTCAGTCGCAACGGTGGGCGCAGATGGGGAATCGCTGGCCTCGTGTCTTCGCGGCGCTTAGTGGGCTAAATGATCGATTTAGGTGGGCAAAAAGGAATTTTTTTCGAAACTGTTTAATTATTTAAGATATTTATCGTAGATAAAGTTAAAAATCTGTTTAGCTGAGGTAAAACAATAATTTCATAATAGTGCTTATTATTTTGTAGTGGGCTAATCCCAAACATGCAGAATCTGGGAAGTTTGGGAGCTCGTAGAATCTAAATTCCATACGCTATCATAAACGGAATTTAAATTATCTTTCATTGGAGCGGGGAGGGGTGGGGGTTGCTGAGTTCCACTGACGACAACTCCAGTTCCACCGTCTGCTAAGTCATAAAAAATCTTATTGTTTCTGTTAGTTTAAGGGTTTTAAATAATACTCAGTATTTAAGTAAATATTTGGCCGCGTTTTTTTTTCTTTTCATTAATAATTCCATTGTTTCCAAACTAATTAATTTTTTGAAATATTAATTAAAATTGCTTGGCAACTCATCTTAACAAAAAAGACATTGACTTGACTTTTCTGTCCGTACTTCAGAGTTGTATTTCTGCTAAATTCTTCTTTTATTCTTAAATGCTATAATCTTTATGAGAGTTTGTATGTACCTTTCTTATCACAAAACATCATTTAGTTTTGTATATAAAATTGGTTATTGAATTAAAATGTACTAAGTGTATGGTAACTCGTGCTACATAACTGGGGAACTCAGCTACAACGAAGATGCCTGATTTTGAAGTTTTTCCTTTCTGATAAAAAGAAACTTTTACTCAAAATAAACAAACTGTTGCCAACACAGCTACAGCAATTCGGAATAATTTCTCGCACAATTTATTAAAAAATACTTTTGTTTGTTTGTATGTTTTTTGATGTCCATGTCCATGTGGAATTGCTCGGGTGCATGATTTTTCATGTTATCGTCTGCCAAGTTAATTTCCTTTGCTTCCAAATCGAAATATTTATTTGAGAACTATTTTTACCGTATAAATCAGTTATTTTGAGACGTGGGAACTTGCTATTGAGATATCTGTAATAGGTGCGTTAGACATACTACCTCTAATTTATTTTATTTTTTTAAGAACGAAAGAAAAATATATTACTATGTACCTGGATAATTTCTTTTCAAAACTCGGATAAAAAAATCAATACACAGTCTTCTTTTATTTTATGGGTAAGAAAAGCTTTATTAAGTGAATTTATCAGTATAAGGATATCTAAAGAAGGATTATGCATCCTTCTTGCCTCTTAAAAAATGTTGATACACACTGAAGCATGAATTAAAAAAAAAAAAGTAGAACTGTGGAGTATATGTATTTAATGGGGTATGCCTTAATATAAAACCGTCGTTAGTTTAAGGGTTTTAAATAATACTCAGTATTTAAGTAAATATTTGGCCGCGTTTTTTTTTTCTTTTAATTTATAATTCCATTGTTTCTTTTTTCTTTCGCGATGATCAGTTACTTTTAGATTTTTTTCTTCTTTTTTTTTTTTTTTTTTTTTTTTTGGGGGGGGGGGGGGCGGTAATTAATCATTCTTTGGAATATTCCTCCTAATGTTGGGGGGCATGAAATCAATTACCCCCAGGACAAACAAGAACTATCGGATGACTTGCTGAGGAAACTAATCTCTTCTCGGCAGCCGCTTTCGAAAGGAAAAGAAAACACTGTTGCCACAGGCCTGTAGTTAAAAATTGGTGATGTAAATTGCGACATCTGCTAAGCTGTGCCAGTCTAAAGTTTTGCCTGCCTTTCTTCTGTTGTAAATTAGTGAAAGGACTTTTTTTTTTTTAATTTAACATATTTCAGAAATTTTACATATAAATTTACGACTTTCTTAAAAATGATACTATTGCATAACATTTATTCTTAAATTTCTTTCAGCAAATGTGTAGTGGGTCACTATATTTTTAATACGTTTGCAGTAGGCCTCGGGTCTTCAAATGACCCACTTGAGCTCTGAAAATAGAGCATATTATAAAACACTCACACACACACACATACAGTACAGTATGCCTACTCAAGTCCCTTGCCAACCTCTTAACTTCGGAACGGTTGCTGCTACATTAATAAAAGTGGTGTCTACGTGTAGTTAAGTAGCCATGTGCTACCGATTAAAACTGACTACGGAGTCATCTGGTGGAGAACTGTTCCTATATCGAAAATGGAACGAGGTAGGGAGAAAAGTGATTTATAGTTATAGAGCGTCATCGATTTAGTACGAAAAGACACCTTGTGGACATTCATGCGAAGAATAGAACGGTTAAAACGCGCATTTTTGTATTTTCGTGATTTCCTACACTGTGACGTCACGAAACTTGAACGGAAGGATAGATCCTTTTGATTGGGAATCACAAGCGATACCTCTGCCACATTGCGGTGTCGTGTTTTGCCCGAACAATAATCATTTCTCTTTCGGTTGAAGGCATGGGTGGCAAATATCCAAGCTATTCCGGAATAATTTTTCTTTATGCTGCAGTCATTTACAATCGGTTTTCTTTTTTGAAAAAGATCATGCTAGTTTATATTTTGGAATTCGAACAGAATCTAGCCGATACAATAATTTATTGTCGCCTTGCTTTCTCGAAGAAAGTAAGGCAGTGAACAGCTCGTTTCCCATATGCCCCTGTCTAATTGTTGGGTCCCTTCTGTGATAGGGGGCGGAACAAACGAGAAACGATCCGAAAATCCCCGGCAACGGGAGATAATAACGAAGAAGCCGGAAATCTCATCCATAATTCATCGGAAAATGGTGAATTATGGATGGGATGGCATTAGCCTCCGGGTTATGTCTCTTCTTGATCCTATCGTGCAATTTAAGGCATCGGCCTGGCTAACGAGTAAGCCTTATTTGATATAGACATATAGGCTTTGGCAAGGGCCTGATTACCGCCTAATAGGCCTCGGCCTAGAGGATTCCACTAATTGTAGTATTTAATATTATAATCTTAGAGAGTGAATCATCAGTTAAAATTAATTTAGTTATTATAAGACATTAAGTTAAAAAAAAAAAAATCTGATCTGGACAGCACACGACTTCCTCGTACGTCTATTAAATCATAAATATTTTCGGTGCACTTCATCTAAACGTATTTCAATTGAAAGAAATACAATACTGCAATAGCACTAAGGTTTAGTGATTTCTAGTTTTAGTGACAAACATTTGAGATATCGCCAAGCTGTATTCAGTTTTAAAAATTTATTTTTGGGGCTTAATTTGTAGATATTTCGCCAAAAATCGCCAAGTTAGCAATAGTTTGTGATATTTCGGGCATAGCCGGTACAGCGACTGACCACAGACTTTTAATGAATTGAAGCTATCCGCAGATCTTCATGTATTGAAAGTCTTTTGGGTGATCCTATAAGTAAATTATTCTGTCGATTGCAGTAAAAATAGAGAGATGCACAATTACATGTTACAATAGTTCTAAATACAAAATCTCAGCATTCTACGATTAAAAAATTTAGAATTATTCCAAATACTTAATTTTTTGGCGCCGAATTTTGCTATATTTCGTAAAAAATCGCCAAGATCGATGACAGTCGGCGAGATTTCGGGCATGACCGAAACAAAGATATAATATAGTGAAGATATCATAGACTTTATTGTGTTGAAATTCTTTTGGGTGGCCCTGTAAATAATCTCTCCAGTAGAATGTGTTTCCATTCTAAGGGGGATGGCTAAAAAAGGGAGAGGCACAATTAGGTAATGCAACAATCCTTAATATAAAATTTCAACATTCTACGACTAATAGTTTTTCAGATATGCTAGTTAAGTACGCACATACATTGCATACGTGCATTCAGGCCTCAGGAAAAAACTAGTCAAAATGGACTTGGGGGTTGGTCTAAATCATAGTTTCTTAAACTGTGGGTCACGACCCCAATTGGGGTCGAGGAACTTGGAGCAGGGGTCGCCGAATATTTCATCAATTTTGGTGTTGCCTTAACTTATAATAATTTTACATTTTTCTCTTTAACATTTTTATCTTTAACAACCATAAAATCAAAATGTCCATCAAATCAAAAGAATATTGCTTTGTCCTCCGGCGTCGTCTATTTTGGCAAGATTTGATATTATACTTAAGAACAAACAGGCGTACTCTTCTCATTGATACTTAATCCTCCCATTTGCGCTGATAGAAGTAAGTGGGTTTCCTCAGTAGTGACCTTCCAAGTGACTAACAATGGACAGATTATAGTTATTGTTTAAATCTACTTAAGAAATAGAATTTATTTTTATTATTGTATTATATTTTTAAGCTAATTTAAAATTTTTACATCGTTCTATATTTTAAAATTAAAAACCAAACGGAATGACCTAAAACTGCAATTGTACATTACAGCACAAGTGAAGAAACTGACAGTTCCACAAACGCATGTATCTCATTTGCGCAATGCTTATGGCGTCCCCACATCAAAAAGTTTAACACTAAAACTACCATAAGTGGTCAAATGACCGATTATGAACTTTTGTATAAAAAAATGCGCATAAAATCCTATCGTTTTTGCACATTTGACTTCATGACTTTTTTTATTAATTATATACAATTGATATCCTGTTATTTTTTTATTTGTATTTTGTTGTTTTTTGAGTTATATTTGTCATATACCGTTATCTACCACAACCGGTCATTTGACCGACTATGGTAGAAATAGGTATATATTAAATGTTCGTGTGTTTAGTGTTAAGAAACGCTGGTCTAAATGGATTGTCCACGCATATATATGATCATACATACATACATACATACGTACGTTGAGATGTCTCTCAAAAACTCTTCAAAGTAAATTTAGACATAGTCAAACCGATTTTTTTCATGAAAATTTGCATGTCGAAATTTTTTGCTATCACTATATTTCTTTTTACTTCGTACATGAAAGTAGCAATATTATTAAAGAGAAAGAAAGTAAAAGAAAACCGACTTAAAATTATGGAACAGCTTGGCGACTTTTTATTATCTGGTGATTCTTTGACGATTTGCGCATGCGCATAATCAGTAATTATTTCCCATTTTGTTTGCCATTAAATTAGTTCTCCATATATTCTTATTCATATTCCTTTGCTAATTGGCGTTAGTTAGCACCGCGAAATATTCCAAGTCGCCATGGTGGATATATCCTATAAATATCCGAATTGTGACCAAATTATTTCACCATAACGTTATTACCATTGTAAAACAGTGTGATATAGCAATTTTTCTTCAGAAGATATCGCCCAGCTCGGTGCTGTTTTGGAAACTTATTTTTTGTACCAAAATTAGCGATAAATCGCCAGAAGTGGCCAATTTTGCATAACGCCTCTTTTGGTAACTCTTTATGCAGTGGTTTAAAATATTGTTTTTTTTTTTTTTTTTTTTTTTTTTCAGAATGTCAATAGAACTTGACCAAATTACTATATTTGAGACAATTCCTTAGCTATTTCTTTGGGACTGGGTTAGTTGCACCGGGCGAAGGGAGAAAAGGGCGAGTTGCACCGCTGATGAATTTAATCCATGAGTTGCATTCTCGAAATGAAAGGAGGGAGACAATCATATAGGGGAACCCTGCCGTCTCGTAAAGAGCCAGTGGTAGCATATTTTCGAGGGGCCAGACATAGTAATGTTTTTTGGGTTTCACAAAAGGCCAGCGGCAGCATATTTTCGAGGGGAGAAAGATAAGGATTCCGGTGCAACTCGCCCCTCAATTTGATTGATAGCTGTTGGCGCGGGTGCAACTGACCCTTGTCCATTTTTTCCAATAAAAAAAATAAAAATTAAATCGAAAATCGGCCCACGAGGTGAAAAAAATATATCTGTACATACATAACATACATAAATATATATTTATAGTTATATAGATACGCGTTTTGCATAGTACCTTCTCCCTTTTTTTAAGTTATTAAAAAACATGGATATCAGTCAATAAAAAGAAAGATAAAACTTGCCTACTAATTTGAATTTTAAAACCCTTTTCCTAGAAATCTTATCTACGAACGTACTGTATAGCACACCTGTTCGCTTCCATCCTAAAGACGCAACGGAAGCGATTCCCCTTCTGTGCCCATCGCTTCTTTACGGTAGCTCAAGCATTCCCGCTCGAAAGTGTTTTATAGTCGATATGCACGTCGCATGATTTATCTTTCTTACTTATATAATTAATTACGCAACTTTATCTCTGCTATAAAACTTTTAATGAATGCTAATCTACGCAAGCTGAAGCCTAAAGCACACATTTCTTTTTTTCTCTCTCTCCCCCCCCCCCCCCTCCTTCAAAATTCTGAGTACATACATATTCAAATACTCGCTCACCACACTGAATTTTTCTGTCTGCCATGTCAGAACATCTGTAATATATTTTTACTTCCCCGAGCATGCCCTATACCGGCTTGTCAAAAAACACACCTTATGCTCTGTCCAAATATGTGTTCAAATATAAAAAAAAGAAGAAAAAATCCAATTTTAAACCTTTCCTGAAATTTTTGCTCTGTAAATACTTTCCACTGGCGTTCTTTTCTCCTTTTTGAAATCTGCAAATAAGGTCGTTTTCGTTCTGTCACCTCCCTTTTATTTCCTTTTTTTTTTTTTTTAACGCCTTCCGTTGTTCGTTTTAAAAATTCTGCTGCTACTTTTCTTTATTTTTATTTTTTCTTTATACTTTGTCTGTCGTTCCACCCCCTCCGTTCATTCAAATATTTAATTTCTCTGTTTTCTTCTTGTCTGTGCTGAGCGTTTAAACAGATTTTCTTCTGGCTTAAAACCTAAGTTGAACTGCGGTGGGATGGGGAGGTGGGGCGGGGGGGAGTCAGCTCCCCGTCTGATTATCTAAGCTTTTAAGTGAGAAAATAAATGTTGATAGTAATCCAAAAACTGTCGTCCTTTACTTTACTTTTTTTATGCCTATTTAACCAATATTTTCCCTGTCTCTCCCAACTCTTTTCCCCCTTTAGATAATATGACTGATTTTTTAAATATATTTTTAAAAATTAATATTAGATGAAAGGATTCGAAATTTCTTTCTTTGATATCTGTAGGTAGTCTAGAAGCCTTAATACGTGAACATTGTCTCTAAAGTTATGTATAGGTTGCCACAAAATTAAGTTATTTAACGTATTAATTTACTTCTTTTATGTATTTTATTGTATTAAAAAGTCCGATTGGATTAGTAAGTGGAAACTGCATAATATTCCTTGAAGATATTTTGTAATTCTTTAGGCAGTTTGTAGAAACAAAAACCTACCTCACGGCCTTGAACTTGAATAAAAGTAAACTCACTGTATCAGGGGCTGGAAAACTGCGAATTTCGAATTTTAATTTTTCTGTGTTCTTTGAGTTTAATTACTATTTAATTACCATGCTGAATTATGGAGGATTTGAATATTTAAATTATCAAATTATTTTAATTTTCACATGACGCGTGAATTGTTTTTATTTTCGGACTGGAGCATAATCTTGTTAATTTTTTTAGTTCTGTGATGACAGCATAAGATTATTAATTTTAAAAAATAGAAAAGATTTATTGTTTCAGTAACATGGATCAAAGGCATAATATACAGTGTTAATAAATGTTTCGTGCATATTAAAGTTCGGGTGTATGTCATATTCATCATTTTTCAATGGATGCCTTACAGAAATATAAGTTATCCCACTTTAATATATCCTGCGGTAGTTTCAACAGAAAAGACTGCCTGAACGGCGTCTCCCACTCCACTCAATGTTCTCCGAACACAATCGAAAATATGGTGTCCGTGCTCAATGGAACGTACCTATCTGTCTCGCTCCTTGAAAATGTGTATGGAGTTTTGGTAGGTTTTCTCCAGATGTAACGTGAATGTGCGTTAGAACCCTTTAGAAAGTCCTCCTACCAAGGCACTCCCCTGGCAGATCGCCCTAGTGTAGATTTGCCATAATCGCACACAATCGCAACCTTGAAAATGGGGGTGCAAAGAATTCCAAATGTTATAACGGCCGCAAATCTCTAAAATTTTAAATGTCATACAGTACTCTTATGTAAACTAAATTACGCACTTCAAATCTTTAGCCTGGTGTCACGAGTTTAAAACTGCATTGATTTTCTAATGCAGTTTTACAAAACCGTGGCATCAAAATGACGTCGATTCCACCTACTATTTGCAAACTATTTTCTGGGAATAACTCCTATGATGCAGTTGTACGATACAGGCATGGTTGATGTATTTATTCGTATTGTTACGAATTTTTTGGGTGACCTGCTCTTCTGGGGATTCATTTAGTCTAAAATTCATATTATACGCATGAAATGATGAAAATTTTCAATTTGTTTAACTGAAACGCGAGATAGGGGTTTTCTCAATTTTTCATGAAAAATTGGCGATATTGCTTAGACGACCTCAGTTTTGAAGACTTATTTTTGGAGCCAAAAAGTCGCCAAGCTTTGTTTGTGGGGACATTTTGTGTAATTTTATTAATAGGACCTGTAATGTTTGCTTTTCTGCATAAATACTACGCAATAAATTAGTATTTCATCGCCAATGTACGCGACAAATAAAACACATTAAATTAGAATGTTGTAGGGATTGGTAGAAAGTTCGGCAAAGGTTAGCGTACCCTAGTAAGTACGAGAGGGCAGTGTGCGAAACTGAAAATAGCTTTTCTTCTGTTGCTCTGAAATTCGCAAAATTATTCTGCAGAAAGCAAACACGGTGGTTCTATTTACATTTATACATTTATTTACAATTGCCACAAACATTTAACATTTTAATATTACAAGGGGCATCTTCCAGCCCAAAATACAAAGGGGTTAGGCATCTTTCAGCCCTAAGCACCTACGCAGTAGAAAAACAAGTGGGGGTATTTTCCCCAGAGATCAATGAACTTTTTATCCCATAGATCTGGGATATAGACAACTAGCGCCATCAAGCGCGATTAAAAGGAGGTTATGCAACACTCCCCACCTGATAATTTTACAAAAATTATCACATTTTTCTCTTTATCATAAACAACAAAAATATACTTACCAATTACCTCAATCTATAATAGCACTAGGTTAAGTAACAATGTGAACATATAAATTTTCTCAAAGTGCTACTTAAACAGATGATTACTAAACACAAATTTCTAGATTAATTACAAAGTCAAAATTAATATTTTTTAAGTCAAAGAATTTAACACTTAAAGTTCAGTAATGATTCACAAGTTCAATGTTTATGTATCAGTCATTGATTTCCAGTGGATACAAAAGCTGGACTGGGCGTCGAAATTCTCCATTTTTAGTTTTTACGACGCATGATCGAACGAGTCCATCTCTACCTTTCATAGTTTGTGTTATCATACCTAAGTTCCACAAGAACTTAGATTTAGTTGAACCTTCAAGGAGAATAATGTCCCCAACTTGTAAGTCCCTCTTCTTCTGAGGAGTCGAAAGTTCGTGGAAATTTTTGTTGTTCAAAAGGTACTCACCTTTCCATTTTTTCCATAATTGAGACAAAATCTTAGATTGGTATAATTTCCTTTTTTTCAGTCCTTCTTTGGTTGAAGATCTGTTTGTTATTTCTACAAAGTTGTATGGATATTCTATTTTTCTTCCAACCAAAAGGAAATGAGAAGGGGTTAAGGGTTCTGGCTCTGAATGATCATTAAATACATAAGTAATCGGTCTTTGGTTAAGAATATTTTCAATCTCTGCAAGAAGAGTCATGATCTCTTCAAAGGTAAGCTGAGCTCTTCCTAAGACCTTTCTGAGCGGTTCTTTAATCGATCTCATCAATCTTTCATAGAACCCTCCCCACCATGGGGCAAGCTCAACTATGAATTTCCAGGTTATCCCTTCAGATGATGCAAAATTCTGGATTTCTTTGTCTTTGATCAGGTCTACAAAGTATTGTAAGTCCTTACTAGCACATTTAAAAGTTTTAGCATTATCAGAGTAAAATATCTTGGTGTTCCCTCGTCGGGACAAAAAGCGTCTAAGTGCTAAAATAAAACTTTTAGAAGACAAATCAGAGACCGGTTCGAGGTGAACTGCTCGAGTGACTGCGCATGTAAATAATGCGACATAAGATTTTTGGGTTTCTTTTCCCAACTTTACGTATATGGGTCCGGTGAAGTCAACACCTGTCACACTAAAGGGAGGAGATTCAAGTATTCTGTCCTTAGGTAACTGTCCCGTCATTTGACTTGCTGGTTTCGCTGAATACCTTCTGCATATGAGACACCTGTTTATAACTTTTCTTACGACTTGTCTTCCTTTGGGTATCCAATACCTTTGACGAATCTTCGTTAAAGTAATACTTACACCAGAATGCATAGATTTATTGTGGTCTCGTAATATTATTAATTCTGTAAATCGTGAATTTCTTGGTAGTAGAATTGGGTGTATCTCCTCTCTTGTTAATTCGCCTTCTTCCAATCTTCCTCTTATTCTGAGAATTTGGTTTTCATCTAAAAAAGGGCATAAACTATATATACTGGAATCTGGTGAAATGGGCTTTTGAGAATTTAGAGAGGCTATTTCCGAAGAAAAATATTCCATTTGAACTTTACGGATGCACATGTCTTCACACATTTGAATTTCTTCTGTAGAAAGAGGACCCTTATTTACATTCGTTTTTTTCAAAGCATTAATAAATCGTTTAACAAATGCTACTATTCTTATAAACTTTGTGACTGAGCTAAATTTATTTATGTCAAGCAGCTCTTCTTTATTTTGAACAATACAGTCATTGACTAAAATGTTATTACGAGCTTCAGGGAAGTCTTCATCTTTTATTTGAGTTATCTGTTGTTCTGGCCATTCTGTAGTAGGGCATTGTAGCCAAAATGGCCCCAGCCACCAAAGAGAACTTTTCTTCAGTGATTCGGCAGTCAAACCTCTAGTTAAAAGATCTGCCGGATTTTGCTTACCGTGGCAGAATCGCCATTGCCGAGGATTGGTATTTTCCTGAATTTCGGTGACCCTGTTACAAACAAAGGGTTTCCAGTTCTTGGGGGATCCTTTAATCCAGCATAACACTATATTAGAATCAGTCCACAAAAAGGTGTTTTTTATAACATCACCGAATAGCTTTTGAAGATATTTCGACACTCTGGAAGCAATTACAGCTCCCATCAGTTCTAACCGTGGTAACGTTAAAGCTTTAAGGGGAGCAACCCTACTCTTTGAACAAACGAAGGTAGTTTTAATTTCACCTAATTTGTTGGTGTACTGAAAGTAAGCTGTACACCCAAAAGCCTTTTGACTTGAATCACTAAAAATATGTAAATCACAGTTTTTCACCACGTCGCAGTCAGGGAAGTATTCACGAGGAATTGAAATAGTTTTAACAGTTTCTATATCAGAGAACCAGTTTTCAAAATCAGTTTTTAAGTCCTGGGGAAGTTCATCGTCCCAATCAACTCCTAAGAGCCATATTTGTTGCAGCAAAAGTTTAATTCTAACTGTGAAGGGCGTAACATAGCCTGCTGGATCATACAGTTTTGCGGCGGTTTTAAGAACGACTCTTTTTGTTATTTTACCGCTTATATTTTCAAAACAATCTGAAAATTCGTGTAAATCAAGTTTTATATTGTCTTCTTCAGTATTCCAAATTAGACCTAACACTTTTGACAGTGCAAGCGACTCATTTACTTCAAATTTGTTTTCTACCCAAACATTTTTTAATTCAGCGGAATTGGAATTAAATTTACGTAAGTTCATTCCTGCATTTTTCAGAATAAAGGCAGCATTAGACGACAGCTGATATGCATCCTCGATACAGTTTGCTCCGTAAAATAAGTCGTCCACATAAAGGGAAGAATTTAGCATGTCAACAGTTTCGGGGTAATCATTTTTATATTGCTTAAGGTGATATTTTATCGTAGCAGCAAGTATAAAAGGACTTGAAGTAACTCCAAAGGGTAATCGAGTCATATTCATAACTCTAATTAAATCCGTTTCAAAATCATCAAACCATAGAAATTTTAAATATTTTCGACTTATTTCGGCAATACTAATCATTAAAAAGGCCTTTTCTATGTCTGCCGAAAATGCTATATGGTATTTACGGAATTTTAATATTATATCCAAAATGTTAGGGTTTAGGTTAGGACCGGACACTAATAAGTCATTTAATGATTTACAATTTTCACCCTTTGACGAAGCGTCAAAAACAATCCTAACACGAGATGTCTCCTTATCGGGCCTAATGACCGCTCTATGGGGCATGAAATAACCATCATTCCAATTATTATTCTTACATTCTTCTACAATACCATCTGATATTTGTTCATTAATGATATTTTTATACTCTGCGCAAATTTCCCTATCAGCATTCAATTTAGTTTTTCAAACTCCTAAAGCGCCTATTGGCAACAGAAAAATTACTATCCAGATCGCTAGGTTCGCAATTCCAAAGTAAATTTGTTTCGTATCTGCCATTTTTAAACACTAATTCTCTTTCAAAATGCTCCACTATTTCTTTATCTTTACAGGACATTTCCTGTGATTCAACTATTCCTAAACTATCAAGCCTCCAAAGATCCGCTAAGTCATTCATTAATACTACATTATTCATAATCGCAACGTTTTGCGCACAGTTTTCTTGTCCAATGAAATTAGAACCGTAAATTATCCAACCAAAAACAGAATTAATTGCCCCTACAGTTTTATTTATAGTAATCCTCTCATTTAAAACAAAATCCCAAAATAAATCACTCCCAATCAGAATTTCAATATTCAACTCATCAGAATTCGAAAACGAATCTGCAAGGTCTAAACAATGTGTTTCCATGAAATTCCGAATAAAAACATCTGGGGTCGTGAATTCTGCGCCCGTTATATTTTCTACAACTAAAGTTTGTATTTTCCTTTTAAATTTCCCATCTCTAGACATCAACTGAAATTCCACAACAGGATATAGCCTTTCAGTTGTCTGTTTCATGCCAAAAGAAAATACAGACAAATTCTCATAACGTACAGGCTTTAAATTTAACTGCTCGACAATTTTGTTTGAGCAAAAACTCCGAGAGCTCCCACTATCTAGCAAAACGCGTGTTAACTTACTACCACTTTCAGAATTAACGACCGCAGCTGAAGTTTGCAAGTAAACACTTTTAGCGCACTCCTTGTTTACATCGGAAGAAACGGAATTGATAACCTCGCTTTTCGGGGGAGGAGAATTGACCTTGACCTCGCTATGCTCAGCAGCTTCACGGCCTTTCCCTTCGGGAGAGCTCGTATAACTTTCGGCATTTAAAGCGTTGTAATCAACACGTTTAAAATTTAATTTACTATTATCATTTACACAGACAGATTCATGATGGTTATCATTTTTGCATTTGTAACAAGAAATCTTATTCGTTCTGCAATGGGAACTTTGGTGAAATTTTTTAAAACATTTAAAACAACGTTTATCATTTCTCAATATTTCCATTTTTTTCTGAGCATTTAAATCACATTTTAATGAATCATGAAGAGCATTGCAGAAAATGCATATCAGCTTAGGTATATGCGTATTTACATTCAGAGCACTCGCTGAGGGTACATTTCTTTTAAATCCTCTGTTTACAAATTTGTTATGCTGGGTACGCTGGTTAGAGGGCATTTCTTTCCTCTCATTTAATGTAAAATAAACAGATTCTCGACACTCAATTTCACATTTCAAAAACGAAAGAAGTTCCGAAACATCATCGGTCTCTCTAGATTTCCTTTGCCGATTAAATTCTAACACAAGATCTTCTGGTAATAAATTTAACAAAATTGGAATCAAGAGAGGTCCATAATTTTCAGAATTAATTTTCATTGAATCCAAATTACGAATTGAAATGTCCAATTCGTCGTACAGTTTGCGTAATCCAGAAACATTTGTAGAGTATTTGACATTTTGCAAATTTAAAATTTTATGCATAAAAGAGCTCACAATTAAATCTTTGCGTCCAAAACGCTCTTTAATTAAATTAACACACTTATCGTAATTAATGTCGGTAAGTTCGAAACCTGATACGACACTTAATGCTGATCCAGACAAAAATGATTTTAAATAAGCAAATTTCTCAACCTTAGAAATGGAATCATTTTGATTAATAGTGCTATCAAACGAATTCCAAAATTCGTTCCACAATTTTGGATCGCCAGAGAAGGGCCGAATAGTTAATTTTGGAAGTTTGACCGAATGAGGAATATTAACCTTTTCAGTTACACTCGAACCAAAAGCAGAAGGAACCTCAGAACTTGAGGTGTTTAATGGTTCTTTATTTTTTAAGAAACGCTTAATTTTGTAGCCGAACCTAATACTTTTTTCTTGGTATTCATCGCTGGCATTCGCTTCTTGTTCAATTAACGTCACATCGATAAGTTTTTCAATTTGTGAATCTAATAATTTTAAATTATTAGCTCTTTCCGTCAAAACAGCAAGATGTTCCTCTAACTCAGCGCAATCAGCATTCTCATCAGCTAAAACAGTTTCTAACTTAGTAAACAATTTAGTTATATTAGATCTTTCGATCTTTCTTTTTCCTTTCAACAATGCCAAAGTATCCTCAGTTTTAGACATGTTTAAAATATTAAACTGAAAACGTATTTGTACCCAATAACAGCAACAAATAAATCAAAGTTTTACGGTACCTGTATACAATATTCCAATAGTATTAAATATAACTATCCAAATTACGAGAGCCTTGCACTGCACAATCAAACAAAGAATCGAATTACGCACTTCCCGGCCTGTCATGCACCAAAGTGTGCGAAACTGAAAATAGCTTTTCTTCTGTTGCTCTGAAATTCGCAAAATTATTCTGCAGAAAGCAAACACGGTGGTTCTATTTACATTTATACATTTATTTACAATTGCCACAAACATTTAACATTTTAATATTACAAGGGGCATCTTCCAGCCCAAAATACAAAGGGGTTAGGCATCTTTCAGCCCTAAGCACCTACGCAGTACGCAGTAGAAAAACAAGTGGGGGTATTTTCCCCAGAGATCAATGAACTTTTTATCCCATAGATCTGGGATATAGACAACTAGCGCCATCAAGCGCGATTAAAAGGAGGTTATGCAACAGGCAGATCGCCACTCAGTTCAGTTGCGAGTGAATGCTTGTTGAGTTCACACCTTTGTGCGCTTTCGTGGGCGATTTTCTTGCTTGTTTTGAGAAGCTTTATTTTTGAATGTTGTGTTGAAAACTTCATTGTTATATGCTGAGGAACAAATGACAGTTTTCGTTGCAGTTTAGCCTGTGGAAGGATTTTTATTGTGTGAGAAATACAGCATCTGAGAAAGCTTCTGTGTTAAGCTGACTCTTATAAAACGTGTTATTGCTTATTAATTTTTGTGAACTGTGTGTGTTGTGAACTGTGTACAAAAGATTTTTCGTCGGCTTTCTAGAACCAATAAAATTTCTGTTTAATCATGTCAACTGGACTGATTACCAGAATTTTCCATATACACTGAACCTTGAAATTAAGTAGAGTTTTCTGAAATAGTATGCTTATTTCATCTTACCCACTTGCGTAGATTATTTATCTTAAATAAGAAATAACCGTTAAAATTTTTAACTTCTCTTTTGATAAACAATTTTTCATTTTGTTGCCACATGCTCGATGTTGCATAAATTATCATCCTAATTTTTAATTAAAATGTAAATTGTCGAACTTTTTCTTTAGTTTGAATCTCATAAGGAGGTTCGCTCATTGTAAAAGAGCATTGTTTGGAACTTCATAAAATAATTCTTTCTGCTAAAATTTCTCCCCCCCCCCCCCTCGTTTTTTTTTTTCTTCATTTTTAGGCTTTCTGTTTTTTTCTGTTCTCTCAGAAATTTTCATGTTTTCATTTCAAAAACATATGCTCGTTCCAAATTTCGCCATTTTAAGTCCGCCATGACAGTAACAGCTGCTTGTATTCCTGGAAGTAAGCCAGAGAAGACATCTTTTATAGTCCACTTCCGAACAAGTTGATTGCTTGGAGAATATATTTTCATCTTTTGGAATTTTTGACTTCGAAAATGCTTTCCTCTCTCTTTTTTTAATAAATGCTTCTGCCTTTTATTTGTTTATAGCATTCTTTTTATTTTTATTTTACTTCCCATTTTTAGCTGACATGTTATTTGTGAAAAGAATGCAAGATGTTATGTTCTGACGGTTATTCATTCTCACCCTTTACAGATGAGGATGTTAAAAAAAGAAAAATAGTGTGAATATATTGTTTTTTCGTTTGTTTGCAGGAATGCAAAATAATATCGAAACCGCAAATGCACTTTTTTCGATATGAAATATTTCGCTGTTTATGAGTTCCTGAAGCAAAGGCGGGTTTAAGGTGTTCCCTTTTTTTTTTTCCTTGGTGTTTCCACTTAAAATGTTGCGAAGGGAAGCCCTATGTTTTGTAGAAAATATATGGTGTTTAGGAAAAGCAATATCTCTTATAAGAAAAAGATGTCTGATTGTCGTTACGAACAAACGATTACACATATATGTACAAAATTTCGTACAAGGAAGCTTTGAACATGAAGTTATGCAACTCGGAGCGTTTCTTCCAAAATTCGATTTTAAAGTTTTTTTTTGTTCAATATTTTATGGATTTTTGAGTGACTTTTCTCGGATAATCAGTGATAGAAGCAGAAATAAACATCTCCAAGAAAACAACTGTTTTATTATCCAGTAGGAGAAAATTTTTCCTCAAATCCGGTCTGTTCTGAATGTGTAACTTGTTTATTTTATAGATTGTTTTTTTAAAGGAACTGAATATTTATCAAGAATTTTTCCAATTGTCGCATCTTTAAGCCTACCCTTCAAGATGTTTTTAACTTTCTAACAAGATGGGAAATTGTGTTTTAATTGGGTTTGTCTGTGTGTCCTTCCGTGCTCTGTCCGTCGTAAATATGCATCGATCCCAGCCAGCCACGATACATCGAATTAACGTCGCCGTCGACGTAGTTTCGACGTAATCATCGATGTTAAAAATCCTTGGATATGTCCACCTGTTTGCCCGTCGAGCGCTGAACTTATCGACGGCGTATTACCCGCGAGGGGAGACCGTGAGAGATAACAATCTCGCTTAACTACGGCGTAAGAATGGAAAAGGGTGACCGCCAGGAAGAGAAATTCCCCAATATTGGTCGAACACTCGTCGCTATAACGGCGAAGGGAGACAGATTCTCGTAATCCGTTTATAAAATTCAGCTCATAGTGGTTGATTTTACGTTATACGTTGTCGGATCGCTCCATGAACGAATATACACACAAAAAAGAAAAAAAAAGCATCTGTTTTCTGAGAAAACGGTTGGGGTGGACATGTCAAAGGTCGTGAGAAAGGACCCCATAAATTCTGTCTCCCCTGCACTGTTTATTCGACGTTCAACTGACTATTAACTAAGCTGAACAAATTTCTCGATGCTCCATCGTGTTTCTTCTTGGCTGGCTGGGGGGGGGGGTGTCTCTCAGACCGCCCAAGCCATGAGCGGAAAATTGGCGATGTATTGACGGAACATAGACCTCCTGAGGGCGACCAACATTAACAGTCGAAGATAGCCGCCTCCCTGACCAAAATCGAACGGCGTTTTATAACGTCGACAACACAATGTATGTTTGATCTCTTTTAAACGCTATTTTTTGCTGTAATTTTTCATCGACCTATTTTCGACATTTCGACATCGGGAATACGTAATTTAAACGTGTGTGCGCTTGCTGGGTTACTACGCAGAAGGCGTGGCTGTAAAATTATGCATGATATTCCTATAAACTGTACCGTGTACCCTGTTGAAAAAGGAAAAGGTGTATGTAGTATGTAGGTGTTGGCATGAAATAAGCTTAAATAATTTAGAAATTATTCAAATAATCCCTTTACCTGAAATTGAATTATTATCTATTTTATTTAAATTATTGAGTGACCGGTTATTACCCTGGAATTGTTCAATTATTGGTCACATATGGGGGTAAATATGGGTTCTCCCCCTTCTTTTTATATTAATGCATATCAAAAGTAAATAAATATTCTAAAATATCATTATATAACACACGAACAGATTTTTTATTATCTACAATATATTGTATTTAAGAAAAAATTAATTTAAATTATAAGATTATTTTTACGAGACTGTTACCATTTTTTTTCGCTCCAAGCCCACAAATCTGGACAGAATGTCTTGTAGAATTTGTATACTATGCTTATCTTGTTACAAAACAACGGAAGGATTATTTCCATTTAAATTAACGGGCCCGTAGAATATCCACTTTTTTAAAATTAATTCCAACAGACCTTGTTAGGACAGTGAAAATTTCCGGCACCTTGTTTCAGAAATTTCATTTCTATTTTTTCCTTATCCAAAATTTTAGTTATTTTCCCATTGTAGAATGGGTCTTTATGTTAATACACAGAAAAATATTCTTGCTCTGCAAGTACAGTGCGTATTCCTTGTAGCACCTTCTTAGCATCTTCTAAGGAGAAATTTTTGCAACTCTTTTATTACAGCTTCAATCTTTTCATTCTTTATTACTAAATAATTCCTAATTAGCTCGTTTTACATTTGGTGGATTTTCTGTAACTTTGTGTGATTTTACTTTTTTACGAGCAAGGTTTCTCTTGATGTCTACATTTTTATGCTTTGAAGTTTCCTTTTTCTTCTTTTAATTTGATTTCTGTTCTATTTCTCTTCTACTATTACAGGGTCTAAGAAAGTTTAATTTTTTTAACTGCCCAATTGTCTCCTTATTTCGGAATTCAGTACTCCAGATGTGCGCCTTAATTGCAACTTTGAATTTTTTCAAAAACTGAAATTGATTTGCGATCCAGAAAGGTTGTGAAAGTTGCCATTGAAGTATAATATCAAAATTATAAAAGTAAAGTAAACAAAAAGTAAAGTAAAAAAGTAAGTAAAGTAAATTATAAAAGTAAAGTATAACAGTAAAGTATAAAAGTTGTCCTACTAACATTATGAATGTCAATGTTTGTATGGATGTTTATTACTCTTTCACGCTGAAATGGTTTGACGGATTTGGATGAAATTTGGAATAAAGACAGTTAAAGTTCTGGATTAACATATAGGCTACTTTTTATCGGGCGAAAAACCACTGTTCCTATAATATTAAAAAAAAAAAACTATATTTCATCAAAAAAAGAATACAATTGAGTTTTTATTTTACAGGGCAGTCGACAGATGGCGCAAACTATACGTAGTTTTAATAAATAAAGTAATTTTATTGTCTGACAAGCCTGGATGAAGAATACACCTGTATAATTTTTTCCTTCTGACGTGGATTTATTTATGAGCAGACTTCGCGCCAAGCACACAAGTCCAAAATACATGTTACACAAACAAACGAACAAAAAATAAGTTTTTGAAACTTTGATTCAGTTCGAATTGTGCATTTTTCTGCGCATATTTTTCCCCATTTTATTTATATTGTATTACTTCCAGAAAAAGGATGTTAGAAATATCAATTTTAATTTTGTTTATTCATACTCGTGGGATAAGGAAAGAAAATAGGGAAGACGCAAGGATTATGATAGGCTTTTAATATATAGCATTTTTGTGCTTATTTAAAATACCTTTTTTTCCTTTCCGTTTTTTTATAATGGCCAATATATCTAGACACTCTTCAGAATTAATGTAGGCCGAAAATTATTTCTACCTTTTTGTAGGTTTTTATCACTAAACCATCTTATTTTTGTAACCAGTGGCGGCCCAACAAGGCAACCAAGGTAAGCATCGCATCGGGGAGCCGGCTTCGAAGGGACGTCATTTCGAACTCAAAAACTAAGTAGAGCCTAAAAGGGGGTGTCTTTTTTACGTTAGCAGAGGGCGCCAGTTACCCTAGGGCCGCCCCTGCTTATAACCATCGTGAATTTAAATTCCAGTCAGAATCTGAGGGATTTCAGTGCCAAGGAAGCCGGTGAGAAACAGGATTCTCTCCGAACAAGATTCACTAAGATGGCGAACCAACTGGTCGCCAGAGGCGGCTATAGTAAATACTAGTGTTGTTTATACAAAAATAAATTTTAAAAAACACCTAAAATATCACTGACTAAGAATTACCCCAGTAAACTGGGGGATGAATGAGCACACTTTAAAAATTAATTTTTAAAATAATGAAGAAAAAGTATATGTACGTATGAAAAGCCTAGACAATCTGCAATTACAAAACAGGCACCAACAAAATTGTTTTTTCAAAAATGTTTCACTGACATGAATCTTTAAAAAAATCATGAGTTAGAGACAGTCCTTTTTGGGTATGCTTCTTTTGTAGTGTAAAAAAAGTTTTTTTTTTCCCCTTTATTTGCTCCACAGTTACATTGTTTTTGAACTTGACATCAAGGAAATAGAATGTATAAGAATGACTTGGCATAATTTAGCTCTTTTGTATAAAAAGAAAAAAAAAGTGCTATAAAGTTAGTGACCATTATTTACCCCGAAAAAAGAGTGACCCATAATTCCCCCATGTGACCTTAGTTCTTTTACAGGAGCATTCAACAGAATTCCAATATGTTACGGTCTCTAGCAGTTTAGCAACCTTAATCTATTTCAAGCACAATTCAAGGAGTTGATGAACGATTGTACCTGCTTACTCTTAAAGTTTGAAACTGACATCGGCACTTTTTACAAGGTCTCGCAAAATTACATTATTAATAATATACATCTGTTTTGAAGTTATCCCAAAATTCTCGCTAAGTTCAAACAAGATACATGGATAAAAGGTCTTTCTTGCGCCAAACTTGGCTCTACGTCTCCAACTTTGTCGCAATAAAGTCTCTTGTGTAGGAAAGTGTTTTATAATCGATGCGTTTGTCATGATTTATTTTTCTGCTTTAATTTTTACATATTATAAAAATGTACTTCCAATCGTATTTTAACAGCTGAAATGCAAACTAGTGAGAGTTTCTGCAGTTATTGCAATACAAATTATGCATTGCGTACTAAGCTTTCCAGTGCCACTTCTGTTCCAGGATTTGCCTTCTTTATTTGATTTTACCTGTCCCCTGCCTCCCACCTCTCCTTTCTGTCTCTACACTAAAATAATATCTCATATCCCTAGAAAAAATATTTCGTGTCCCTATAGCAATACGTCAGAATTAATTTTCTCTTCCATCCCTGTATATACTTCCATCAGAAGGCGGTGGTGGCAGGGGGTGTGTTGTTCTCTCTGGATCACCCTCCCTTTCTTGATCCGGGAGATTTTAAGTCGGAGATAACGAAGTGCCTTGGGGGTACTGCGGATCTCTCAGGAGGATTCGGATCTCGAGCCTCTTAAAAAAAATAAAGTATAATAATAACGTCTTTTTCCCTTCAAATCTCCTCGGTTTGCGAAATGCCGTGCCGTTATAAAACTAGACTAGTTGGATTAATTTTTCGCATCCATCAGTCGATTCTGATTTTGTACATAATTTCGAGCAATGCGTTATTTTGAACTGATAGTTTTACGTACATATCACGGTCTGTACGACAAAGCGAAAGAGAAAATCGGGGAAACAAGCTACATCTTCAGCTGTAATAGATAAGTAATGTGAAGTAAGACACCATTTAATTTAGGCAAACATGCATTTCTTTGTCATGAAAAACCTGTTAAAGATGTATTTATTTGTATTTTATTTATTAACCCTTTGAGGCGCAACCCTTTCCCAATGCTGAAAAAAAGGGCAGTCAGTGCCATCGCTCGACTTAACTACCAGCAAGATGGCGGACGATCGAAACGTTCATCGCGTGCCACAGATCTAGAGACCCTTTTTTGACGACGGCAACGGCTACTCTTTTTTCAGCATTGGGCAATTTATCCAGCTGTTCTCGCATTCTTCCATTTTTCAGCAGATGTCAGTGCTGTTAAAAATAATCACGACAATTTTGTTTACCGGAAAGGACGTGCTAAAAAGTAAAGGATTCTCGTGGAGCTATGTCACCCGCAACTAGTTTTATAGAAATCAAATCTATTCTTCGTGACTGGCAACAGTCAAAACGTCAGTGTTTGGTTTTCTCAGAGCGGGAACACTGCGCGTTAAAGGGTTAAAAAGAAAGCATTATTTTCCTGTACACCAGGGTTCGAAATAACGTGAAATTCATTAAAATTAGTTAAAGTGCAGGGATGATCAACTCTTCTCACGACTAGTTTAGCTGCGAGTATTTTTACAAAAATTACACAGTGGATGCGATGCTTGCTAAAATAGTCCAAGGTGTTCGAAAAGCGAATATAACACTTTATTCGTCGAATTGAAACTTTAATATGTCACAAAAAAATACAGAATTTAGTAACACATGCAACAGCAATTCATTAGCTGTCACAGCCGTAACACTATTCATATCGCAGTGTCAATCGTATAGCTCTGTTCTCTATATCCCCAGTCAATCATACTGAACTCTTAGCGAAAAGGAGTCTGGTATTTATAGATTCCCAAGCAGGTCGTGACATCGCATTTCTCGATCTTTCTCGTTGCTCCTTTCCAAATTGAAATACAGCCAAAATTCCACTCCTCCCGAAAGCTTTCTTTTGGTCGCCAAGGTCAAAAGGTCTCACACTCATTCCCTTTGTAGGAATGCCTGTAAAACTCTCTTTCCAGCAACACACATTAATGCGGGAAAACATTACAATTGTGTAGCAATTTAACGCTTTACTTGGGTGTTTTTTATCTTAGATGTATTTTGAGATTACAGGAGAAATTGCAGATGCTAACAAGAAAGCGAGTTTTTTTTTTTTTTTTTTTTTTTAAGCACCAGAGTGCTATTAATTTCAACCTTGCTTTTTGTGTAGACACGATTTTGGTACAATTTTCGCGTCGAGTCACTTTTCAAATATGGGTTTTTTTAAGGACTGGTGTAGGGTTTTCCTTATTTTCCAATCTATATTCTTACGGTTTATGTGGGTTTTTTCCCTTTTACGTTGTTTTTTACCCTATTTTGTACATACGTTTTTTTTTTTTTTTTTTTTTTTTTTGTGTAGACACGAGCGGTGTATCACTTTTTCAAATGTGTTTTTTTTAAGGACTTGTGTAGAGTTTTTTTTTAGTTTCCAATCTATATTCTTGCGTTTTAGGTGTTTCTTTTACCCTACTTTAGAATCACTTTTCAGGAGTGCGCTGATAGAAGACGAAGAATGTAAAATAGTTTTGGTAGGGAATTTCAACATAGATTTCAATTCTGAAGGAAAAACATTTGGAATTACGAACAAATCCGAAACATTATTCTTCAAAAGAATCCACAGCAATAGATGCTGTATTTTTAAATCAAAGTATGAGAACAGACTTTACATGAGTGCCTACAGCTATTACTTCCCTTTATATGGGAGAATTGACTAATAAAAAAACTGGACCCAGCAAGCACTCTGGTGCGTAAATAAAATATAAAAGAAATTTAGATTTTTTATTTTTATTTTTTTAACCTGGTTTGTTCGTTTCATTGAATTATTTATTCAATTCGTAAAATTAAGCTCAAAACTGCAACTGCCGCTACACCGTTTTTATTAAAATTTTAGATTGTGCCGTAAAATCAATAGCTTTTTCTGCCAGCTTCAAAATGTTATTTCGAGCCCTGCCCACCGAGGCCCTGATAATCGCACGGGAACTTGGGGCACGAGCCTTTGGTGCACGTGCAGAAATAGGACAAAAAACGGAGTATAAAGTGATCAGGAGCACAAAAAGTTCGCTAGTTATGTACAGGGACACAAAATTTGAAAAGTGCCCAGGGCACAAAAATGTTAGTCAGGTCCTGTGTACATCTAATATTTTTAACACATTTAAATGGCGCGGCGTTACAATTTTTTTAAAAAATTACACGATTTTTGTTTTTCACTATATTACGTAGTAACGCGACATTCCAAACCCATATAAGCGGTTTCACTGTATTTATTCAAGTGTTATATCGTTGGTAGATATTGGAAGTGGGACAGCACAGTCTAATCGAAATTTTATTTTTATATTTATCGCACACTCGACGTCGAATGAAGTTATCGAACTGCCACAACCAACGACTCCCCCTCTGTGCAGCTATCGATTTCAATACACTTCACTAAATTTATCTGCCCAGCATTTATTTATTTATGTATGTAAAAAAAAAGGATAAATCCCAGTCCATCCATCAAGCGCAACCTTAAAGAGAACTGTAACGATTCATCATCGTCCTATACATGTCGTTACTCTCGGAACAAGTGTCCCGATTGTAGATAAACACGCAGGAAGGGGTGGCGAGGGTACGCGAGGAGAATTTAAATAAAATCTACTCCTTGGTGTCTCTTTCTCTCTGCCTTAACTCAAAAAAAATTCCCCCCACCCACCTTTGATTGAGAAATTCCTTGGATTTTTCTTGTGTGGCGAAATCTGTTATTGAACCTATACGCTATTTGTCATTTCGAAAAATATGGCTGGTCCTTTCTGCTTCCATTTCTCTCTCTCACTTTTTCTCCCTTTCGATTCACGGATCCGAGATTTAAAAAAAAAAAAAAAAAAAAAAAAGAATCGGATCGGATGTGTCGGATCATTTGCATCCGCGTTCTGAAATATTTGTTAGGTCCTTAAAGGTGTTCTACCTGCAGAGCAATCCTTGTCACAGAACTTTTGAACACCTGAAAAAATCAGTAATGCGCAGAGTTGCCAACTGCTCCGGAATATAATTTTGTATTCCGGAGCAACGGTACTCTTCTGAATAAGCGAAATGAAGCGACTTTTGAATACCTTTTTCATGAATTAAAAAAATTCTATAAATAAACAATAGAATAAAAAGAAGACTGTCTCTTTACTAACTGAATAATGCACGTTTACAAACGCTCCACCAATAAGAATTACGAAATGTGTAAGGGGGAAAAAAAAAAAAAAAAAAAAAAAAGCATTTTGCAATATTTCTTCAAAAGGAAGGACTTTCGCCCCTTTTTGCAAAGTGACATACTTGTATGATTTTTTTTTCTGGAAAGTTTCATAAAACTTGCTGGTTTATTGCGTTTAAAAATGAATAGCACAATTTGTGATACACATTTTGATTTTTTTTTTTTTTTTTCGAATGTCTTAGCATAATTGGTTTGTGTATTGAGTTGTTTATAAAAGCTCATAACTTTTTTTTTTTCTGTTTTAATCACTGAACTTGCATGGATCGCTTACACAATGACACACTAAGAAAGCTTTTTTTATTTTATTTATTCGGAGGAGGAAAACTGAAGTTCTTCACATTAATAGGTAGATAAATTAAAAATTAATCAGAGCTAATTACATTATATTTGATTATTAGTGTTAATTAATTAGTTAATTATAAAAGATTATTATTGTTACTTAGATATAAATAGAACATGAAAATAGTGCTACTATGAATTAAAACTTCCTAAGTGTCAGAGTTTGGGGACTGGGTTTAACACCCCCCCCCCCTCCCCCAACCTTTTGGGTGCGGTAAATGGACTTATACACAAACAACACTATTGGAGATCGTTCTGTATTTGATGCTTCAGGTATGATTTACCTATACTGATATTTCCTTGTTTCAAATTGCGCCCAGAACGAAGAAAATTCCGGTGTCTCCACTGACCTCAACCTTCACACACGTACCTCACTTCGCCTTTTGTGTCTCTTTCAAGATTTATAGTTTTTCGAAAATCGAACGGGTATTATGCAGAGTGCTAAATTAAGCCGAGGTTTCAAAATCCAGCAGTTGCATTTATCAATCGGCTGGAGATCGACTTTTAGCGTGATAATTTTTCACTTGAAAACAAAGGATCTTTCCCCGTAGATTTTTGTCTTTTGTTCCATGAAGAGTTCCCGAAAGCCCGGAACGAATCAATCAGCAGAAGAGGTGTCGGATCTTCCACAGATAAAATATTTGGTGGAGCGAAATATTGTACTGTGCTTTCTTTTTACTGAGGGGATGTTCAAGACCGACTATGCCGTTAGAAGATCGTAAGCGACCGTCTAGGGCCGCCCTTCAAAATATCTTTAAAAATGTGTTTGCAGTTCTTAACTATGCACTAACTATTTAAGTAACTGAACTATGTCTCAACTTTAGACTGAGGTTGTCGATGACTGATTTTTGAAAGGTAGCAGTTGTTGGAAGTCTCTAAATAATTTGTCCTTCACATTTTTTTATCATTAAGTTTTTCTTTTAGCTGCACGCCTCCAATACAGATGCTCGAAATGGATAGAAACTGTTTAAAAAGAATTTAATGATTCTCATGTTCACTGACTGATGAAGGGTGGACTTTTTTGTACCACCTGAAGTGATCATATTATGATTAGTACCTTTTATGGCATTATTTAAAGTACCTTTTAATTTTTAACTACAGTTCTTTGTTGATTGGTCTAGTTCTGCAACCTTTTAGTTGCCTTTCTATCGCTGCATTTTACCCTGGTTTTTCCGATCATTTTTGTGTCTTCCGTTACACACTCAATTTAAAAATCGGTCGAGTTTGCTGCGATTTTTCATTCAGTCGGGATGACCAGGCAAATGTCTTTTTACTTTAATAAAATTTGTCATTTTATTATTTATTGTTTCTGGAAACGCCAATTTTAATTTCATTCTTCTTCTAACAGGGTCGTTAAAAGCGCTGAATAACTATAAATGCACAGTAAAATTATTGTTCTTTTGGCAAACGTTAAAGAAAGAAAAACCGCCCAGTCTCATATAAACAAAGACATTCGCAGTTGTAGAGAACCCACTTTGCGGTTTTCATCAAAAATGAAATAGAATGCTCGGCACAAAAAACTGCGGAATCATAAATTCACTCTGTTGCCATTTTATTGCTCGCATTATTAAAAGGGGGGGAAGCATATGCCAGTAAGGGGGCAATTATGTAAATAAAAATAAAGTACTTTTTTATTTTTTTTTTATTTTTTTTTTTGTAATAAAAGACTGTAAGATGATGATACTGCTGTTGTTTTCTTTTTTTACCCCCTTCCGGTTATAAAATTGTTTAAAATGGGACAATAAAATCGTTTTGGCGAGTTTCCAAAATTACGTATCGCGTGCTCCGTAAATACACAACAGTAAAGAAAAGGAAATTTTTAGAAAACATTTCTCTGTGCTTTTTCGAACGATGCAGCTGTTACTGGTTATAGTAGTAGTACCAGAAGTAGAGGGGGTTAAAGGCACGATGAATTTTAAACGTTTAGTTTATTTTTCCCCGGGATAACTGAAAGAAATATGAAAGAGTTGTTTTAAAAATTATATCATTCTGGATAGAAAAGGATGTTTAAGAGAAGATTAGAACGTATGTTTATCCTTTGAAAATGATTCTTTGAAAGCTCGTGATGAATTTTAAGAGGAAATGGATCGGAAATTATATAGGAAAAGCTTCCATATGATTACAGTATAATGACTAGCTCGTTTTCTTAGCAGCAGACTATAAGTTATGTTAGGAGCTTTATAAGAGTTACTGTAACCTGTATTATTTAATGTATTCAGTAAAAATACTCACCTATTTTCTTCTAAGGACTAAAAATTATATTAACTTTCGTTTTATAATTCATATAATTTTTTTTTACACTTTACATCACGTCACGTCTTTTCACCTTTAGGGCTTCAAGCTATTATTAGCTGGCGGGACCATTTATTATAATGCTCAAAAAGTTTACAGTTACAAATATGGAAAATACACTATACATAAATAAACGTAATATTGCTGAAACAATCAAAAGTAAAATTTAGTAATTCACATTCTGTATCTGTTTCAACCTTAATGTGTAGAAGACGAAATATCTGTTAATTCACTGAGTGAGTTTTCTTCATATTTCGTCCCCTTTCCCTAATCTCCTTATCATTTATATTGCAGCATCTTATTCATTTATTTATTTATTTATTTTTGATAAGTCATTTTATAACGTAACTTTTCAGTATGGCTCTTACATGCATCTGAAAAATATAAGCGTAGCGTCGGTACAAGTGCCCCCTCAATTTTGCTAAGAAAATCTTTTGTTTCTAAACCTGAAGAAATTCTGCTATTTTTTACTCTTAAATATGTTATGTATCCCCTCCCGCCCAATTTTCGGTCAAGCTTCGCTTATAAGTGGTATTATACACAATAATCGTGCTTAGCCATGAATTATACACTTGATTAGCATTTAAAAGTCTTTGCAGTTATATTTTGCTGCAATCAATGAATGGTAGATAAGTATTATCTTTGATTTAGCATTTATTTTAATTTTTACACAAATCATTATTTAATCTTTTTGTTTCCCAAATGAAAAATAAAAACCTGACTATTTTATAAATAATTAAGGGGCCTAAAGAAAACCTTTTGTAGTTGTGTGGGACGGTCTCAGTTATTCGATACCCCCATGGGCGCCGACAGCATAGCGCAAGGGGGGGCAATGCCCCCCCCCGGATTTTTGTATGCAGTGTTTTTCCTTGATTTTTTGCTCTTTCCAACATAGTAACCATACGTTGAAGTAATCTTTGACCCCCCCTGGCAAATATTCTGCCGGCGCCCATGGATACCCCCCCATTGAAAAGAACCCGACGACGAGGACCTGAGAATGCTTAGAATTACACAGGAATTTTTTTTATCAGCTTTCGAAAATCAAATTAATTTATAAGATATAGAATTTGAAGGGAACTTCGTGGCAATCAATTCACAGTTACCCCTTCTCCTCTTTAGGGAAAGTGTGGGAGTGGGCAAAGCTGTACTAATGATTTTTTTTTTTTTTTCCACTGCGTGCGTGTGTGTTTGTGTGTGCGCCTGCCTGTCTTCCGGAATTCCCGCCGGCGGCGTTGAAATCCGGGTATGTTTAGGTGCATTTTTTTTAACGTTAATATTAACCAAGGGAAGTAAAAACACTGTATGCAAATGAGTTGTGCAAAAGTCCGGAGGAGGGGGGAGCAAAAGTCTTGACTTGAATTGAAATTTTACTGAAACATGTGGGGAAACAAATGTAAATATTTCTAGAACATTTCATTCAATTACAGAAACTTTTTTCCTTACTTTCTTTCGTTTTCTTTTCTTTTTTTTAAATGTGTGTATATGTTTTGTAAGTTGTTTTAAAAAATTATCAGACGTACGCAACATACATATGCATAAAATAAAATTAGACGGGAACTTTTTTTTTCTTAGTTCTTTTACTCTCTTTAAATTTTTTCTCCTTCGTGTTAAAAAGTGTTATTTGCTCAGTGCGGCTTAACATAGGCAAACATGTAGAAACAGGCTTATATAAACATAAGTATTCAAGATTTAGAAAGTCTTTCATTATCTTTTATTTTTTATTCAGTTTTGCTTTTTTTTTTATAAAAATTTTGTTGGCTGGTTGTCGAGTTAAAACATATACTTGTTAGATTGTCTTGTACAAGATGTTTTCATTTCCAAAATGTTTAGAAAAATACTTTATTGAATTTTGCTGTTTTTGTTTCTTACGGATTAATTTACTTTACTGGCCTCTTGGAAAAATTAATGAATTTAAGCGGCAGAACGATCGAAAGTTTTCATTTTGGTTATTTAGTTGTATAAAGTCGTGAGTGTAATGTAGGAATTTTCAGCCAGTATTAGTAACAGTGAAAGTTTTATTTTTAGCCCCCCCTCCCTTTCAATGTATGTAATATATATATATATATATATATATATATATATATATATACTAGCTGAAGTACCCGTTCTTCGCACGGGAATGAATGGACTTTTTGATATTACGATTTGTGGTGATTACTATTCATTGTAATAAACAGATATAGCAAAGTGGATATCGCGTTAAATTGTGTCCAATAATCATGCATACCGAATTGCAAGGCAATCGTTTGTACGGTGCAGAAGGCCATGCGGCGTAGCGCAATCTAGTGGCGAGTTTCAGCAAAACGGATACGGCGAAAATATTTTTCGCATTCAGATATCGATGTATACGAATTTTCATGACTATCGGCTGGACAGTCCTGAAGTTCATGTGTTGACGCGACATCTAGTGTCAAGTTATAGGAAAATGGATAGCGCCAAACTCTTCCCCGTGTTCAAATATCTATGTATACCTATTTTCATAGCGATTATTTGCACAGTCAATAAGTGATACACTGCAGGGCCATCTAGTGGTTCAATAAAGTAATGATTTGCTACAGCGCCGTCAAGTGGCGAGTTATAGCAAAATGATAACGCCAAAATATTCTCATTGTTCAAATAGCTATGTATACTGATTTTCATAGCGACATTTTGAATGGTCAAGAATTTGGCCTGCTGCAGCGTCATCTAGTGGCGAGTTAAAATAATAATGCATTGCAGTGTCATCTAGTGGTGAGTAACATCAAAAGGAACGCAGTTAGAATATATTCTTCGTGCTCAAATGTGTAAGTATAAAAAATTTTATGCCGATCGGTCGAACGGTATAGAAGTTGATGCTTTGCAGCGCCATTTAGCGGCAAGTTACAGCAAAATGGATAGTGAAAAATATTCTCCGTGTTCTAATATTCGCGTGTACCAAATTTCATCGAAATCAGTTGGACGATATTCGCATAGGAAACGGCTAAACGGAATAGAATTCAACGTTGTGCTGCGGCACCAAGTGGCAAGTTAAGGAAAACGGATAGCATAAAAACCTTCTCCATCATAAAAGACTTAGGTGAACCAAATTTCATCGTGCAACGGTGCTGGAGTTTTTCAACCTCATAAACACATACCAACATTCATTTTTATCTATAACCAGTGTTATTATATATACCAGTCTCAAATAAAATCCAGTTTCAAATCTAAGCCTCGCCAAAGTGCCAACATACGCCATTTTGCAAGAGTTTTTTCAGGGAATCATTCGATGCATTGACTTAGCAGCAATCAATATGGGAAATGGTTCGACCGCCAAAGAGTAGCACGCATTTATTTGAAAATTGGAATCCCTTAATACAGCCGATTTTTTTTTAAATTATCAACTGTAATGTGTTTTATTCATCGTTACTCCGATGTACTAAATGAGAAGATTTCAATTTTCTGAAATTTGGCGGAATTCCCCCAACTTAAATCAATGTATTCAATTGGCGAGAATTCTGAAGTTAGATCGCTTGAAATCCCTTAATAACTGCAATATTTCTTCACGGATCATTAAAATTTAACGCTGTATTCTAATAAAACCTTTGCACTTTTTTTCAAAAATCTATTTCCTTAAGCTCTCAATAAATTGCGCCAAGCCGAAAACTGTGCAAACCGCTAGAACTCACTTACTCAAAATCGATATTTCAGCCACTTTATTTTTTCGCCAAACTAAAAAAATTTACACATTAGCCTCGGAAATCTTCAATTCTTATTGTTTTGCGTGTAAAGCATTACATTCCTGCTCTGATTTCCCATGCACACGATATTATAATTTAAAAAAAAATAACCTTACGAATATAAACTAACAAAAAAAAATCATTATTATTCTTTTATTTTTACTTTGAGAATTTAAAACATTTTATTCGGCAAAATCGCCACACATGGCAACCACGATCCTTATTTCACACTTTTTTCACTACAGGGGTTACAATTACGGAAAGATTTTTGCGTAAAGAGCATAAAAAATCTCTTAAATTTCGGAAACGGGTGGACTTTCAAAGTTTTAAAGTGGACTATGACTTATTCTATATTATTTTACATATCTGTGCTAAATTTCAGGCCGATAGGTCCATTTTTGTGGATTTGTATACGAATCAAATCCACAAACAAACAAACAAACAGAATTTCATTTTTATTTATAAGATAATCATAATTCAATTTTAAAATGTACATTAATCTTTCAGATGTTTCATTTATATTTGGATAATTATTTCTTTCTCATTCGTTGTTTATGTTACTGATTTAACATTTTTTTTTTTTTTTTCTAAAAGTATTGGTGTGCGCCGCCTATGTAAATAGGACTGTGGAATTTCCTGAAAAATTTTTATTTTACATATATTTCTTAATTATATGAGAAAATAATGTTCCATTGCAGTTAATAATATATATTCATTGAATAATTGCCAAGACAAAATGCGGGTTTAGCAAAGCGGTATGATAGATAGTATGTGTCTATTAGAGGTGAGACGGGCTCTGTAATTCATGATTATTATCAGTCTCGGGATTGTAAGAAATTTCTCCTTTATTGAGCCCATTCCTTGTAAACATATTTTAAAAAGTGATTCATGGGAGAAATAAACTAATTATTATTATTTGATGAACTTGAATACAAAGACTTAGAAAGTGCATTAAGCGTTCGCCGTTACATTTGTCTTCAATTTGCACAAGCGGCAAAATTTATGGTATTCTCTCAATGAAGTAATTGACTTTTATTTACCTATTAGCTGAAATTTCGGGCTCGGGCGAGCTCGAATTAAAAGCTCTCGGGTTCGGACTTTAAGAAATGAGCCCGAACTCATCTCTTGTGTCTATTAAATGTGGGATACAGTAAGGAAGTGACCGGAAGTTAAAGGGTTTAGGATTAAAAGAATTGGCGCCATTTGCGAAAATCAGTAAAAAATTACGATTTTGAAAAAAAAAAATAATAATAATTAAGAAAATCAAGCTTTAACTAGCATTGTGAAAAAAACGATATCCGATGAGAATTGTTGTTTTTTATATGGAATCTTTTCTGTATTAATTATTGCCTCTTTTCTGTTAAACCATGTATCTCTTATGAAATAGTTTCTGAACGATGAAATAAATTTTTACATTCGAATAGTAGTACAGTGCATGGCAGAATATTCCCCGGGGGGGGGGGGGGACAAAGACTGCTTAACGTATGGTTGCCATGTTGGAAAGAGCAAAAAAGCAAGGGAAAACACTTCATACAAAAATCCAGGAGGGGGCCATTGCCCCCCCCTTGCCCTATGCTGCCGGCGCCCATGGTACAGTGGTATGTTGAGACACGAGTGTTCTAACATCCGAGGTTTTTTCTTATGCTAGCCATTGTTAAGAAAACCTTTCTGACTTGAGATTCGAGGTGGAATTGGGGATACGAGCTATCTAAGTGAAAGTGTGAAGTTAAACAAAAATGTGACTAAAGGAAAATTTACTCCGATCGTTTTTCAAAACGTGTTTGGATTTTATTTATTATTGTATATAGTATATATGTATATATAATGTATAGAAACATTCGCTTGTTTCTAGTAAAGATCAATTGCATTTCAATAGGGGTGGGGGGATGGGGGAATTAATTCGAGATACATGGACGCCCATACCTGTGGGCAGGGAAGGACCATGGTCCTCTTCCCTAGCTCACAGGAAAAATATATATTGCTGGAATGATTTACGTACTGTTACAACGTACTAGTGGCTAACTCTATAGTACCTTACTAGAGCTGGACACCTGACTTGACCTCTAACAATCGTATGGCTGCCAGATACAAATATTTTAAGTAACAAGCTCGGTCAAAGAACGAATTAACTTGTACCCAACCCTGAACAGGTCCTCCGAAAATGGGGGAGTGGGGTGCACGAGGGGCAATTGTCCTTGGGTCCGGAATCGGATGGAAATTTTATCATGTATAAGGTTTTATCTGTGTGGTCTACAGTAAATTTAAAGTGTACGAATTAATATATATATAAAATAAGTATTTTGCGCTGCTTAAAAAACATGAGTCAAAAAGACATTTTTTTTTTTTTTTTGGTGGGAGGAGGGAACACGGCCGTACCCAGAAAAAAATTTCGAGGGGTCCAAAAATTTCGGAGGTGGACCAAACGGTGAAAAGTGTCGAATTTTTCTCAAAAAGACATCATCGTTATTGTTTTGTTAACAAAATTATAAATTTCAGGGGGGTGACCCCCAGATCCACCCCCTGGGTACGGCATTGGGAGGGGGGGGTGAAAACCTACGCTGGGGCCCGAGAATCCTGTCATCGCGCCTGTCTCAAGGTACCACTGTATAATTTTCTTATTAATCGTTAGTTATTATTGTTACACAGTTACATAGACCATTTTATGTGTTATTTATATCATTTTTTACCACCGTTTTTTGTTCGTAAAAAGTCAAAAATATTTAGTAAAGTGTAGCAGTCACATTTGACTATAGTATATCTTATTTACATGGATATTTTTTCTTCGCAATCATATATCTGTCTGTTTTGGCATCCCCCCTCAACGATGCTATATAGGCATTACAAGCGAAGAAATAACTAGAGTCCCACGGCTTTTCGAACAAGTCATTCAGTCTGCAAACATACGCCTTCCCCCTCCAATCTCTCCTCCGAGATCTATGCTTATAAACTTCCCCATAGCTGGAGTGATGACACTGGGATCTATCTCAATCTCGCCAACGTAAACAAAGTGGGTTGATTCTCGCTGACACGCCGCCGTTTTGATAAGCGAATTTCATCAACCTCAAAGCTAAACTAACTCAGTTGCGGCAAGAAAGTTGTGCTGAGTGCCCAGTGTCCTGCTGCTGCTCCGTACGTACTTTTGGAGTGCTTATCGATTTACTTGATGCCGGAGAACGGAGGTGGCAATAAAAAAAGAATGTGTGTTTTTTAATTTTGTATGGATAGGTGCATTTGTTTATGGAATTTAGTGTCATTTTGTTGAAATACACACCGTAGTTATTTTTCTTTTCTTTGGAATCAAAATATATTTGTGTATATAATATAGGCATGTGTGTGAATTCTTCACAATCACAGTTTGCAGCTGACAACAGTGGTTAAGTGGATTTTTCGGAATTAGTGCATTTTAAGGCAACTAGTGAAACATTTACTGCAATTGCACGTTTTTCTGCCATTTTTATGATGTTCTCTATATAGCGCTCGTGTTATGTGAGATGGGCATGTTTTTCTAGTAAATGGGAGGATTTGAATTATGTGTAAAATGGCAAAGTTGAAAGAAATGCAACATTTCAATAATTAATTATTGATATCGATATTGGAAGATAAGTTAAATGTAGCGATTTTTAATTATGCATATCTTTGCCCACTTTGATGATATCTGTACTGAAAACTTGATCGAGGCTTAAAAGAAGTGCAATTTTAATTATTTGTAAGAATAAGAATTTAAACACTAGCAGAACATGTTGGAATTCGTATTCCGTGTTTGGCTTTTTTTTTCTCGTAATGGCATGTTTTTCGAATGTTGACAGACTTTAGTAATCAATACTTGTATTGAAAACTGAAAAAGCAGCTACAAAAGAATGAATAGAATTCAATGTCTTTTTGACAAACATGAAATGAATCTCTTGAGTTCTAAAAGATGAACTGAAAAAGCTTCGATTTTTCATTGACATGTGTTTTAGAAATATTTGCATTTGAAACATATTATCTGATGATAATGAAAATGTAAAATCTTAAATATTTCTTCAGCAATCGTTGAAGCACTGTAATATAAGTTTGTTATATTTCGTATTTTAGTCTCCGAAATAGCTTGTAAGTGAAATTAAGATATCAGTACGTAGTGTGTTAAGTACTTGTATCTCTGCACAAGACATCGTCTTTACTAATTTGTGAATTATATAATTGTATTTCTGAGAAATTAGCGATATTCAAACTTTTATTTTTTAGTGAAGCGTGCTTAAGGAATATTTACATTGTATTCGCATCAGTGTTTCTTAAAAACCATATCATTTGACTAGTTAAGAGAAAGATTAGAAACAGAACAAAATATTTGCAATTCGTCATTTAAAATTTCCTTTAAGAAATCACGAATACATCCAAGAAAGCTAGTTTTGTTATAAAATAAGTTGTGATTTTGGCATTCATCTAACTTAGGTGATCTTTTTTCCCGCCCTCTCTATAAAAAAGTTAGTTCCCCCCCCCCCCCCCCCTATGCTTTGACTGTTCTGTCGTGTATATGAACGTACTTAGTTCTAGCATATTTTTTATATATTGTCAAATGAATTGTGATGTTCCACTTCATGTTTCTTTGAGCTTTCCGAAGTTCGTTTCAATTTTGCTTCTAAAATCCCTTTTCAATATCTCTATTTTAAATGTGTATTGAAGAAACCAGCTTAATTATCTATCTTCGTGGACGAAAAAAATCATTATGTACATTTAGAAGAGTATCTTCGTTTTTTCTCTCCCCGAAACAATCATTCAGAGCATCTTGAAGGTTTATTTGAAAAAAAAAAAATAAAAATAAAATAATTGCTCCACAGTTAAACTCATTTCACAGCTGTTTTTTGTTAGACTTATTCGATTTTATAAAAAGTGTTTCTTCTTAAGTATATTTAATACCCATTTGTGCAGTTTTCATTGATTGCATTCCTCAGGAGTATTTTTATTGCGATTTTGCTTAGAAAAGAATCTCGCATGCCTTCGAGGAGGTCCCTGTAACTCTTCAAACCAGATTAACTTGCGTTATAAAAATAAACTCGCTTCTTAATGAGCATTAATTGTCATTTCTGAAACATGAATCAGTCTTTGGTGTAATTGATGGCATATATTTGGATTCAAATTAAAACCTTAATTAGCGTAATTACATTCACAGATATGCATAAGCAGAAAAATATTATTCAGCTGTTTTTTTCTGTTGTTTTTATTTCGTGGAAGATTTGTTATACACTAACATCTGGAACGTCTTAGAATAAATAAAAGTAAATGCTTAGAAGCAATCTGTAATGCGTGGATTGAATTACATGTCTACTTAACGTGAAAACGCCATCTGTTGAAATTGCATAGAAATCAAGAAGCACTAATAAGCATTTCTGAGCAGTAAGCCTGCCCACCCAACTTGTTACATCATTTTGAAAGTTGGAAAAATGTATTTGACTGATAATTATTTTAGTTATTATAAGTAGATAGTTGTTTGTGAATTTCGTGGATTTATAATTTTTCTTTTGTAATGTGGAAATAATTTTCTCCCAAGAATTCTTCCTTTTTATCGTGCTTCAATCAATTTTTAAGTCGATATTTTAAATGTTAATGTAGTATGTTGCAAACGTCTTATTCAAAAACTTAATTTTGAAGTCATTTTAAAGAATAATTACCTAGATGAAATTTTTTAATTAATAATCTAAAGAAATGAAGTGTGTTAAACTAACAGCCTAAAACGATACCTTATGTTTTTGATAGTTTGTTTAGAGAAGTGAAATTCTATTACATAACATTATTCGTGATAATATTTGCACTTTTAAAACAAATTCCTCAGGCTAAAATATCAAAAGCTCCTCCAAAGGCGCATAAACTCAGCAACTGAATAGAATTTTGAACTTAAAGCTGTTTCGTAATTTTACGTTAAATATAATAACACCAGTACTCTAAAATTTTGTTAGCTGCAAGAGAAAATGTTTAAATTCTTAGTATACTTTGAGAAAAATACTATTTCATTTCCAAAGCGCATTATCAAATTATATACGTTTATAAATGTGAAATGAAAACATTGTCTCGTGCTCTGTATACTTTTCTGGCGGAACGAAATTACAAGTACACAATTGTTTGAAGCAACCTTTTATTGTTTTAAAGCATTTCTCGCAAAATTTATGCAAATGCAATTTTTCCGGCGCTCATCGTGTATTTTGTAATGTTTGTTTAATTTTACGTTATTTTCGAAATCGGCGAATTTTAAAAAGCTCGTTCATCCACTGTAATTATTATTATTATTATTATTTTACTCTTCTTTCTAAACCCCTAGTTTCTAGGAGAACGTACTGCTTTTTTACATTTATTATCAAAAGCCTGTCTAGTTGTGAATAATGTAAACATCTCTTTTTTTTATCGCTGTTTTGAGATCATGTGTGTTTAGAGCATAGTTAAGTCTGGAAGATTTACTAATAAAGTTATTTTACTATTTTTTTTTAGATAGTTTGTTTACACTTGCATGGTTACGGAATAAAAATTACATGAAGTTTTAGAAATGAAACTGTATGCATAAATATGCCTTCCGCGATTTGACAAAAAAAATATTATATATTGGTTTGCATAATATATATAAAAATAGTTATTTTCAAGGAAAAATATAATTATACTGGAGATATGTACATCAAGACTGTTTGATTTTAATTTTGAAAACTCATCACCTGAGGACACGTGTTAAAAGCAATCGTCCATCATATATTGTGTCATATGATCGTATTTCTCATCATCCATAAAGTTACCAGATTCCAATCACCACATAATATACTGAAATCAGACACAATATGAAATGTATGTACAAAAATCGTATCGAAAATACCAGGTTATTTTTTCTCTCACGACATCCTCGTGAATGTATCAGTGATACTAGAAGCTGTACAGTAGAATGTGCTGCGGGTTACAGAATTCTGAAATGTCTCGTACGTTTGTGTTAGTACTTGGAATTTAAGACGTGAGATTTAATCTTGCGATATATAACATAGTTGGTGAATCTCAACTTCAGAATCGTTTTGATTGGATTTAAAAATGGAGAGCCCGGATACAGTGGAATCTGTGGTGAACGATATTTTTCAGTCATGTGATGTCGAAAATGAAATAACATCTGCTCTGTACAAAGTTCGGATCAAAATCCCCGGTGAAAAGGTAAGCTTCGTTTTTTTTCTATTTTGTTAAGGAAAAAATAATAATAATAACAATCTTAGTTAGATTGTGGTAGCTACGGTCGTAGCGATAGTTTTCTCATGGAAGGATGTCCAGGTAAGGGGGAGGGAGTGTCCATTCTCATTCGATTGACAGTTAATTTTACTGTAAATATCTGGTAAAATAAATTCCTTATAGTAAATTGTGCTTGTTACGCACAACATTATAAAATTTACAAAATTAATATAATTTTTTAAAGTTTGTATATAAAGTTTTCAAAATTTATGTCAAATTTATTATTCTTTCTTTATTTATTTTTTACCCTATTCTGTTTTGAGCAATGAATTCAAGAGAAGTATATTTGGTTATAATTAGCGTTTGTGCGTAGACTAATAAGGGGGGAGGGAGTTAGGGTCCAGAACCCTATCTCTCCCCCCCCCCTTATATACGTCTGTTGAGGCCGTCTAGGGTGAAGAGAGTTTTAAAGTTTAATAAAAAGCTGATACTACTTTAGATTTATTTGTTATAGTGTACACCAATTTAAAGTTTCGACTTAACTGAAAATTCTAGAAAGAAAAGTAAATTTTGTTTGTTTTCATTTTATTTGAAAACCCAGCGCTGCGCTTACGCAATCGCTGAGATTGAAAAAAAAATCAATGAAAATATTTCTACGTATAATAATACACATGAAATGATATTTATAGGCTAGCTCAGGGGTTCCCAAACTTTTTTCCCCGCGGCACCCTTGTCAGGCTAAAAACATTTCGCGGCAGATTTCCTTTAAAGCAATATGAATATAAAGGTTAGAATGAAGCATTTTGGATGCATTTTATGTTATTTTTTCTTTCAGGGGAAATTATTTAATTATACTCCACCAAAACACTTTTCTTGATTATCTCCACGGCACCCCTGACATACGCTCGTGGCACCCTAGGGTGCCGCGTCACCCAGTTTGGGAACCTCTGGGCTAGATGATCACTTCGGACAGTAACAAAAGGGCCGACCTTCCTCAGTTACAAAAAAAGTTGAAGCATCCGTAATTGTAGAAAGTCTGGAGAGTTCCACATCCTTTCTATTTATGAATTCCAGGCTCTCTTCTCTTGTAGATGATTGAACTTTTTTGCAGCTATAGAAAGGTAGAGCCACCCGAAATGATCATCTTGTTTATAAGTACCGTTTTGTGTGTTTTATTACACGAAAACTATTATTAAATGATTTTCTATTAATTAAACTCTAACACTAATTTTTGTTGAATGCTCTTGTTTATTCAATGAAACATCCTGGGGAGCTACTGGTCAAAGAAGGCGATTAAGGAAAAGTTGCGCCTTTTCTGGGTTTAAGACGGGGAGTGCGATCGTCGCATGCCCCCTTTTAGATTCGCCACTGCTCAAGTGGTTTTCTCAAAGGGCCGAATCCGTTAACACTGACGCTCGGTAGTTGCACCTCATTTCAGCGTTTTCACTGCTCGACCCAATAAATTACGATTAAATGGTCCCAACGCTGAAAAAGTGCAGCCATTTCCATCTATCTTTAACTACCTAGACAAGCTATTCAGTTGACCGCCATGTTGTTGGTTGTTAAATGGATCGATGGCAACGGCTGCACTTTTCCAGAGTTGGGTAGACTATTCAGTCGGTCGTCTTCTATATTGATGTGAAAATGCTTACGCATCAAAGGGTTAAAGAAGCAAAATGCATGAGCACATGGCTAGCTAATTTATTCTCATGACTATTATTTCGTTTTTTTATGCCGTCTCACGCTGATGTAATGTTGGCGGTGTTCTTTTTTTTTTTTTTCCAAATACACGATTCTTGACGAAAAGGAAAAGCCGTTGGTTTATCATCCTTTTGCTGCCTTTCGAAATAAACTGATAAGATACTAACGAATAAACACTGTATCCTAAATTACTTTTACCGAGATAAAATATTTATTTTAAACTTTAAATGAATGAACCTTAGCCTGCCATGACTAACTTAAGATTTTTAGAAACTTTGTTCCCAGGATTCAGTCTGTTGATGCTCTGTAAATTTTACCTTTTTCAAACGTTCAAATACATATTTATGATTGTAGGAGGTGGAGAGCAAACTCACCCACCTCGCGTTCCAAGACGTTACTTTAATTTTTTTTGTGTGTGTGTGCGTGTGTGTGTGTGTATTATGCAAAGTTTATGTTGTAAATCATTGCATTTCCAACTAATATTCCAATTTCGTTTCCAACAACTCCCAACTCTTTTGAGTGTTTATTGAAATTTACTTCACCTACTTAAAAAATTGGGCAAAATTAAATTAACTGGAGGAGGCCCAAATGCGATTATCTTGCATCGATAACGTGCCCGAACCCCCCCCCCCCCAACCTCGGTAGTTGAATCAGATCAACTACCAAACGGTAGTTGAAGCAGATTTCTTTCAAATAACTTCATTGCTATCATTTTGTCAACAAAAACACCCACCCACACAAAAAAGGTTTTTGTGTGGGTGGGTGGTGGGGAGAGATGAAATAGATTGCTTTGAAAATGTTTAAATGTGTTAAAGGTAATATTAATTAATTGTGAATGAAATTCGGGCACGGGGTAAAAAGGATGCGGGGAACGAAGGAGGGAAAAGGCAGAATTCTTCCCCAAAAAGCTTAATTATCATCATTCTATTAACTAAAGTCCAAATTTCAAGCTTTATTCTATTTTAGATTTCAGCTCAAAAATGAAGACTTTTTATCACAACTTTAAATATTTGAATCTTTCTCAGCCATAAATTTCAACGAAAAATTTCTAAAAATAGGGGCATTTTATGCATGCAGTTCTTTCTGCAAGCAATATTTCTAATTAGAATGAAAAAAAGAAGGTCACGACACCTATTTATTTTTTTTTTCATTAATTTTAAAAAAAGGGGGTGGAAATGAACATAAATTGAATTTCAGTGTTCCAAGACATTTATTTGTTGGAACTCGAAGATTGAACTTTCTTACATAAGGCTCAAGTTCTATTTGTTTCAATTTCTCACCTTTCTAAAAATATGAAAATTGAAATAAGAATACCAAAGTTCGATAAAGTCACCACTATTATGGAGATTTAATATACAGGATGATTCGCTGCCAGACTGACAAACTTGTAAGGGGTACAGAGACGGTTCAGAATCACATAGCAATGCGGGGTCGGAAACGTAGTCTTCATCTACCTGTTAATAATCACTTAGGAAGAAGTGTTGAAGTGTGCGTCTATTTTCTTAACCAAGTTTCATAAACAATGGGCTTTCCTCAGACAATTTCATAAATGTAATGAAAGAAACAATTCTGAAATAATTTTTATGAAGTGCAATCGGTGAAAGAGGGGTTAGTTTTTGAAAAACCGTGGTCGGAAAGTTTGCTATCACCTGAACACTTCTTCTAAAGTGATCATTAACAGGTACATGAAGGTACACCGCCTGCGAGTTTGTCAGTCTGGTAGTGAATCACCCTGTATATATAAAGAAATCTTGTAATAATGTCGATGAAACTCCAGTGCTAATTAAAAAATAAAAATAACCTTTGTGCTACACTCACGTTATCAAACTTAATTATAACTAATGTTCAATTTAAAATACTTCTTGACCGATATTCTGAAAAATATCACGATCAGCTCATACTTCTATGTTAAGTACGTCAAAAAATGTGTATTTTGTGCGTTTATCAATCGTCAATTATCGTGGCTAGTCGAGAAAGTTTTAGAAACTTTGTTCTGATTATCTTACAAGCACTAATAATATTAAATCGTAATTTAATTTTTTAGCCCACTATTTTCCTTGAAAATCTGTTGTATCCATGGCAACTGTTTTTTCAAGTGATTTTCTACTTGATGACGCACTATGCTTTATGCATATTTCCACAAATCTGTAAACAAATCCCATTAATGTATGATTGCAGCAAAAATAGAATCATAGCAACATGATTAACAAACATATCGTTATTGTATTAAATATTAATTACATATAAGCCATTCGTTAATTATCTGTAAATTAATAAACTTAACGTTCCTAGGGCGAAAAAGTTATTTATTACGATCTTTTCCTCTCTGGCAACTCTACCGTTGCCAAAACACTAATCACAAATGTTTGATTTCGATAAATGGCTCATTAAAACTGGAGTACGTTTGTTATCTTTCTGCCAGTTCTCTTTTGTTTAGAGTGATTTGGGGGAGGGATAAATAAATAACTTTGCAAATGGAATTCCTTCGATTATCCTTTTTAAAGAATCCAGTAAGCGTTACCAAAGATTTCCATAGAAATAGCGCGCATTTGACGTTCTTTAATGTGTAACTCATTTTTCCAAAACGAACATGGAAATAAAGAACAAAAATGGCATATTAATTTTCTGACAGGTCGGAAATGGTGTTTAAAGAATTCATGCATTCTCTGGTTGAATTGAAAGTCGTTAAAGGGTGTGCGTTCTCCTTTAATAGCAAATGAAAAGAAGAAGCGAATTTTTCTTTATTTTAATGTTCGGCGATATTTTGGAGTCGAGTTGTTGAGTTAATGAGTTTTTCTTTCTTCTGTTTGTTCTTCCGGTATTTACTAGGAGCAATTTATATTTAGATTGCTTTACATTAATCTGTTCAAAGTATGAGCATCTTTGATGAGATTTCATGTTCGTTCCGTTTGAATCTGAAATTTCTGGAATGTATAAGCGTTTATTTTCTTCAGAAAAAAGAAAAAGCAGGTACTTATTTAGTTCGTACAACTCGCTCGTTTTTGTGATGTCGGAAAGATCAAAGTTTGAAGTGATTATTAACTCTTCTTGAACAGTTTTAGTTATATTTTCAATTTAAAGGATACAGCAACTTTTTAAGTTTTAATTTCTAATTCTTATACAGAATTCAAGACATATAGGCGAAGTTTGGTTATATGTTTTTTTTTTTTTTTTTTTAAAGGTACGACACTTTTCATTTCAACTGCTACTACAAATCAGTTATTAAAAACTATAATAATTGCTCAAGCTTAAAAAAAACTTACTTATAATTTAATAAATTGTATTTTTTAAGTGAAGAGAGAAAAATTTTAGTTAGTCTTTTAGTGACTTTAGTATTTTAGCACAGTCAAAGTAATGGAATAATGCATTTAAAATAATGGAGGGAGGGGGGTCGGTAAAATTTTCCAAAGATTAATCGAAGAACTTGATCAGTTTATCGGATTTTTCATGATTTCTGAAAAAAAAATATTTAAATAAATCTCAAATCTCATCCACAAAAATCCTAAATATAACGCACTCACCCCAACCTTCTTTCTATGAAAGTTTATATATATATGTATATATATATTATAAATGCGAAAGTATGTTCGTTTGTTTATTTGTCCGTGAACTCCTTCCACACCGTTCGACCGATCAGCTTAAAATTTTGAACATACATGTAAAACAACATAGAATAGTCCGTAATAAACTTTAAAATTCTGAAAACTCTATCGTTCCACGATTTTTTGATAATTTTCACCTTCAGAAAGCTTTCCCAATTTCCGATTGTCTAAAATAGTGATCATGTGATGTACCATAAATTAAATGCCTTCGTTTTGATGTCACGAGTTTAAAATTATTAGAAATCCTAATTAGGTTACCAAGCTTTAACAAAATATTACATCACGAGCGAAATAATAAACTCTTAGATTATCATATGCTGTAAGAAAAATAAAATAACATGAGTTTTCTTTCACTGATTCATGTTAGATATCGCAAGTGAGAATGACACCATTTTGACATGATGAGTTAGAAAGGAGTTAGAAATCTAATTAGGTTAAAAGGCTTTGACGTAAAAATTTACTATTATAATAATTCATAAGTATTTTGTTTAATGTATGAGCTACTCTTGGCGATTTTAGAACACCATGATTTTTCACTAACCATAATAACGAAAGGAAACTTACATTTTTTTTTTAAACTGGGGGAAAATTTAAATCGTCACAAGGTGGAAAATACTTTTAACATAAATACATAGTATTCGCTATCGGTTTGACGACGGCCGTCGTATGTATTCTAGAGATGAGTTCGGGCTCATTTTTTGAAGCCCGAGCCCGCCCGAGCCCGAAGACTTTTAATCCGAGCCCGCCCGAGCCCGAGCAATATTATTGAAGTTGGAGCCCGAGCCCGAAATTTCAGCTAAAGACAAATAAAATTAACTACTTCATTAATAGGATACAATAAATTTTGGAGCTTCACACACCTTCTAGTCCCCCGTGCCGCCATTTTTTTAAATAAGTACATCTATTTATCCCATGAATCACTTTTTAAAATCTGTTTCAAGGAGTATGTTCAACAAAGGAGAAATTTTTCACGAGCCCGAGCCCGCCCGAGCCCGAACGCAATCGTGAATTACAGAGCCCGAGCCCGAGTCGGGCCCGGGCTCGGGCTTTCGGGCTCGGGCTGAGCCCGTCTCATCTCTAATGTATTCCCAAAAACAGCTCAAAAAATATATCGAGAAATGTTTTAATGGCAGCCATTGTAAAAAAAGTTTATCGTTTATGCTAATGCATAAATTGCAAAGAATCACCAAAGAGTAGAAAAGCAACCACTGGTTTTAAATATCTAAGCCATTTCTTTAAATTAAGTATTAAAGAGAGAGAAACGAAAATAGATAATATTAATATAAGTAATAGATTAAGCAATAGGTAGTATTAGTAGATTTGTTAGGTTAATGGGGATTAAAGCACAGTATACCACATTAATAAATATTTAGTGAAATTAAAAGTGTTCTATTCATCATTTTTCAATGGCCGTCTTACAACTAAATAAACTATAATCCTGCGTTGCATTAATATATCTCGCGATAGTTTCAACAGAAGGGACTACCTGAACTTTTTTTTTTTTTTTTTTTTTGGCAATCGTATTTTAGGAAAATATTCCTTTCCTACCGTGTGAAAAACGGGCACGCAGCTAGTACATATATATATATATATATATATATGCGTGTGTGTGTGTGTAAACTCTACTGTTCGAGCCTCGTCAGGGGGAGACCCCCCTGAACCCCCTAATTTTTTAGTTTCATTATTGCCATATTAAAACGTTTTTTACTATGTCATTTTATCTCTCATCTTTCGTGTATTTCGCCTGGTAACCCTCTTTATAGAAAAACCTTTATAAATTTCCATATAGATTAAACTTCCATATAAATTTCCATATAGATTAAATTTCTTTATAGAAAAACCTCTATAATTAGGTAACCTATTTATAGAAAAATACAGGTGATGTATATTCTACAGCTTACGAAATATTGTAACAATAGATTAAAGCTGTTGTGAACTTATAATATTTAAATATATGTAAAATTATGTCGCATTTTTTAAAGTCGCTTTTTCGGACAATTTTCAATAAAGGGGGGGAGAGATAAAATGAGATAGTCATTAATATAAAGCTATGGTACCATACGAGACTTCAGATCATGAATTTGAAATGCCACAAAGCTGTATTAGTGCATTTATATATATATATATATTTTAATTAAAACTCTCTCTCTTTTCTTATATGTACTTATTTCTGTTTGTTTTGTTTTTGTTTAAATATGTTTTTTGCCCTTTATTGAAACTGTCCTACCTAATGGTATTCCCCTTCCCCCTTCATGATTGGGCGAAACTTTTTCTTTCTTTGCTTTTCTTATCTAACTGGAATATACCAATGAAAATTTTTAGTCGGAGTCACTCGATTCTGTTCAGTCCAACTATTTAACTAATGCGCGATCAATTAATCAGCATAAACATACTTCAAAGGCATTTTCGTTAAAATGGAGAGCACCAGATAATCATTTGCGTACTTATCCCACCATTTCCTCCCAACATCAGAGAAGATTTAGTGAGTCCCTAACAGAGATTCACGAACCTCTGTAACGCCCCTATTTCGTGAACGATTACGAATAACATCTTTCTGTATGAATGGTTGTGTGGTGGGTGGATTAATGAATATGTAAAGGCTCGGAGAAATGAACCGTTTAATGATTCCCCCCGGTACCTTTCCCCGAACGTTTAAGATAAGTAGCTTTTGCTGCGGGATTTTAAGAGATTTTCTCTCCCCAAATAGAACTATTGTATCTTAATCTAAAACCGCTTTTGAAGGAATCTGTGCCGCATTTGGAGGATTCGTGCGAGGGAAGATGCCAGATTTACAATCGTAAAATTCGCTGATTTCTTGTTTCATGAAGGTTCGATTTTAATGTTCAGGGCCGAGATCGCAAAGGCGCAGGATTAACAGAGGGCGCTCGCACTAAGCATGTTTGTGTTATCACAAGACTATACACGAGGGGCATCTGCCTACAGAGAGGTGGGGTGGATGCAGTGGCGGCTCGTGGGTTATTTAAATGGAGGTTCACAAAACTAATTTCGAAAATTAAATATGCAGATACGACGCACCGTGTATCTGCATACACGGTGCGTCGTAAAAAATTATACAACACAAGTTAAAATATACTTGCATTTCCAACAGTTAAAGGAAAACAATGCACGCAACTGAAAGAAAGCAAGTCATCTTTGGTCTAACATTTCGTCACCAAGATAAGTTTTAGCAAAAGTGTTCTTTTGATTTTTTATTTTACTTTCTTTCAAAGGATGATATTGCAACATATCATTGCTTTAACTCCGAAATACTTATTTAACCCCCATCTTATTTATTTACACTAATTCGTAAACAATACTGTAGTGAAAAATGATAAAAATAAAGAAAATAATAAGAAAATGAAAAAAATGCATTAACTAACCTAACGCAACAAACCAACGAAGAATCCTGAGGAGATACCGGCAAATTATCCTCCTTGAGCACAAAAAAAATGTGCGAACGGAGTCATATCAGGAGCGCCTCGCATCCACTGCAACTTTCTCGGCGTCTTTCCTCAGAGAACGGTTCAAAAGGCCGTTCGGTCGATCGCACATGCGAGCGACAAGACTATTCTGTAGTAACCAATGATACAGTGCGTTAGCTATAATAACCGTGTTTAATAATAGTGATGGGTGGGGGAGAGTAAAACTAACGTTTTAAATTCACAAAAGTCTAGAAGTGTACTTAATGTTTTTTAAAATTTAATTTGTTAATGTGTTTATTCTTTAGTTTTACCTCTGGGGGTTCACGTGCTCATGTGCTCAAATGGAGGAGCCGCCACTGGGTGGGTGCCTTTGAATTGAAGGGGTTTTAACACGTACTCACGTTACATCTGGAGAAAAATGCCCAAAATTCCTAACCGTTAGATCAACAGCCACGGCGTAGGCCCGAACATAGGGACTTTCACACTTCCGCCTTTTACAATGTTCAGTGTCTTATCCACTCGGCCCACTAAGTGCGATGCTGGTTTTAGTAAAGTCAGCAAGACATCTCAAACCTAAGCAAAAATATCTAATGGTGTAAACTGAAGCCAGAAACATTAAATATACACGGCGCATCGATTACAAAACACTTTCCAACGAATTTTGTTTGGAAAGCGTTGTTTCTTCAGTAATTTATTCCAAATTTAAAAACACGTGTAATTTTGGATGTATTCACATGATCGATAGAGCAGCTTTTCCCAACTGGTGGGGTGCGGAGCGTTTGCAAGGAGGGTGTGGGGGGGGGGGCTAGAAAAACCGAAGGGTAAGTAGTGATGCATTTTTTTTTTTTAAATCATCTTATTTATTCTTATTTTTACTCAAAAATATATCTGTTTTCGCTTAAAGTGTTCATTCAAACTTTACTGAAAACATTATTTTGTAGAAAATTAAAAGACAATGTATTCTGAAAAATGTGAGGGAAGCGCCACCGTAAGTTAGCCTTTGTTGCGGACACTACGTTCAAAGGTCGGGAACCACTGCTATAGAGCATATCGACAAAAGTAGCAAGCGTACTTCTTGCAACCCCGTTTGAGTGACATGAACATTCCCCTCGTAATATAATGTGTGAGCAACCAAAATTTGAGAGCAATTTCTTTATTTACTTAAGCAAAATTTTTATCCTTAGAAGCTCTGAAGTGCAGGCCGTATGCCCTTTACATGATTTTATGTTGAATATTAAAATGTGTCAGGACGACCAATGGTCGAGTGTCTAAGACATTGAACGCAGTAGATCAGAGGTTCCCAAACTGTGTGCCGCGCAGTGGCAGATCCACGGGGGGCTCTGGGGGCTCGAGCCCCCCTCCCCCCAGAGCTAGAAATACACTATGGATTAAGGAAGTTTTTAAAAAAATTGTAAATTTTCACATGAACTGAAATTAAAAAAAGGTGCACTGTATATACTGTTGACTCTCTGTTTAACGACGATCTCTTTCTAAAGATGATATTTCAAAGTCCCAGCAACTCCAACGAAAAAAATTTCTATTTAAAGACGAGGTCGTTTCTGTTTAACAACGATTTTTTTCTTTTTTTCATCTTACGCTACAGGAACAAGGCAAAATTTTTTTAAGAGTGGGGGAAAAAAGTGTCGGGGAATGTCAAAAGTGCAATTCGCAAGACAATCTCCACTACCTGAGTGTATCCTCAAAGGTATTTTAGAAGCAAAGATAAAATTCTTGAATCAGCGCAAAAATTTAGTTCGAGATCCAAATCCAAATGGCCGAAAAGTCAATGTGGCCGATTGGAAGAGTTTACTAAGGCACTTCTGCATGCAAATGGTTGCATGAAGCAAGAGCATCCAACATTTTAATTTCTGAGCCCCACCATGGCCGAGTTGATAAGACACTCGACATGTAGATGGTTGAAGTGTGAAGGTCCCGCGTTTCGGCCTACCGCGCGGCTCTCGATCTAACTATCAGGAGTTTTTCCAGATGGTTTTCTCCAGATTTAACGTGAATACGCGTCAGAACCTCTGAAAGAATCCTCCGACCAAGGCAACCGCCCCAGAATGCAGATGCCTCTAGTATAGGCTTGCCACATAACATCACATATCGCATAACTCCAATTTCTGGAGGCCCGACGTGTGGCTGAGCGCATAGCGCTCGCAACTGGGAGAAGAAAAGTGCCTGGTTCAAACTCAGGGCGCGTCCGTCAATCTAGCTTTTCGGAGTCTTATGCAGTTTTCTCCGAAACTTCTCAGAAATACGGATTAAGACCCCTTAGAAAAACCCCCCACGTAGGGCACCCCGTACTCGGCCTAGATCCCTCATGTAGATAATTGTTCGTATTACCAAAATAAGATAAAATCAAGCAATTACTGCAGTCCTGTTATTCTGGCAGAAAAATTTGGAATGCAAAATTTTCAGGCTTCGGCTGGTTAGCTAGAAAAATTCATAAAATAGAAGCTGACGCATTTCACATTTGAGAAAATCTGGAAGAAAGAATAACGGGAGGGCGAAAAATGAAACAACTGACTCATTTTGATTTTCATGAAACCTAATTTTATTGCATTGCTTGTTTTTACTAGCTTTTTTTTTAAGGTAACTTAAAATAATATTTTGTGGATAATAAAATAGTATAATGATAATAGAAGTAACATCTTTAAACACGCTAATATATCAAGAAATATATTCACAGTCCTAAGAATGTAAAGTGTAAAGGGTTGGTTTTCGTACTGTAGGATTACGGGCAATTATCTGCACTTGGAATCTAAACCGATGGGTGGGGTGCACTCCGTGGGGGTCTTTCTAAGGGACCTAACCCTATTTACTCTAAGTTTCGGAGGAAAGCACGGAAAACTCCGAACAGTTAGGTCGGCGGACGCGAACTGGTTTTGAACCAGGCACCTTCCAAAGTGTAAAGGGAAATGTTATTCTTGGGTGTAGCATTAAACGGCTACGGGAAGGTGTAGTGGTGTAGGTGTAGATCCCATTCTCGGGGTTGGGCATTAGGCGAGGCGGCTCGGGACTCTGGCTTAGGGCCCTTATTGTGGGATCCTGGCCGGTCTCCGCTGGCCTGCAAAGCCCTGGAGCGAGCTGTGAAAATCCTTGGGCCGCTATGACTGTCAGTGGAAGAATCGGTCGAACTGCGGTTACATTATTTTATTACGTGATTCGATACATCTTTCCTTGGCAGTTGCTGTCACGCGAAAAAGTCGCTGCTGGGCTGCATCAGCCCCTTTTATTAACTTTTGAGGTCGTGTCGCATGATCCATGCAAGTTGCAATTATTGGCAGATCCCAAAATCTGGGCAGCGGTTTTTCAAGGTTTGTTATGGCTTTTAAGACGCCAGATTGACTGGACGCGGGGACCGTCTACAAAATTACAAAGGAATTGCAAGGGACCGTGTAGTACCTGCAGCTTTTGAAAGCAGATTCCTTTGTTCCATCTGAATTAAAACTGCGTAGTTCTAGAAATGTGAGATTTTAGCGGGCTTCTGATTTGTAATGTTATATATATATATATATATATATATATACATATACCACGAATATTTACAGCAGTACTTATTGAATCCTTGTGGACTAAACGTAATTTCTCTATTTACAAAAATGATATAGAGCTTTTATTTTTAAACAGAAGGAGAGGCACATTTTATTGACTTCGCTATCGCCACAGTGGCTGGAGCAGTGTTCCCAGTTTTATTTGTACAGTGGAACCTGTGTAATGGGACTACCCTTGGGAAGAACAAAACTGGTCACCTTACAAAGGTGGTAAAGTGTGATGGTAGTAAAGCGAAATTGCATTAAAGTTGTCACTATAGACAGACGATCTCTTAACCAAAGTGGTCATTTTAGCAGGTTCCACCATATTTGAATGGACGACGGCACGTTGATACGGGGGGAAAAAAAAAATCATCCGTTGCTCTCTCCATTTTATAGGGGACGGAGTTTGCGGTTTAGTGCGGAAATCTTTTATCGTTAAACCCCGAATTGCTATTAAAATGTCGTAAAATTCGCGACGAGAATGCCATCTTACCCACTGCAGTCACGTTAGACGCAGCAGCAATCAGCATCGGCCTTAAATGATGCTGAAGCATAGACGAACAATCCAACCCTCCGCAATTTGTACAGCTTTCATTCTTTCAACTGCTCTCATAAGTTGTCCACACCACCCAGACGTATGGGTACAAGTCCTCATTATAAAAGTAAAACATATTCTAAGATATCAGACAAAGCGTGTAGCTCGTCTGGCTTTAAAAAAGAAAGCTCAAATTGTAAATAGCAGGTAATAGTGATAATAGTTGTAAATAGCAATTGAGGTTTGTTTACTACAGTCCTCACTGAAAAGGATGGGAATTACTTAAACTGGAAAACTTAATGTCATCCTAAAATGCGAAAATGTATGCTGTGAACATTGTATATTGCACGGTGGCTGTGAAACGGGTTCAATATTGCATTCAGCAGTTGTACTCTGTACACACTAAAATGTTAATGGGTAGGCCCCGCGAACAACAAAATGAATAATTGCCGTTGCTGATTAGCCACGTCTTGTCGTCACTACAGGGGTTAAGGCAACATTTTTCTGGCGAAATTTACGACTTTTAATGGCCAGTCGTGATCTATCAACAAAAGATTAATGTGTTAAATTTAAAACACTGTCCCCCAACACAATGGAGAGAGCTACGGAACATTTTTTTCCCGTATCAGTCCCGTCGTCCATTGAAACGCATAAAACACGTAGCTTATGAGCATCTGCCGTAACTTATCGGTATAGGGCGCACGATAGCTCTGTCCCCCCTCCTCCCCTTTCCGAGTTTTCTTCGACGGTTCTTGCAGCAGACAATATACTTATTTAGTTGTGATATACCATGTCTAATTACACATTGGGAGAAAAAGTATTGGGAAATCAATGTATCATCCTAATGAAAAACGGAGCCCCCCCCCCCTAGTAGATTTCTCTGGATCCGCCCCTGGTGCCGCGGCACCCTAGGTTGCCTCAAGCATATGCCAGGGGTGCCGTGGAGATAATCGAGAAAATTCTAAGTTTTGGGGGATTATAATCCATTAATTTCCTCTGAACCGATATTCCACAAAAAAGTTTGCCTAGATGATGACCAAGTGGGAAAAAAGCAAAAATAGTTCAGTCATTTTCGAGAGCGTTCAGTGTCCAGTCTCCTCATTTTGCAGGAACTCCCTTAGGATATGAAAAGTTGCTATATTCTATATCCCATTCCCAAGAGAGAACTTGCTTCATTGTTAGCCCTATAAACATAAAAGATAGTGAATTATGCATCCAAATTCTTTCATTCTAACCCTTGTATTCATATTGTTTAACCTGCCTCGAAAGTTTAGCTTGAGAAGGGTGCCCCGAAAAGTTTTTAGCCAGATAAGGGTGTCGCGACGAAATAAGTTTGGGAACCCCTGCAGTAGATGGCTGAAGTGTGAGAGTCTATGATTCTGGCGGGTTGTCGATCTAACGGCCTGAAGTTGGGCGGTTTTTTCCTGACGTAACGTGAATACCCGTATAAGCCCTTAAAAAGGTCCTCCGCCCATTCACCCCTATACAGATCCCTCCTCTATACAACCCCCCCCCCTATACAGATAAGGTTTGCCTAAATAGCATACACATATTAAAATACGTCAAGGATTCTTAGCCCTATCTTGTATTTTTCCTTTTTCAATCAATTATTTATTCCTCCAAAACTTACGTTTACCGTAAAAGGCACTTTTTTACTTCTTGTATTACACAACTAGTCTTAAAAAAAGAATTAGCTATGGCGGAGCCATTTTCCATTAAAGGCAGTTTTCCATTGAATAAAGATTATATTTAAAGAACTACCCAGACAGCACAGCAAATTTGCATCAAACTTGCAGCAGTCTTGATTTATCAAGTCAATAAACTTGAAAATTTCAAGCTTGTAAGCTTAATGCAAGCTTGAATCAAGTGTTCAAGTTTACACTTGCCCAACTTGCATTAAGCTTGACATAGCAAGCTTAATTCAAACTTAAATTTTCCTAAATACATGGGCGCCGATCGGCGAACTCGTCCCATACATTTTATTTTTCCACGAATTTTCCCCTCTACGATGAAACCTCAAGGTATATTAAAGTGTTTCCGTCAAGAGTCCGCGGATGGTATCGATCTCGGGACTTAAGGTGCGGGAAACCAGCGTCCTAACCACCATCCCAATCTCACTCGAGGTGATATGACTAAAATTTGAAGTGACTGTTACGGTTGTCACGCCGTTTTTTTTGGCGAGATTGATCAGTATTGGCCGATTCCGATCTGTTTCTTTAATTTTTCCGTGGGATGAATCAAAATTAAAATAACGTTACGTGGGATTTATAGACGCTACTAATAGGGAAATAAGCATAATATAAACTTAAAAGCAGCACACGTTTTAAAACTTTCAATATCGCAACACTCATGTTGGACAATATTGGCCAAAATCGAGACAAACGACTGATTTTTTAAATCAATTTGTATTATTTTTGTATTTTATATTTTAGTATTTTGTATTTAGTATTTTTATATTATTTGGTAGTATATTTGTATTTTATTTTCAAGAATTTCAATATTTGGAAATGCAGAACCTTTTTTAATTCTATGGTCAAGTACATTTATGACTGATGATGTGGCTTTCTAAATCAAATTGTATTCAAGCTCGACAGTTCAAATGGCTTAACTTCGGTGGGAAAATATTAAAAAAAAAAAAAAAAAAAAAAAAAAAAAAAAAAATGAGTCAGCAATCTCCAAGCTTGCTGCAAGCTTAAAATGAATTGAACTGTCAAGCTTGTACTAATACGTCAAATTCAAAGAAATGGCAAGCTTGATTTTAAGCTTGCCATTTCTTTGAATTAAGGTCTAGGTAGAGATTTATCTTGCTGTCTAGGTAGAGATTTATCGGGTTATGAAATATTTCAGTTCTAAGCAAATTTACCCTTAATTGTGTGGCTTGTTTAACAAAGCTTTCTGCTACAGTGTAAAAGTAGCATACTGTATTGGAGCAAAATCGGATTACTTTTTGCTCCGTGAAATTGCTGGTCTAATTATACCAATTTAATAAACTAACATTCTTAATGAATTATAATAAGAAACTGACTCAACATGTTTTAAAAAATTTATTTAATGTATAATGTATTTATTAAATTCTGTTGCTGAAAATATTTATTCCATTTTGCAGGGAGGAGAAAGAGAATGTTGGGAGTTTCACAATATCACTTTAACTCAGGTAAGTGTTGTTAATTCCTGTGTGCTTGCCTTCCTGACCATTTTCTTCTGTACGATAGTTTATTTAAACATATATTACAGTAAAATCTCGATATAACGAACTTCAAGGGACCGAAGCTCATGCCCATTATTCTGAAAAATACGTTAAATTGAAATTTCATTATGTTGGAATTAGTAGCAACGAATTTCTTTTAACAGAACAGGCTAATCTGAAATGTTCGTAATAGTGAAATTCTCTGTAGCAAGATTTTACTACATCAATTTTCGAATGCTATAATTTTCGCTTTTTTGGTATAGAGTAAAACCCGTTTAAGAAGTTCCCGCTTAAGAAGTTTTCCCGCTTAAAAAGTTCTTATTTGCCGTTCCCAATTTTTTACCTATTCTTACAATGTTAAAACAACCCGTTTAAAAAGTTTCGTTCCAAACACTTTCTCTCTTAAAAGTTTTTTCACTTCTAAGATTACTTTCAGGACGTGTTTACATGTGCCTTTCGTCCCCCCCCTCCCCTTTTATTATTATTGTTTCTAAAAATCAATGTTTAGCAGTGAAATGCTAACAGTTCATGAAATTCGTAAGGTTACAAAAATTAAGAAATGAGTGAAACTTAATAAGAGGTTCTGAAAATTCTTCGTTTTCCGGATGCTGTAATAGGACTAGAAACTTTTCGTCGTTCTATTAACAGCGTTGAACATGTGAATTAAAAAATTGTTAAAAACGAAAGACCAATTAAAGGTTGCCGATAAAGAACAAAAAAACTAAACGGATTTCTTTTTTCCTGTAAAATCGATTTCAATAATACTTAAAGGGAATTTTTTTTAAAGATTTAATATGGACTATAGTTAAATATATTATTTTACTTTTTAACTAATTTTTTAAGGGTGCAAATCAATTTATTTAAGTAATTATAAAATTCATATAATTTTTCAATAATGTCAAAAGATATAGCTTCAATATTTATGCTGAAATTACTTTATTTGTTTTTCAAAAACTTATTCTCCCGTTTAAGAAGTTTTTCCGCTTAAGAAGTTTTTGCCCTTCATCCCGCCTTGGAAAACTTCTTAAGCTAGTTTTACTGTATATCACCACTCCTGATGGTCTGATATCATAAACAGCTTTATAATGGATTAAGTAGTTAAGCCATACTAGAGTCATAAGCCGGAAATGCAGTTGAATATTTTAGGAAGGGAAGACTCCAAAACCGACAAATTTTACCTGATTTTCTATTTAAAATTGTCTGCAGAGCTTTCCTATTATCTACTCCCCACCACGTCTTACTTTCCAAAGCATCCGAAATGGAACATTCTTTCCTCTCTAACCATTTTTCAATTAAATAAATTATGTTGCCAAATTTATGACAAGAAATGTTTAAAGTCTGCATTTACGCCGCTCGTATTATCAAAAAATAAGATCCCCATAAACGTGGAGCTGTAAATTGTGTTGGAAACTATTTACGAAACAGCCTCGTGTGTATTAAAACTTTTTACTCCCTTCGAAATTGGTTTATGAGCGAGAAATGGAATTTTCCCTTGCAGGAGTTCTCGTCTTGACATATAACTATTTTAGTATCCTCGGAGAGAATTTTTAAATTACCTTTTCGTTCCTCCCAAGTCTTCCAGGAGATATAAAATTTCTCTAAAATCCACGCCATCTCTCCCTAAGTTTATTAAGCCCCCATAGATTTTAATTTATTTTAACTCCTTCAGAATATGCATGAGGATTCCTGCATCCTTTTTCCGGGATAAGCTCTTGCCGTTTTAGAATGAGTTCTGCACGGTATTCTTTTATAGCAAAACGTAATAACGTCCCTTTCTCTGAATGCCTTTGCTGGTTAAACAACTAAACTCTACCGCTTGTAATCTTTTTGCTGTAATGCTTCGATATTTTAAAACTAAACTGGAAGCATCTAATCTGGGGCAACAGTTGTTGCCATAGCAACAGGTTCGTTGGATGCATGAGGTGAAAATGATACCATGCGAGCGGAGAAAGAAATACCTTGGGTAATGAATGCCTAAATAGCATTCTTTTCATGCTAAGAGCTCTCGTTTATTTTTCCTTCAAGTGGCATCATTAGTAGAATGCATGTATTGCAACTGAGTTAAAAAAAAATCAGTCGTGCAGAAAAAATATTGCTTTAAGCCATGGATCAAATTACAAGGATCGGTACCATGCTAGCTTAAAAAGAAAAAAAAAGAATTAAATAATCAGACATCAGAGGGCGCTTTATCTGCTACGGATTTTTACGAATCGTGCATGTAAAATGCAATCTTTTAGTAATCAAAATAATCATAATTTGTATTAATGGGAAATACACTTTAAATGATTAATTTCATAATCGATTTTTTACGAAATTCATTGTTGCCTTTTCGTTTAATTCAACTATCCAACGAAAATTGAAATCATTTCAAAAGTGCTTAGACCCAGAAAATGAAAATGTGTAAATTTAAAACAATTAGAACATTAAATTACTGCCCCTTCCAAAACTGTCTTATTTTTAACGCTATTGTAGCTGTTCTGCATTTTATTTCCTTCACATGTGATACATCATATCTTTTTAAAATTGCCTGGAGCTGTGCTTGCGCTTTACATCTAGCACAGGCATCGGATTAAAAGTTCATAACCCATTAGTTTTAAAAAACCATTTTTTAAAAGTCTAATATTTTAGCTTTTCAAAAAATGCGTACTATTTCACCAATTAACCACCTGACGGAAAACTTATTAGTTACCGTACTTTGTTTATTCAAAATGCTTGCAAAATGTGTTTGATAAAAAGTTATTACATTAAATGTCACAAATTAAATTCTCAGACACCCTGCCCCTGCTCGCTAACGCTTGTCAACCACATGAATCGCATTGCGGTTCTCTCACTACGTGATTGCAATTTGTTTTACTCGTTCCCAATACAAATTGCAATTCTTCAGTTGATGTTCTGGGCATAAAATTATCAGTTATTGTGTTTTGTTGCATGTAAATCGGTTAATTTGAACGCTATTTTTGAATTTTTAAATTTCCTGTGGGTTAACTTTAGAATTTGACACTTTTATACCAAATATAGTACATTTTGGGATCAGTTTGGGCAACTTATTTTTCGGGTAAAGTATGTCGATTTTCTGGCAACATTGATCTTCGTCGAATCATTGTCTAATTACATAATAGGATGATTTTTGACTTCCACGTTTGTAAAAAAAAAGTATAATAGAAGAATATATATTTTAAAGAATCCATTAAAAAAAATCGCGAAAGTGCAATTAGTTACGATTGGCAAATGCAGACCGCGCTAATATGCCAAATTCTGATTTGTACTATTCATGGTGAACAAATAAAATTTCCATTGAAACACTAAAAAATATCACTGGATTTACATGAACACACATTTATTACAGAATACATACTTATATGTTAATTACCTCCTCCCCTTTTTTAAATAATAAGGAATATATTTCAAAGAATATAAACAAAATCTACTTCAGTGCTAGCACGCCACCGTCCACCGATTTTGCTCCCATGTATATGAAAAAAAAAAAAAATAATAATAATATATATATATAAAGCAGATTACTACAATATTTTACACACTTTTTTGAAACATGTTTTAAAAACTAGTTCAGTACTGGATTAATTTTTTCAACCATTCGTGTTTTTGCGTTGAATCACTTTTAAAATTTGTTAGCACTTAAAAACTACTAATCTCACGCCAAGATTTTTGGGTTGGATCTGTTTTGAATTTAAGATAAATACTTCCGATGGATGGCTTATGATTTACTTTCCAACATAATATAACACGAAAGAAAAACAGAGCACACGAGTGGATGATGACGCACTTTCCGAAATAACGAAAACGAAGCAAGAAAGTCAGATATGGACTACACATTAATTATGATGGATTTTCCAGCATAATGAAACAAGAAATAAAGACGGGTCATAGATTATAACGCACTTTCTAACGTAACGAAGCAAGAAGTACAAACAAGGCTCACGCTTTGTATTAGATGTTTTTCCAGCATAGTTAAAAAATAAATGGACAGCAAGCAAGCTTCAATAAAAAATACGAAATGGGCTGCGAAGCACAATCGCCTTACACAAAATAATCATCATTAAGATTCCAATCAATAACCACAAGTAGCAGGCAGCAAACGGGGATCTGGACATAAAATCTAGTTGTTGCACTGTTCAAAATCAAAATGCCTTCCTTGTCTCTCTCGCCTTGGCCTTTTAATACAACAGAATGAAGTTATACTAGAGATATACTTCATTCAGTTGAAAGTAAACACCGGCATCTTTCGTTCCATTTTGAAAAATTAATCTACTCGAGTTTACCAATGACGGTTACATTCTTCCGCTTAGAAGATTTCGACACTGATGAGGGAAAGCGGACGACAAATTCGATGTTTGTCGCCCAGCTTGTTTATATTATCCCTCCGTTGCCTTGCAGCCAAGAAAATGGCACTTATTGATCCCAGATGTAGCCAGATGTTTGAGTTTTGTTTCGTTTATTTATTTATTTACTTACTTATTTATTCCGCCGGTGGAAATGTATCCGTGTTCCTCTTACTGCATCTTATTGACGTTGGCTGAAGGCCCGCAATGTTTAAACAGGCTCTGCAGAACGTCCGGGGAGGATAGGGGGGGAAATAGAAAAATTGAATCACTGTCAGTTAGCGTTAAGCTTCGGCCGTTCTTGTATTGATGCTGCAAGGAGAACGGGCAATTCCGTGCGGTAAAATGTTTGTGACGGCAGGAATTTTCTTCTTAGTGATGCTATATGCTGATCTTCTTTTTTCTTTTTTTAATATTGAACGCTGAGAAATGACAGCTGATTCGGATGGAAGTTACGTGTAGTACATCTGCAATGGAAACTTGCAAAATCAATTTTTCCCACCCGCTCCATTGATTTAAGATGCCACGTTGCTTAAGTGTGGTTTTGGTTCCCAAATTTCGAGAAAATTATCAAAACAAAGGGTTGTTTTTGGGAGCAAAGTCTTACTTTGTCGTTGTAGTTGTTCCCCATCCTCAAAGAAATGTAAATCATGCAAAAGGAAACGGTTTTGTATGTTGCACTGAAAGTATAAAAATGTTATGTGTTTTATATAGTCTGCGACATACAGTTGAAGGATTAATATCGTATACATTTTCTTTTAGACCTGATTGAAAGATTTCTCCTCGAATTAAATAATTTGTCTTCTGATAATTGAGATTAAATTTGTAATTAAAATATGGAATATAAGATCCTGACTATTAAATTTTCTAGGAAAATTATTTTTTCTTTATATGCCAAATTCAGACGTACGTCCTGTACGATTTTATAGGCAATTTTTGTGTCCTCAGTTATGGATGGAGGGTCTGAAAGAGTTAAACTATTCTCTGACGATCGAAATAATGTCGCTAAATTAACCCAGAATACTTTCGCTCGCCAAATTCCAGGTGTTTGAGGTCGAGATAATATATCCTACTTCATTGACTATACAGAATGGGCAGCATGAGTCAATCAATGTACAATAGGTATCTCCGTAGTTTTAAAAACGCTTTCAAAAAATCCGACACCAGAGAACTCGGTTTAACGCTAGTGCGTACTAGTAGGGATGGACGCGAGACGCGAGAATTCTCGCATTGTCTCGCGAGACGAGACAGGCATTTTTTTTGCGAGACGAGAAAGAAAATATTTTGCGGGACGAGACGCGAGACGAGACAGAGTCTTGTCTCGCGCGAGATTTCTCGCGAGAATTCTCGCATTTTTTTCCGTCTCGCATAAATACGATCTGAAAAGCGACAATTTGCCTGAAGCCTCTACCGTTTAGCTTGCGTCTCCTTCGTTTTCGGTCCTGGTATACTATCAGCACTCTAGAATACGCACAAACACGTAACATTTAAAATTAGAACAGACGAGAGAGATACAAAACACACAAAGGAGAGGATAAAGAAAGAGGCGGAAAAAAAAAGAAAACAGAGAAGAGTTGAAAGAAAAATAATAAGTAAATAGGAAAGGCGGTAAGGTATGTTCAAATCTGACCACTTTTAGACGGGGTCCGGGGCATTAACTTTGGGGCCCCCCTTACTATCCCCCTTTTTTTAAGCATTTTAACCCAGTTTTGACCGCTGTTGTACTCGAAAATTGCATTTCAGTTAACTGTAGTTTTTGTACTTTAATCAAATCGTATTTATCACCCCCAAAAAATATCTCTAACTTGATCTAGTGATAGACAATTAGGTAATACCTATATTATAGAGGAAATTCAGTTTTTTCCCCACAATTACTATTTCAGTACATATGAATTTATAATTTAGATAATCGGGATATATATGGGCCCCCTTTTTCTTCAGGGGCACCGGACTACCGCCCCCCCTTGCCCCTGTGATAATCGGGTTTCGGGTATATCAGAGAGAGATTAGAAGTAGAGCAACTTGCATTCGCATTGATGCTTAGTCTGAGTAGGTTGAAATATGGTTGAATATCCTTGGTTGAAATATCCTTGTACCGATATTATCCTCAAACTTTCCCGCACGTTGCGGCGTGCGTAGGGGGGGGGGGGGGGCATCCTGGTTACAACTTTCTAGGGGCGGTTAAATCCCTATTGTTGGCCTATTTTAAAGAGATTAAAATGACATTTTTTATTCTTATATATTAATATCGGACGGAAAGAAATGTAAGCAATTTTTTTAAAAACTATTTCTGTTTTCGTTTATATTATCATGTTTTCCCTTCCTTCGGCTTGCAAAACTTTTATAAAATTTTTTTCCTCCCCATCATTTTATCTTGCAGTTGGGTTCCTATTCTAAAATTATCTTCGCCTGTTAGATGTCTTTTCATTTTTTAAAAAAATCCACACTGGATATACATTAGGGGGATTATGGTTTAATTTTTCTGTAAACAGGGCGACCATAACGACTGTAGTACTATTGCTAAAAATCATTGTGGAAAAGTACAAACGGATAGTCGTCAACAAACAGGGTTCCCACACTTTTTGGCAGTATGAATTCCAGGAGTTTTTAAGGAGTTTTCCAGGAGAAAATATAATTTTTCCAGGAGTATACATAAATACCTTTTCTAACCAAGCATCATCGAAAATGCTTTTTACACCCGGCATCTTTAGGCAAATTGAAAAGGATGAAAATCTCAGGATGGTTTAAAATTTTACTACTGTCACAGGCGTACAGATTATTTCCAACACACTGCCGCAAATGGCAAGCTTTGTAAACATGTACCCCGTGTACCAAAGAAGAGATAAGAGCATACAGCTCATATACCCATCACGAGATACTTTCGCAGTGACGTAAGAGCTAGCAGTTAGCAATAACAGAGTTTGAAAATGCCAACGGGCTCAGTTCAGGAACAAAATTATTGGATATGAGGAGAGCAGGGATGAATGTCTACCACGAATCGTGCCATCATTTGAACTTTTTGGGGTAAGCTTTCAGCCCACTGAAGTCATTAGTACAATCCTTGTCTCCTAGTCTGTGGCAGGAACGTCAATAAACATGGCGGTGAATTATTACACTTGAAACACGAGTCAAAAAAAAAAAAAAAAAAATTTCGGCAGATCGCACTTGCAAAAATTTTTTTTTTGCCCTTTAAATTCTAGAAAGAAAACTAAAATAAACAATATTTCCAGGAGTCGATACTAAAATTTCAGGAGTCTACAGAAAAATTAGTAAAATCCAGGAGTTTTCCAGGGCCCTTAATGTTTTAAACCAAAATCCAGGAGTTTTTAAGGATTTCCAGGAGGTGTATGAACCCTGAACAAATTAACTGTTCAGTAATTTAAAATATAAGATGTCTATTAACCAACTGAGATACTATAATGAAATCTAAAAATGCACACACGGTAATGTTATTGGAAATATTAGGCAAATAATTATAATTATCGTTAATATAATCTTGTTTTCATTAATATAAAAATTACACATATTTTAGAGACTTGAAATTGACGTTAAAGTAAATAGTAGAGATTTAATAAAGACTAAAAGTGTTCTGTTTATAATTTTTCAAGGGTTATCTTACAACCAACTGAACGATAAGTAATTCTAATTTGTGTTAATATATCCCGCAGTAATTTCAACAGAGGTGATTACTTGAACTTAAAAAAAAAAAAATCTGTTTTGTCTCATGCAGATATGATTTTAGTAAAATATTCGCTACTTCTCGTATGAAGAGCGGGTGCGCAGCTATTTTAAAACAAACGGTTGTCCATTTCATGTAGTGTCTGAGGTATTTAATGCTACAACTTGAACAGTATGATGTAGAACTACAGTATGATGTAGAAATAACACAATTTGAAAGTCGGGAGTTCTCTGCAAACCGCTAAGCTTTTCACTTTTCTGATCGCGAATGACACTGACGTAGTTTTTTGAGTCATTATATTGCAATGATGCCAGGTTAATACTCATGACGCAAACTTTACATCAAGAGTCAAATAATTTTGCTTTTATTTTAGATTCCACATCACTGGAATTAATTGAAATTACTCCTGTTAGGAAAATTTTCGTTTACTACAGTGCGAAGAACGGGCACGCAGCTAGTAAATAAAAATGAATACTATATTTTCGGTGTGACATTATATATACGGATTAAATCTCAATTTCTTTTACTTCAAATGCAGATATATGCTGATATAGTTATTAATATATCTACTAATGTGGCTATATGTAAGTAATTGTTATTATTAATATTAATTTTCAATAAAATCCCAATAATAAGTTAGTATAAAATGGTAACGAAATCGCAGTCCTTAATTTTGCGAGACTCGCGAGACGTCTCGCGTCTCGCGCGAGACGAGACAGCAATTTCTTTGCGAGACGCGAGACGAGACACAGTGTTTGCGAGACGAGACGAGACAGAGGTTTACCACTGCGAGACGAGACGAGACAGCCCCGATTCTCGTCTCGCACGTCTCTCGTCCATCCCTACGTACTAGAGATGAGTTCGGGCTCATTTTTTGAAGCCCGAGCCCGAGGACTTTTAATCCGAGCCCGAGCAATATTATTTAAGTCGGAGCCCGAGCCCGAAATTTCAGCTAAGATAAATAAAATTCAGTTACTTCATTGATAGAATACAATGAATTTTGCCGTTTGTGCAAATTAAAGACAAATATAGTTTCAAAACTCTCAATGCACTTTCTTCTTTCTTAATTCTTCATATATCCATGTTTAACAAATAATGTCAGATCTTAAGACTAACTAATTAATATAAGCCGCCGTCCTGAAATATCCAAAGAGCTTAACGCACCTTCTAGGTGCCAGTGCCGCTACTTTTTTTTTTAGAAGTACAGCCAACTCTGGTTATAGCGAACCCGGATATAGTGAACCATCGGCTATAGTGAACGCAAACCATCAGTCCCGATTCACATACAGTATCTCTATCCATCATGAAGACACTTGGGTTTTAATGAACTTCAGATATAGTGGACGAAATTTGATGGTCCCCAGAGTTCACTATAATCGGAGTTGACTGTACTTTTATTTTCCTCATGAATCACTCTTTAAAATATGTTTCAAGGAGTATGTTCAATAAAGGAGAAATTTTTCACGAGCCCGAGCGCAATTGTGAATTAAAGAGCCCGAGCCCGGTTCGGGCCCGGGCGGAGCCCGTTTCATCTCTAGTTCGTACGTATTTTACAATACGCGAATGTGAACAGAAATCTTCTGGCGACAAAATAATTCTTATCTGTATCAGTGAAAATTCCACTCAATGCATTTAATTTTTGTCCACTAAAATAATTAATTTCAGATTCTGTTTTTAATATTAATACAGTTTCTGTAGTAACGAAATCCATTGTTACCACTTAAGTTGTTGAACTCAACAATCAAAGGAAACTAAACTCATTTTTATAGTTCTCAGACTCGGAAAATGGAAACATATAAAAATAAAACAAATCGAACATTAACTTCGTGGTGATTTAAAATTATTCTTAATCTGCCTGCATATCTAGCTATTTTGATTTTATTTCCTTTGCATGTGTTACAGGGCCGTACCCAGGGGTTGGTCCTGTGGGTCCGGATTCCCCCCCCCCCCGAAATTATCACTTTATCTATATAGTTATATGTGCACGAGAGTATATTTATATATAATATGATGATATTCAATAAGTCAGACCCCCCCCCCCGAAATGTCGGACCCCCACCGAAATTATTTCCTGGGTACGGCCCTGATGTGTGGCATCATTTTCACAAAGCCCATTACTTGCTTTATCGCCGCCAGAACATGCGTTGCTGTATGCATATGTGCAGGGATCGATTACCGGCAGGGCATTTTCGGCAAGCGTCCGGCGCCCCAATAAAAAGGGAGCCTCAAAATTCTTTTTTAATTTAAAAAAACGTAAATGTTTATTTTAATTTGATTTAAGCGACATAGAAACTAATTTTATGAATACCAATATTATTCATAAAATTAGCTACGTTTTCATAGCCCTAGCATTATATCTACACCATTTTTTAGCCAAACGAACAGTATAGTCTCAGGCAATTATTCAGCACAAAATTATCATTTAAGCATGGCATATGCTGACGAGAAAACCATACAGTTGATTTTCAATTTGAACTGATAAAAGAAATACCTTCCTAGGTGGAGAGAATTTAAGTTTTATCCCACTCTAAATAAATGTTCTGATATATACATTAGGAAAATAAATAAAAAATATTGTGGAACATGTTACTTGAAAAATACGGAGTGAAATTAACGAATGAAAATTAAATAATATAGTTGAAACACTATTATCTTACATAACATTATTATTATTATCGAACTATTTCGTCACACTTTGCTCTCTGCTGTTGTAACACACTTCTTTGTATGGTGTGATATAAAAGCTATTTTGTAGGGTATAAAAAAGTTTTCGTAAGACAGTGTACTCCCATCGAATTTTTACCCTGGGCCGCCAACTATGCAAATCGGTCACTGCCTATGTGCGTTAGCCTCTACTTTAAACAGAGCTCTGTTGTCAGATTTTTTGAGACCCTTCTGAGAACTTTAGTTCCGCTGATGATTGCTATCCGTATATCCGTGATTGACAGTTAGGCAATGTTACTGGTTTTTTTCTTATTATGAAAATCACCTGACGGGATGATTTTCCCAAGGGGCTCAAGTCTATTTTTAGCTTCAAAACTCTCTGATGCGATAATACTCCGAAAAACTTATGAGAATTCGATTTTAACGTCTTAATCGAGCTATAATCGCGAAACTTATAGACACTTTCACTGCGTGTGACATGCGAATTAATTCCAAACGTAACCGAAATGAACCTACCTCTTATCCGTGGCAACTCGTATCTGCCTGCCTGTGACCTTAACTGTCGAGCCATTTCAATCGAATGGAACTGAACTGTTGAACAGGGCACCGTTCCGATGACGATTATACAAGTAATGCAATGTCCATGAAGGCTTGAATAGAGGAGTACACATCCATATATTCCTCTCTGCATTAAGCCTTCCATAAATATGAAATTGGAACAGCCTCTCTCTCCCTTTATGGAACAGCAATTATGGAATAGAGCCGAATAGATTGGGATACCCCCCCCTCCTCCTTACGTGTGGTTGTGGGGGAAGGTGTGTTTTAATGATAGTGCGTACTGTTTGCATATTAATTGAGGCCCGTCTACATGTTATTAAGGGCTTCGGTTTTGAGCGGGGAAGGAGGAACATGAACGAAACGTATTGGAGAAAATATGTTGCTTTCGCAGAATGAATTAATTACGGTAAGAGGTGAGTAGTATAAATGGAAAGGTTAATTCTACATACTCTCTCTTTGTGGTCCCAATTTTAACGTATTATTTCCCGTAATTAACACAAATAGTTTTTGACGTTTGATATCTGCAGCATATAGTCTGAATGACTCCATGAATTAACTTATTTTGTAAAAATGATTCTGGGGAAGTTTACCAACAATAGTTAAAAAAAGACTAGCCTATTCCCCAGTTGCAGATCCGCGGAAGGAACTGAGCTTTATTGTACATTTTGCTTAGGTAAAATAAGCTTTATTTATAATTAGCTTCCTCCCACCTCTTCAAATATATATATATATATATATATATATATATATATATATATTGGTGTAGAGTAACATTTTGCTTTATAGTACCATTTGTTTAGATCAAAGCATTTTTTTAATAACCCGTCCTACAAAAAATTCTCTATCCGCAATTGTTATCCCTCACTGAACATCTGCGTGCTAGTTCTATTTGTTTCGAATGATGAATGTAGATGTCTCCACTAGAGATCAGTTCGGGCTCATTTTTTGAAGCCCGAGCCCGAAGACTTTTAATCCGAGCCCGAGCAATATTATTAAAGCTGGAGCCCGAGCCCGCAATTTCAGCTAAAGACAAATAAAATTAACTACTTCATTAAGAGGATACTATAAATTTTAGAGCTTCACACACCTTCTAGTCCCCCGTGCCGCTATTTTTTGAAATAAGTACGTCTATTTATCCCATGAATCACTTTTTAAAATCTGTTTCAAGGAGTATAGAAGAAATTTTTCACGAGCCCGAGCCCGCCCGGCCCGAACGCACTCGTGAATTACAGAACCCGAGCCCGAGTCGGGCTGAGCCCGTCTCATCTCTAGTCTCCACCTTGTTTGTTTTGTAAAAGTCAGTATGAAGTCAGTAAATACTTAATTTTGACGTTCGTGTCGACCCGTCGACCGTTCCCGCGAATAGTTATTTTTCCTACAACTTTCGCAATTTAGCATGAACAAAAACTGTTATGCAGTTCTCAGATTCTAGTTGTTTCAACATTTTTTACATTGCCGTCGCCAATAGAAACTTAGAAATAAGCTTTTTTTTTGTTTGTGGGAGGAGCTTTTTAAGCGTTTGATATAAAAAAGATTTCATTTTCATTAGTGCCAAAATAAACTTTCGTTCCATTCGAAACTCTAAATTTGACAACTTAATTTAGTATCCATGACACAAATCGATAGTTACCAAAGCAACTCCCACCTTCAGATATTTACGACCTTACCGTTAATCCTGATCGAGAAATGCTGACATTTTAACATCGTGACTATTTATTCAAGAAATAGTGTCAGTTTGTTCGGTCATAAATTCCGTTATCTCTCTCTCCGCGGAAGATTATGCCAACTCTTAACCCTTTAAGGCGCAGTGATCCTGCTCTGGGAACACCCAACTCTGACGTTTTGACTGTTGCCAGTCACGAAGAATAGATTGGATTTCTATAAAAAATAGTTGCTGGTGACATAGCTACACGAGAATCCTTTACCTTTTTAGCACGTCATTTCCCGTTAAAAAAAAAAAAAAAATGGTCGCGATTATTTTTAAGAGCACTGACATCTGCCGAAAAATGGAAGAATGCGAGAAGAGCTGGACAGATTGCCCAATGCTGAGAAAAGGGCAGCCGTTGCCATAGCTCGACTTAACTACCAGCAAGATGGCGGACGAGTTCATCGCGTGCCACAGATCTAGAGAGAAAAAAGGGCTCTAGATCTGTGGCACGCGATGAACGTTTTGTTCGTCCGCCATCTTGCTGCTAGTTAAGTCGAGCGATGGCAACGGCTGCCCTTTTCTCAGCATTGGGAAAGGGTTGCGCCTCAAAGGGTTAAATATTTTATTTTCCCTTGAAATGGTCGTTAGAGCTTAAAGCATATTCTCGGGAATTGTGTGTGATAACTTTGCCTAATTTAATTTTGTTCTCAAAATAATAAAATCTTAATGCTCTGTGAAACATGTATTTCTGATTTCTGAGAAAACGGCGACAGTTTATACATGCATTAGTACGTACATAAATACAGTGGACTAGTCGCGGCGAGACGGCGGCCATCCACTTTTTATTCTCAAGAGGCTCGCTTAAACTTCTTTTTAATGTTATATATTAAAAATTTCATTTTGTAATTCTGCATTAGAAAGGCGAGCAAAAGAAAAAGACTATTTAAGTAGACTTTAACACTTACTTTCAATACCTTTGTAAATATTTATAAATATATCCTTAGAAATTTAGAAATAATAGCATACATACACATGTCAAACACACTCCAGTTAGCATGAAGTCCAGTACAAATTTTTAAAAAGAAAATATAAAGCAACACTGTCATATTTTATATTCGCGCTAAATTGCTGTAAATGAAAAGCGTATCATAATCCATGTGTTGTGCTGTCCCTATTTATCTTCCTTGTTTCATTACGTTGGAAAATGTGCTATAAATAACCCAAATCTCAGTCCTATTTGGCTTCTTCGTTTCTGTTTCATAAAACGCTTTTTTTGGAATTAAAATCTAAATGAATAATTCTCCCGGAATTTTAATTAAGAACCGGGTTTAAACCAAAAAAAGAACCTGGTTGAAACCAAAAAACCCAGTTTTTTGTTTTTTCAAATAAACCTGGTTTTTTTCAAACCCTGGTTGAGACGTCACACGGAAAGTTGTCTTACGTAAATTCAGGAATGGCCACTATCGATTTTTACTTCAAAATCCGAATACCAGAATTTTTCTTGACCACAATACCCCTTTTAAACATTTTATACAAGAAGAAGGAAGTGAAAATACATTAAAAAAAAAAAAAAAAAAAAAAAAAAAACTGTATTTGGAAAAATCAAGACTAGGTTTTCAAAATGACTGATTCAATTACGAATGACACTGAAATTCATCTATTTATTTACAATCCAAGATGCGAGTTTTCAAACGTTCGAAAACTGAAGAGAGCTTTTAACTACACCGAAAAAGTCACTACATTATTACACTGATGATGATGATGATGCGTGAGAAGCCCGAACAGGGTGATGAGGGAACAAAATTAGTCATCCTCGTCTCGTTTTGTGACCTTCCGTTGCGGCGATGCCTCCTTGCCCTGTACGAAACGCACGAACCTGTCCGGGGCGAACCTCAGCCATTCCTTGATGAATTTCTCTATGTCGCTCAGGGTGACTTCGAGAGCTTTTGGGTTCTGCTTCACGGAATCTAAAAAAGTGAAAGGAAGAAAAATACCTGTAATGCAGAGTGATTTTATCGTCTGCCTATCATTGCATCAGTTCTTCAGTTTTTATCGTTTGGTTCTTTTCGCGCTCAAGTTGTGAAAAGAATAAAATTCCAGATTATTTTGTTCTTCAAATAATAATGAATTTATCACGCATTCAGAGAACTGAAATTCATGTAAGGTGACCAAAACGTGCCCAATTTTCAGGGACAGTTCCCAATTTCAGGAAAGTTTTTCAAGATGTCTCCAAAATGTCATACAGAAATTGAGGACAAAAGTTTAATTATAATGATTATTTCTTCCTATTGAGTATTATTCCTTACTTCCTCCTTCCTTTATCATTATTATGCGAGTTTTCTTTAAAAAAAAAACAAAAACAAAAAACACCATGTTTTCTTCATTTTTTGAATGTTGCTATGCTTAGTGGAATAAATAAAAGCTCATTTGAGAAGAGCATTGAATTTAGAAAATGTCCCTAATTTTTGTTTCTGAATTGGATACACCACGCTTATTTGTCAATTTTTTCAAGAATCTGATCACCTTAGCATCGTGTCATATATTTCGAGCTTAAATCGTATGAAAGATGTTTAGCTAAATAAATTTTAATTATATCCATTCCATATGTCATCAGTACGAGCACAAGCAGCTGTTGTCAAAGGAGTTCTTTAGCTTTGTGGCTCGCTATTGTCGATTTGATCGTCTGCCATGTTTCTTGTAGTTGAATCGAGCAATGGCACGGCAACAGCTGCAGTTTTTCAGCGTTGGTCAGTACATCCAGTTGTTGTTCTATATAGATGTGAAAAGGGGTGCGAATCTTGAAGGGTTGAGGAAAATGGAATAGTCATGTACTTACGGAATATGAGATTGTGAATTCTGATGTATCTGTCGAAGGCCGTCTTGTTCCTCCTGCCTTTCCCCCGCCAGTTGAGGTTCTTCCCCGTCTCGTAGGTCAGAAGGGCGTTCATGATGCGCTTGAAGGCCTTCTTGGCGTCGCTGCCACCCAGGCTGGTGAAAAACGGCAACTGGAAAAAAATGAATGCAATAGTAATTGCACTAGATTTTCTCCTGACACGGTTTCAAAATATTGACGAAAAACGTCTTTTCGGTCTTTATTCCAAATGTTTTCAAGCCTGGCGCAGTTGAATTCTTCAAAAAAACGTTTAAAAGCTGCATGATTTCTTAACCCTTTAACGCGCAGTGTTCCCGCTCTGGGAACACCAAACTCTGACGTTTTGACTGTTGCCAGACACGAAGAATAGATTTGATTTCTATAAAAATAGTTGCGGGTGACATAGCTGCGCGAGAATCCTTTACTTTTTAGCACGTCATTTCCCGTAAAAAATTGTCACGATTATTTTTAACAGCAGTGACATCTGCTGAAAAATGGAAGAATGCGAGAATAGCTGGATAGATTGCCCAATGCTGAAAAAAGGGCAGCCGTTGCCATCGCTCTACTTAACTACCAGCAAGATGGCGGACGATCGAAACGTTCATCGCGTGCCACAGATCCAGAGACCCCTTTTTTGTGCCGGGCACAGCCAGCTGTCGTAAAAAAAAAAGGTCTCTGGATCTGTGGGACGCGATGAACGTTTCGATCGTCCGCCATCTTGCTGGTAGTTAAGTCGAGCGATGGCAACGGCTGCCCTTTTTTCAGCATTGGGAAAGGATTGCGCCTCAAAGGGTTAAACGAACAACCTTAACAAGATGGTAACGGAGGGAGGGGGGAAACAACAGCTTACTCACCGTTGCCGCGAACTTGTTTCCTTCTCCAAGGTACTCCTCTAGTATGTCGAGGTCCGCGACGTCGGTGATGGGCAGCGCTACTGGAAAGTCCACGGGCAGCACAGGCGAGTCGATGGCCAGGAACCTGCTACTACTGCCCCCTTGCGAAAGGACCCGCCTCAGTAGCTGGTTGTTGGCCTGCAAGTATGTAATGGGCATGAATGAATGAAGTCATACGAACGAATCGATTATTCAGTTAGTTAGAACCAATCGGTTTTGAAAAATCCATTCGAATGGTCAGAGAACGCAGCATTCGAAATCTCAAATAGTATTCGATTAGAAATAGTGAATACTGTCCGAATGGAAATTTTAAGAAGTGTTCGAATAGAAATTGCGTATGATAGAAATAACGAATACAATTCGAACACAAATCTTAAAAAGTATTCGAATAGAAATCTCGAATAGTATTCGGATAGAAATAGCGAATACTATTCGAAAAGTAAAAATCGCGAATAGAAACTGCGACTACCATTCAAATAGTTAAAAATTGCGAATATTCGCTATTCGAAAAATCCATTACTGCATCTATTCGAACACTAGTAATCGATTATGGAATTTATTCGAATGGCATATCACTACCTGCAGGTTCCTTTGTATACGAGCCAGGGACAGGAGGATGGTGCGGTGGCAGGTGGAGTTGCAGGGACAGGATATCAGCGGTTCCTCGTCCTCGTCCTCCTCTTTGTCGACGGGATCCTCGTCTTTCGGCTCTTCCTTGGCCCCAACCTGCATGAACAAACAAACAAATTAGATCAACAAGCAACTATTTTTATTGAAAAAAAAAAGAGTACAGTAAAACCCCGAACTTATGCAGTTATCACAAGATCCCACCTATTGCTTAAGTCGAGGTATAATTTCACATATAACTATGTACACACGAATTATTTTTTACTGGGGTGGGAGGCTACAGAAAAAAAATGTTTATTAAAATGTTAGATAATGCATACACAATATATATTATTAAAAGACGAGTTATTTCGGAAGTAATCATAAGATGATTTTGTTGTTTAGTGCTACAGGAGGGGTATAACCAGCAAGTGTCAGTAAATAATCTAACGATATTAAACTTGAGTAAGCTGAGACCGTCTGAAGAGTTGTCGACCCTCACTTTAATGAATAAACAAAAGAATGGGGGGGGAGGGCAAGAAAGATTAACCGTGCGTTACGTATCAATTTCAAATCACTTTCCAAAGAAAGTTTTATTTGCGTATGCACTACTTTCCTTAATAGGTTGTTGATCTATAAGTACAAAATATTCTTAGGTTATTATACGGCTAAAACTTGCGAGCAAAAAAACGAGCAAGGAGTAGTGCAAGTTTTCCAAAAAGAAAATGGTTGATTAGAAAAAACATTATTGTTTTATTAAGCAGCAGCTTTTATAGAAATTAAACCCAAATGGGCAAAAGTAGCCCTATCTGACAACCCTCTGTTCCCGAAATTTATCGGCTTCACTGACCTTGATAATCGTCGGATCGCTGGACAAGCTTTCGTCGTCCGCGGCGACGACTTGGTATTCGAAGAGCGATTGCTCGTCCTCGTCCTCTTCCTCGTCTGTCTTGTGCTCGTCTTCTACCTCCACCTCAGAGCTCGACCTGTGCATTAGCCTCTTCATATTCTCCATGTAGTCTTCGAGCCCGTCTTCATCCGACAGTCTCCGCTTGATGCTCGCTACCACTGTTTTTATTTTTTTATCGGAGGAAGCTGTAAAAATAGTAAACGAGGAATGATAAAGCATGACAAACACAACCATATAAAATGCATCCCCCCAACTGAACTACGTTTTTCTTTTCATTCGTGCACGAACACGTCGAGATATTTGGGCATAACTTCTCAGAAAAACTCTTCAACCCCTTGCGCACCTTTGACTTTAGCATTTAAGATAATCAAAAATAGTAAATTCATTGTGATATTGAAGGACAACTATCGCCATAAGGTGGGTGACAGAGAACAGATAAATCAACATATGGTACAGCTCACAAACCCCAGTTTTTACACATAGTTTAATAACCAAGCAACAACTTCAGTAAATGTGCAAAAATAGAATAATGACGTACGCATGTACGCCATAGTTTCCGGTTACAAGAACTTCATGACGTAATCGTGAACGTCATGCTGCGCACGAGTTAATGCAATTTTGCGAGATCCTGTAAAAGAACCTTAAACGATCTAATCTTTAAAATGAAGAGTGAACACTAGTATAATGCTTATATACTTAACGCATTGATACTGTCTTTAAACTTCCACAGACTGTCATCAGCGGCAACTGCATGGTTATCTATGATCATAAAGACATAATTTTTCGTGGCTCAACTTAGTACGTCAGAATAAAATTTTCAGAATTATTCAGAGGGAAATTAAAGACCTATCATATAAAGCTATGCCAAACGGAAAAAAAAGAAGCATCTTAACTACTGTAACTATCCCTACCTTTATCTCATCATTAGAAACAATGTTATTGCAAAAAAATTTAAATAAGTTTTGAATATCTTCGTTTTCACATAAAATTTTACGGAGCCATCTAAAATAAATTATATCTCAGAGGTGTTTTCAATACATCCAGTAATAAAATAATTTTTTTCATGAAAAAAGTATAATTGTTCTTTTGATTACTAACCCTACTCACATCTTCAGAGAAAAAATTATGTTCTTCGATTTCTGAAAACTTATGTTAAAGTACTTCCACAATGCATTTACATTTGTGAAGAGTTGACCCGTCTTTGTTTTTTTTTTCTTTTTACTGACCTGTCGTCTCCTTTTTCTATTATATGGTCTGTCTCAAAACTACTCGAAATTGAAGAATTTATTGTCTGTGATTTTTAAAAATATTTAATTTTATCGTCTCCTTATCAGAGCATTGCTTTAGTTCTGTCGTCTGGTTCTTTTCGCACTCTAGTTGTACGAGAACACACTTGTATGTTATTTTGTAGTGCAATTTCTTATGAAAGATGCAATGTTTAGCAAAATAAATATCCAAACAATGTCCTCATGTCCTCAGTACGGGAACTTGCATATTCACTCGTATACTAGCAATAGGTACTTGTTAAATTCGTGGATGCATCGCGTAGAAATGTCGTTATTTATTCTCTGACATTATTTCTTACCCCCCCCCTCCAAAAAAATGAGGGGGAGGGGCGGAAATTCAGCTATCTGATTATGCGTATCAATATATAAAAATATATTACTATACACAATTCATTTGATATCTTTTGCATTCTGTTGTATCCTTATTATTGTAGTTCATCCAGTATCCTTATAAATCATGCTTGTTTGTATATGATAAAAATTAGGGATGCACCGAATATTCGGTTGGTATTCGGTATACTGCCTATTCGGCAGACAAACCTAATATTCGGTTCGGCCGAATACTTAAATATTCGGCAACCGAATAGTAAACAAATTTAAGTGTTCATAAATCGGTAAACAAATACATATTTTTTATATCATGAGAGAAAGTTATAGTATAGTTAAATAGTACTAAATTGATTCAAGTTGTTACTTTCTAATATCACATGTAAATAAGCGTTAGAAACCCTTAGAAAGTCCTCCTACCAAGGCACACCCATCCTTGGCAGATAGCCCTAACGTAGCGTTCCACAATCACACAAAAACCTATTATCACAATGAAATTAGTTTTAATATAAGACTTACTTATATGTTACTTATAGATTACTTATATGTTAAATTTGAATTTTGTTGCTTTTCAATTTTTCTTAAATCTTATGACACATTACATTAACCTTGCTATTACTAACTCATTTAAATTTGAAACAGTAACCAGGAAAAAAAAAAAAAAAAAAAAAAAAACCAACTCATAACATTAAGCGTTCATAAATATGTAAAGTCAATTAACTCCTAATTTTTTAAATAAAATATGCAGGTAAAAAAATTACCAGCATTTCACTAATATTTAAAAAAGTTATTAATAATACTTGGGGCGCAGCTTTGGTATAAATCCTACCTCGATTTTTGGCGCCAAGGCCGTTTTCGACGGCGCGAAAAATAAAACAATGGCCGTGAAACCAAGTTTCCGAAAGCGGAAAAAGTATGAGAATTAAAATTCCACAAAAAATGTAGGGTTAAAAAAGTAAAAATGGCCGTGAAACAACATTTCCGAAACCGAAAAAACTATCAGAACTACAAGAATTCGACAAAAAATTTAGGGTTACGAATGTAAACAACAATAAATTCAAGAAAATTTAAGACTTGATTAACATAGAATTCGCGTTTTCGAAGAAGAATTTGGGGCCAAGAAAAAGAGTTTCCGAAAGCGCAAAAACTATTAGAAACAGGAGACTTCTAGAAATAATTTTGGGTTAGGAATCTAAACACGAAAAAATTCAAGGAAATTTAAGAATTGATGGACACAAATCACGTTTTCTAACAAGAATTTAGGGTTAAAAATTTGAAAAACATTAGAAATAATGGTATTTTAATGTGAGGGGGGGCTCAACCCCCCCGTTTATTTTTGACGAAAAATGTAGTCGAAAAACTGGAAAAATAAGAAAACAAATCGAGCGTTTTAAGAAAAAAACCCAAACAAATAGCTACCCCTTTATACCTGCACGTGGTTTTTTTTTACCCGACAACTTTAACGATAAATATTGTTCAAAAATACCCTTATTTCTTTAACTACATTAGCTACGGAGGGGTAATTACAAGATGCAAACTTAGCAGCCATCTTAAAATACTTAAAAAATCATAAAATCCTAACCAAAAATCCAAAAAAAAGTACAGTACCTTTTTGCGTCCTAATCCCAGTACGGAAACAAAAAAATGAGAACTCGTACCTTCCGGCTCCCTGATTGGCTGACTGAAAGGGTTGCCATAAATACCTTCCGTGCAATATCGCCAAACCGAGTCGATTGGGTTGCCACAAAAAGCCAGTTATCGCCATCATTGGCGACAAAAAAAATGTAGGATGTATAATAAGCTTAGCCATACTTGGATATTAAATTTTGCAGCATTTTAATTTTTTAAGTTTTACACCATATGAAATAGTGTTTAAGAAAAAACTAACTAAATTAATCATTGCAATCAAAGTTTAATAAATTTTAACCAAGTATTCGGTATTCGGCCGAATATTCGGTTAGAATTTTAACCGAATATTCTGTATTCGTTATTCGGCAAAATATGGTATTCGGTGCATCCCTAATAAAAATGAATTATAAATCCTAGTTAAATACAACAGTGAACAGTTTATTTAATAGTTTGTATTAAAGTTCAAGACAAATTTAATGGGGTAAAACAATAAAATTTACGCAATTTATGATATATGTATCTTTCCAGTTTCGCAAACATTATGAATAACTGAAGTAGAATGGTAGCTGGGGGGGGGATTGGGAGCGGAAAATATTGACGAATAGAAATTATACTTATTACATTGATCAGCGTATCCAGCAATTCGCATTAAGTTCCTGATCTAGAACAAACACATTTAATGAATGCGTACGGTAATACATGATTTCATCAATTAAATACACATACACAATCATTCAGACTGTCCAACATTCATTAGGAATAAAATACCACTTACTGCTCATTTTTAATTGCAAAATGAACGTCAGCTACTGAAAATGGCAAAGCAGCTGTAATCCACCAGACGCTCACCTGACATCAAGATCTTCGACCGCCGCGCCGTAGTGTGGCGCCACCTATCGGAAAGAGACTGGCTCGGAAGAGGAAGGTCGATGTTACCTACAATCCTTTTTTCAATTTCGTTTTTCTGATATCACCTGGATAGCTGGGCTGTGATATGTAGACAATGCCGGCTGATCCAAGATATCAGAGAATAGGGTGATCGTATTGTAAGTCCCGCTCTTTACGAATCGTTTTACGGATTTTATAAAAACGAAGAAATACTAAATTAAATGTTTTTTATACGTTAGTATTGGATTAAACCTTTTATATTATGTACTATTTTTCGTGACTATGTAACTGTTTTATGGTAAAAAGACACAGATTTTTGGTATTCGCGTTTTAATACTGCGGGCATGGAACAGTTTTATAAAAATATGTCCTGTGAATAAAATAACAAAGGCATACTTACATACATTTCTGTGAAGCTAAAAAGGATGTTTGACTTGAGTTAGTTCTGTGCGGAGTGCGGACAATATCATAATTGCTGTTAAAAATTTATCGGAAAGTTATTTTTATACGTCATTTGAATTATTTTTGAAATCTAGTGTTTATAGTGACTTTTTTTTTATGAACTTGCAAATTTTGTCTTGTTATTATACTCTAAAGATTATCTTCACACGTATTGATCTCAAATCCCAAAAAACAAAACTAATTCACGGGCCTAGAAAAGGTAAAATAAACGAATTACATTCAGGCAGGGGCGTAGCCAAGGGGGGGTCATAACCCCCCCCCCCATGAGGAATTTTTTGCCATGCAAAATGTATATTCTTCACTACATTATCACACACACGTATACATACATATGAGTTGTAGTAGTCGTAACCCCCCCCCCATGAAAAATTTCTGGCTACGCCCCTGCATTCAGGAATTCGAAAAATTTTAGTATGTCTCTTCATCATAGGGGTAGTGTAGAGTGAAGGGAAGTGAGATCCTTGATCTTTCTTCTGGAATCTGTCCCTTTTAACTTCGTTTCATAATCTTATGATTTAAAACATTTGTTCTGAAATTTAAGAGGAACTCTCTACTTCTCACTTCAATATGTATGTGTGCCCATGCATACCCCCTTTTCTTTATTTTGGACTTCGAGAGGTGTATAGTTTCTGACAATGTAATAGTAGTACAGCTTAAGAAGACAAACTAAAATTGTCAAGTCCTCGACATAATTATAATTTAATTTTAAATGATGGTCAAAAAGCAGTCACTTCGCAGTCAACTAAATGACGTAACTTGTGGTGACCATCTCCCCTCAAATAATTTCTTAGATTACAGACCTTGGCGTTAAAAATGCCATAGGATTTGATAAGGTTAAGTTGAAGAGTTAATAAATTGTAAAATATGAATTAGACTGTCTCATGCATTTATAGACGTGACTTTTAGATTGCCTCTTTTCATTAGAATTTAATTTTTATCTCGCTGAAACACAACTGCAATCTTTCGAAGTAGAATAATGTATAGAATATCGCACGGCTTTCTTCCAGACATCGTATTTTTTTCATGTGGTGGTGGTGGGTGGGGGGGGGGGGGGCGGTACCACTGAACAATGAAGAGGGAATCTTAGCCTTGGGGGGGGGGTACAGTTGCTGCAGGGCCGTAACCAGGATGAAATGTTAGGTAGGGCTTTGAATCTAGTTAGAGGGGGCTGACCAAATATAAGTATTAGTAAGCGAGGGAAGAGACTGTTTTCAATTTGTACATTTTTTTAGAGTATTTGTTTCACAAAGCGCCCTATTTTTAAAATATTTAACATTCATTATGTTAATAAATTTTTCATTGAGATTGCATGAAAAATATTCAAATGATAATTTACTGAAAAAATCCATTTTATTTATGTTTCATTTTAAATATGTATGATAATGCAAAATATAAATATTATACAGAGCTATCAGTTTAAAAAAGTGCCCGTTGGTTTTTCTTATTACCTTTAAATCTGACGAATGTGGCAACTATACGATTTCAAGCACTGTTGGGAACTGTTAGAACTTCTTGTCTGAGGTAAAACTGAAACGGAGACACACGTTACTTAATCCTGTGATCATTTTGCTTTTGAAAAACATAATTGAATTCCAATTTTTTACAGTATCAGTCTTTACAGCAAATGTTGAAAATGTAAGCCGCTATTTTAAATGCCAACATGAACTAGGGATGGACGCGAGACGACTTTTTGCGAGACGAGACAGAGATTTACAGCTTTTTTGCGAGACGAGACAAACATTTTTAACATTATGATATAGGGATTTTTGCGAGACGAGACAAGCTTTTAGGCTGTTTTGCGAGACGCGAGACACCAATTTTTCGTCTCGCGTCCATCCCTAACATGAACACATTGAAATTTTTAAGTTTTTACCCCCCTCGAAATCTTTGCGTGGCAGTTTTGAGTTCTCTGAAAAATGCACGATCCGATGCTACGCGCAACCAAGAGCAGCAAAATAATTAACTGTATATATATAGAAGTCTAGCAAATGTGATATGAAATTCCCCCAAAACAATCGTTATTTTTAATGATATAAAATTTAACGATTGTCAAAAATCATTCATTTCTAAACAATAGTATTTATCTATAAATTCACAAATTTTTTGAAAATCTTAGGGGGGGCTGAAAGCCTGCTAGGTAGGGCTCAGCCCCCATAGCCCCCCCCCCTCTGGTTACGGCCCTGAGTTGCTGTATTATCAGTGCCGTAGTCAGGAATTTATTTATTTATTTATTTACTAGCTGCGTGCGCGTTCTTCGCGTGGTAGGAAACGAATGTTTTCCTATAATGTGACCGTAACTACCTGTTCTATCTCAAGAGAAAAAAAAAAAAAAAAATCAGGTTGTCCCTTTTGTTGAAACTATCACGGTATACATTAATGCAACGTAGAACTATACGTAGACCATGTAGACCACTTTTAATTTCACGAAATATTTATTAACGTGGTTTACTGCACTTTAATCCATATTAACTTAACAATCTACCAATACTACCTATTACTTATACTGTCTATTATTTACAATAATATCATCTATCTTCGTTTCTACGTCTTAATGCTGAATTTCGTTCAGAAGAAATAGATGTCTTTTATTATAATTCTGCCTGTATGCATACGGGCAAGACCGTATTTGTTGGTATCCAGATCGCCTGGTTGGTTACATTGCTTGAACCCTCAAATGTAAGAAGTCTGTGCAAACATTTACCTTGAATTCATGAGTGATTGAGTACATTTCTGTCTCATTTACTCTCACAACTTACATAAAATATGCCCATTTACGAAATTTGAATATCATTCCACTTGTTTTTAGAATAATCCAAAACAGTGTTTCCCGCAAATCACTTTGGGGTGCGGCTATTTTTAACCCCAACATTCAGCGTAGCGTTCATGTGTTGCCATTTTTTTCGCAAAAAAAGAAAAGTAAAAAATGGAATATTTACTTTTATAGTAGGAATTCTGGCACTTCCATTTTGTAACATGAAGTGTGAACTGCCATAAACTTAGCTCAACAAAATGTGCCTGGCTGTTGCAGGAGTAATTCTATTTCTCAGTTATTATATGGGTTTAAAAAATAAAAATATAAGCTTTTTGAGGGTGATGTTTCTATTGGATGATCTAGTATTACTTATTCCCTCTCCTCTCTCCTTTTTTTTTTTTTTTTTTTTTTTTTTTTTTTTTATATATATATAGCTGAGGATTAAATGTACCCATGAGGTAGGTAGGAAATATGCTTCTTCAGTTTCTCAAAATGGAATTTCCCCCATACTCAGCTAAGCCATTTTCTTGATGTTTGAATGTATGTGGCTTATCGTTTTATTATGCTCATGCCTTACATTTTCAGAAGAAAAGGAGAGTAAGACTAAAAACACTTCAGTGCATTGTTTTTTAATGGACATAATCATCATATCATTTTCATAGCATATGGTGTATCTCTTTTTATAAGTGATGTTCCAAAAATACCTTTTCGAATTGAAATTTACTGTCTGAGGAAATGGCAACACTTGGAAATAAATAAAAATAGAAATTTCTTTACATTCATGCTGGTTGTAAATATAATGACCGTTCGTGTCTAATAAATTCCAATAGAATTTTTAAAACATTAAAACTGCGACGTATGTTTTCAGTGAAAACTTTCAATTTCATTTTTTAACGAAGTACCGCTGAGTTCTTTTTGAAAGCTTTACCATTCCTTTTTACATTATTATTATTATGCATATTTAACTTTCATTTAAGTTTTAGCAACTTTTTTAAAACGCTTTAGTATTAAAAAGTTGAACTTGAATTCAGATGATAATTCACTATCTTTGCGTCAGATTACTGTTACAAATGGTACAAGTAGGTACTCAAAAATTCATCAGAATCGATAGCTATGTGGGAATCGTAAATATAGTTAGCATACATTTGTTAATAATCGCTTTGGAAGAAGTATTGAAGCATTCATCTTTGTTAATTTCATTACCACCGATAATTCGATCAGTTGTGTAGAATGATATGAAATTTCTATTCAGGCATTTTCTCCGAAAGATGAAGTAATTTTCCACAAACCATAGTCGGAAGGATGACTGTTGTTTTATTTTAACACCTATTCCAAAGTGATTATTTTTAGATGTATGAAGACTATGTTTGCGACCTCACATTCTTTTGTAATTTTGGTTCGTGTTTTTGGTAACCTATTCTTTCTTGAAGTTTGTCACACTAATATTGAAAATTTGAAGGAGTAATTTTTTAACAATTTCGAATGTTTTGTCTGTCTGGTCGTAGTTTAACTGTCGTAAAATACATTTATCTTCGCGAAATTCATAAATTTACTGACATAGTTTTCTATTTCAGTGGAGATCTGCTCTTCAAGGATTTAATTTTGAAAAAAAAAAAAATCATGTTTGGCGCTTCAAATAGTTGAAGTTTAGCATTTTGCTGCATGCAAAGTCTCTCAGCATTAATTTTTAATTTTCTGAGCTATAAAAGTACTAGCCATATACATTTGCGATCTTTTCAAATATCCTCTACGAACCTTTTAGTTAACACACGCACATATAAAAATATAGATATATATATATAGAGAGAGGCGGCAGCTTCAAACAGAATTGAATGTATGAAGAGCGATCTAGTGTTAGAGGTACGTCTTCATTCGGCTTTGAAATGTAATATACAAAACCTAATTCTAACGAGTGATGCTTATTTACAAATTAAACCTATTTTCAGGTATTTATACAACATTTAGATAAATCAGTAAATTTTTATTTGCTGGAAATGTTTACTTTCGTGGATTTTTTTAAAATATTAAAACATGCTTTTTCCAATAATTTCTCATTAAATTTTAAATTCTTAGTACATTTCAAATGGCCTATTGATTACGAATAAAAACATTTTGATATTTATAATTTATACCCTCTAAGTATTTTATTTATTTTTTAATTTGAAAAGTACCAAAAACCCCCGGCCCATATAGCCGCAATAACTTAGTCTTGTATGTGTTAATAGTTTAATTATTAAGCAAACATAATAATGCGTTGAAAAGTATGTTATGATTATCTTTTCCTTATCTGGAATATTCTTGAATATGTTTTAAAATATTTCTTTATATGAATTTGTATCCCCATTTTTAATATTTCAGCCCCGTTCAATTTCTAAAAATATCGCTTATTTTTAATCTACTCATAAACGATAGCTGCAATTCATTCATCAAAACTCACTTTCAGAAATACCCCCCAAAGCGATGCACATAATTCTTGCGCTTTGTTCAGTGAAGCGAAATTTCTTTGTTAATTATACTCTTAAATTCTATTTTCTTGCTCCCTCAAATCGTAAAATGTTAAGTAAACATGCTTCTGCTATTTAAATTTTGTAACAAAAAAAAAACAAAAAGCTTGGAACAAATTTCAACTTTGTTCTTCGATTTTTTTTCTCTGGCATTCGAAATTTGTTTCCCGTTTTGGAAAATCGCCCCCATCCCTCTCCCTTTTTTAGTCTTTCTCCTTGCATCTCTTAACTACAGAATTAAAACGTGGTAAGAAAAGGGCGGGGGGAAATTTTTAGAATGAGAAGAAAAAATGAAATGTAACACAATGAGGCTTTAAAAAGTCAACTATTGCGGCGAATAACTGGTAATGAAGTTCGGTGAAATTTCATCAATTTCCTTCCGTCATGAATATTAATGAGATTTAAACCTCGGATATGGGAAAATTAGCATAATTTTCTAAACGAAGAAAAGAGCCACTTAGCCGGAGGTGTTTATGAATTTTCCATTTTCTTCGTTAAGATTTTAAAAGTGGTTTTGAGGACATTCGCATTCTTTCTTGTTTTTTCGTCTTTCTGCCTTCGCACCATTTTGTTCTAGGATATGACAGTAGAGTAGGCTCTTTATAAAGAAAATTTTTTCTCTCTTTTCTGTAACCTTTGTTTGTTTGTTTGTGGGATTACGGCCGATTACCTACGCGTGGCACCCGACCCCTCTACACCGAGGGGTCGGCTGCCCTCTGTGGAGGTCTTCCTAAGCGGCCCTAAACCGTAAAAAAACCCTAAACTTTGCCGCCCTAAACCGTAAGTTTTCGGAGGAAACCTTGGAAAACTCCGAACGGTTAGGTCGGCGGACGCGACCTAGTTCCGAACCAGGAACCTTCAGTTTCCCAGTTAGAGCGCTGTGCGCTACGCCAGTGGTGGTGCTCTGTTGCCTTTGTGGCTGTTAGGGTTCCAACGTAACCAATTGGGGCTTCTGTGGCTCATATACTTGCACTCTCTCCTCTGCCATCCTGGAAAAAATTTCATGTTGAGTGTAATTTCAAAGTAATTAACATATCTCAAATCATTATTGAATAAATATTTTCGAATCAATGAAGAAGACTTCGTGTTTTGATTTATTTTGTAAATTATTTATAAAAAAAAAGACTTTTACAAAAATTTGTATGAAAATTCACAAAATAGATTTTGAAATAAAAAAAAAAAATGGGACCCTGGTTACAGTCAAAGGATTTTTTATTGGTGAAGACATAAACTTTTTCAAATGAATTAAATTTCGTTTTATTTGACGCGGGGGGGACTAAGCTGAAAAACTCTGTGTAAAGTTTTCTGTTTTCGTTTTGTGCGCTCTTATCACACATTAAGTTGAACTCAAAGCTTCTGGGATTCAAATAAATTCACGATGTTTCTTTACAGACTACACAGTACACAATAACAAACGGGGAAAACCTGTGCATTTTTATAATTTTCAATTTTGAAAATAATATCAAACATGGAAATGGCATTGTAAAATGTTCTCAAGTATGAGACAACAGACATTACATAGCGAAGAATTTTTTTTTTCTAATAGTGTCATAAGTGATACAGGTTTATTCTTTGTTATTGGGAATCGATTCAGATGAAATTTGTATCCGTTTTAATGCCCCTTCACAAAATAACAATCAATTAAAACGGCCCCTTCACAAAAATACAATTGATTAAAACAATCCTACATAAGCATTTTACTTCGTGTTTTCATTTATTTTGTAAATTATTTATAAAAAAAAAGACTTTTACAAAAATTTGTATGCAAATTCACAAAATAGATTTTGAAATTTAAAAAAATGGGACTTCTTCAATTTATGAAAATTTGTTACATCAGTAAAGAGCATGCTGTAATATTTGCAAAAAATTTGCATGCACTCAATGGAATTTAATGCTTTTTTTTTCTTATTCGCCATGCAGTAAAAATATTCAGAAATTAATCAGTTTCATTTTTTTAAATATATTTATAACGCAAAAACCATTTACTTCGATGAACCCTCTTTTATGCCGTTCGAAGGAAATGGCGGCAAATAGCCAGAAAAGGTTGGGCCATTCCTTATGCAGGAAACCCATTTCCTCCCACTCCCCTTTCACCTAATACGAAATCGGATGATCTCTTTTAAATATTTAATAATCTTCGAATAGGAATTTATTTCTGGTGCTCGCGAATTCTGTCTTTAATGCAAGTAACGATGCTTTTGTGTATCCTCTTTCTATTTTCGCCATTTTGTTTTTTCTTATTTATGAGAATACTGAACGAGGAAAGGAGAATAGTTTTGCTCCCGAAGCAGCGACGAGAAAAGGGGAAGGAGAAAAAAATATAGAGAAAGACGGTGTTTTCGAAATAATAAACTAGTACCTTTATTCCTTTCGCTGCCCCCTTTTCTTACGTACTAGCATGTTTTAAAAAAAGAGAATAAAAACGTTATATTTCCTTCATTAAACCCCCTAGGTTTGTTCTTCGATAGGAAGCATGCCATTCCCTTCCTTTCCCCCTTAAATTAGGCTCATTTTTGACGAAGAGCACTGCTTTTCATGCTAACATGTTTGTTTTTAATATGAAAATACTTTGAAAAGAACCTGCGTTGCTCGGCGGGAATGCGCCATTTTTATTTGCATAACGAAATGCAGTTCATGAATAATGATATTTCGAACAGCATTAAAAATGCAGTGTGTTTCGGTACATGATTAAAATGCCTCGGTAAGAAATGCGCAAGCGCACATCTTTGAAATTTCTTATTTGTATGTATTTTTGTGCTCCTTTGATATTAGTTATTACTTTTTATACTTTCCCTTGCTGGATGTAACATCTTTCAGGGGTAAAAAAGCAGAAATACTGCAAGGATTGTCAAAAATAAAAAATTTTAAGTTACCTAAATAAGCAAGATAAATCGTCCCGAACACAATTGAGTATAAAACAACTTTTACCACGTTTTTTTTTTTTTTTTTTTTAAAGCACCAGAGTTCTATTAAAATCAGTCAGGTTTTTTGTGTGGACATTAGCGCGTCGTATCACTTTTCAAATGTGTTATTTTTTTTTATGAATTGTGTGTGTGTGTGTGTTTTTTTATAAATATATTTCGAGTACTAGAAGCGAGTACTAGCTAGAAAACACCTGGCGAATATTGTAAAACAGTTTTAGTAGGCGATTTTAAAATAGATTTTAATTCCGAAGAAGTGTTTTATAGAACAGCGAAGACAAATACGGTACACTGATACAGGGGCGTAGCCAGGAGGGCGGGGGTATCGTGATATATCCCCCCCCCCCGAAATTTTTGGATTAGTAAGGAAATTCCGTCTATTTATACACACATAAGTTCATATCCCCCCCGAAAAATTTTTCAGGCGCATATCCCACCCCCCGAAAAATTTTCCTGGCTACGCGCCTGCACTGATAGATTATGATACACTTTCCAAATGGTATTTATAAAGGTGAAGTACAGTTTGACTATGCCTGGCGAGAATTGCTAAACAGTTTTGGTAGGCGATTTCAGTATAGATTTCTATTCCGAAGAAGTGTTTTATGGAACAAGGAAGGAAAACATGGTACACTCATGGATTATGATGCCTATTCCAAACAGTATTTAAAATGTCTACGGGATATAGTTGAAATATGCCTGGAGAAGATTGTAAAACAGTTTCAGTAGGCGATTTTAAGATAGATTTCGATTCCAAAGATGTGTTTTACGGTACAAGCAAGAGTTGATTCCTATTTTAACGCCCCCGCTCTCTCCAACCTAAAAAATCCCGCACTTTGTCGAGCTTTGCAGTCATGGGTCTCTAGGACTTATGCACAAGTTTCAACGCTCCCAAAAGAACTATATTAAAACTAAAGTGAACAAATTAGCGATAAACGCACCAGTTAAGGAATTTGAAGACAGTTAATTATTAAAACTACATTAATTGGCAACAAAAATAAATAAAAATGTAACGGAATGCTTTACTTACAGGTTGTTCCAAATCGCCATTTTAATTCTAAATTACGATTGCCACATAAATACAAAAAAATCGTCGTGGTAGCTCCATATGTTTAATGATCGCCACCTTGGCGAGAGTCGGGACGTTAAAATAGGAATCAACCCAGAAAGAGAAACACGACACACTCATTGATTATGATGGACATTCGAAACAATATTTAAAATGGTAAACTGTAGTTGTAATATACTTGGCAACGATTGTAAAATAGTTTTAGTTGGCGATTTTGAGATAGATTTCAATTCCAAAGATGGGTTTTATGAAACATCAAGAAAAATACGGCACAGCCATGAGTAATGATACACTTTCCAACTTAATGGAACAAGGAAGAAAAATAGGGACGCCGCATAAACTATGATACGCTTTTAATATATAGCACTTTGGTGCGTATTTAAAATCTGAAAGTGTTTTCGATTTTCTTAATTTTTGGTAGTTTTTTTTGGGGGGGGTGGGGTGCTTGAAATGGATTGACGCTTAAAAATTTAACTTTAAACAATGACTAACTAGTTATATACCGTGAAAAGAATGTTTTACTTCAGTCTTTGCTCCTCCCCCTTCAAAAAAAAAAAAAAAAAAAAAAAAAAAAAAGCCCAACAAGCAAGTGTTTCCAATCAAAAAGAAAGAAACATCATGAATTCTTCCCAAACTTTTATCCTTTAATCCTACTGTATATAGTTACGACTCACTGATTCACTGACTCACTCGGTAACAGTTCCGGGCAACCTGCTCGAAGATAAAACTTTTACCGCCATTACTGCAAAATGATTACAAAGTTAAACAGAAAAAACGTAAAAGCATCTATACAGTTTGTGCTATCAGCTTGAAAATTTTCATATTTAAGTATAAAAATATAGAAAACAATCTGAGCTACTTTAAAAATCTAAAAATGCACCCGTTCCCTCATTTTTAAGCGATTTCTCGCTATTTACAGCTCCATTTTATTTCCGAGAGTAAAAAAAGCTTATCAGTAAAATTAGGAGTGTCGAGTGACAATTACGTTTATTGACGTCACGGTTATCTGACTTTGAAGGGGAAATTGTGATTCATGCATTTTAAACAGTTTTTCTAGATTACGCAATTATTTTTTCTCACAAATAAAATGAATTTCGTCTACCATGAAACTTTGATTTAAGAGGGTCTGTTTACACAAAACGAAATCTTTCGAATGTGAAAAGTTTCCGTGCGTTTCCAGAAGAGCATGAAATTCGATTTGGGTGTATAATAAAAATTGAATATGAACTTATTCAATTCGACCTAAAATAAATCTTATTTTAGGTAGACGAAGATGAAATATATTGAGTGCAGACATATTTTCGTCAGATGTTTTTCTAGCGCCCGTTGTAATTGCCTACACAACGGGCTTTTACTTCTAGTATTAAATACTAAACTAGCTGGAGTATTTGTCTGCTCGCATCCAATTTTTATTCTGTCCTCTGTTTATTCTATATATCGATTTACAGCAATCTGCTTCCTGTCCTTAAACTGTAATAGCACAGTCTGGAACAGCATAGCTATTTCGAAAATGGTTCTAGATAACATTTGCTTCTCTCACTTTTTTTTTTCTTCTTCTGTTCTACTATGCTGGTGTTCCAGAGTAATATGTTCGTTCAGAGGGTGGCTGCAACATCCTTTGCAAGTAATTCCAAAAGATACGTGGTGACAAATCGCATTTGTGTTTAGGGGTCGCTGTCTTCTGCACTTTATTTTCCGCTGGGAAGCGCATTATATTCTGTGTTGTATACTTTTCTCCTTTATTCTGTTTCTATGTAAACTGTCTTATCAGCGGCTGTTGCCAAAAAAAGTGTAGTTATGAAAGGTATAATAAATCATATTTTGTAAATTACATTTTTATGCTCTGTTCTTTTTTCCCCCTTAACCTATGAAAAGTTGTGAAATTTTTCCTTCGAGAAAAGTGAGATATGACATGTATTTTAGTAAACGATATTTATTTAGATGAAATAAAGCTTTTACTCACACATTGCTCGGTTGCACAGTCTGTCCGTTTCATGCAATAAGGAAGCCTAATTGGCTTAAAGAAAAGTTTATCCTCGTTACTTTTTTTTCCGAATCACGTGAAAAAAGGCCTCAATGTGGCCGAGTGGATGAGACACTGAATATGGTAGATAGCCGAAGTGTGAAGATCCAGGATTCTGGCCTACTGCTTGGTTGCCGATCTAATGGCCTGGAGTTTTGGGGCGATTTTCTCCAGATGTAACTTGAATACGCTTTAGAACCCTTTAAAAAGTCCTCCTCCCGAAGCATCCCCTCCCTAGGCAGTTACCTATCGTATATATTTGACTTAACACAATGCACGTGAAAACAGATAGCAAGAGAAATGCAAGAGAAAACTAACTTAAACTACACAAGTTTTAAATGTTTTCAAAATTGTGAAAAATTATTAGAGTTTCGTGAATACTGTGTGAACAATTTTTTCTACACCAAATAATTTTCCGTTTTGTTAATTCAGACTTTTTAAAAAGGAAATCATTATACATTTAAAACCTAAAAGCAGTCTGTTTTAAATAGAGCTGAAGCAAACCGCATGTATTCGGTACTAAGATACGGATAATCACTCAGACTCGAAGTAACGAATTGCTACTTTTCGGTTGATATCGTTACTCGTTACTCGATCCGAAGCTGTTTCGGATCGAGCAGCTTCGAACTTCGAATACAGACTGCAAGGCGAGGCGAACTAGGGGGGAAACGGGTTCCAGTAATCGAGTACTAATATCTTCTGTTATTTGTTACTGGATATCGGATCGCGGTTTCAAGGGGGAAAATGACTTTTGAGTGTGCATTTCGGATCGACCAGGTTCGAACTTCGAATACAAGACTACCGGAGGGAGAAAATGAATTTCGGTATTTGAGTAATAGTATGTTCCGTTACGTTACTAGATACCGGAAGTATTATGGATTCTCGCTGTTTGAAGGGAAAAATCAGTTTCGGTATTTGAGTAGTAGTATGTTCTGGTTGCAATTCGTTTGTGCCGAGCCGAATGGTATCGTTTTGATGAGGTTTGGAAGAATCCGTATGTTTCGTTACAGTTATGGAGATGGGTATACTATCTGCTGCTCTATTGATATGGGTCGTACAATGGGGGGATAAGATCCGGTGTATAGTATGTTCTTATGCGCAGTTGAACTTTTTTTGCGTGGGGGGGGGGGAAGGGGGTATTCTTATAATTGTAGAGGAGCAATACATATAAGAGAAGCATGTTAGTAAGTGCTAATTTCGGGCTTTCTAACATTTTAGTACTAAATAGTGGTGCAATCAGAATTCTTTCTTTCAGGGTGGTTCCGAAGCAGGATTGCGAACTTAACTTTTTCTTTTTTTTTAGCTAGAATCGAAATATGAGTAATAAATAACAAATTATTTAAATACACCTTTAAAAAATATATATTTTTATAAAGTAAACGAATTCACACATTTTTATTATCACTCATTTTTATTTGGAACTAAAAAAAATATTTAGCATGGAAACCTAAACACATTTTTTAAGTAATTGTTTAAAAAATATATAAAAAATTGGGAGCTACCCGGGATTTCTATGCCCACTCCTGCGTAAGCCACTGGTATTAAAAATTATAATTCAATAAAGTTCAGTATGTTTCTAAAATGTCGGCGTTTAGGGGGCCATCTGCCCTATTTTATGGTACATTTTATTCCATGAACTCATGGAATACGCATAGTCCGGTGCAACCATTCTTTCTGTATGAAAGGAGTGATAATTTTTGTTTAAAGAATGCTCTCATATATGCACCCACAGAAGGGGCTAACCCCTTTCATCCCAAAAGTGCAGAAATAGAACTGGAAATATCTTAAAAATAGATAATTCTCACTGAATTAAACAATTTTAATTTAAAATATGGTAATTTTTAATTTACTTCGAAAAATCGTCCAGCAAAAGAAGTTTTTGATATGAAATAAGAACTCACAAATAATAAAGATATTATGCTTGTAGAGACGCAAAGTAGTTGATATCATACTGAGATCCCCTGCCCTGTGAATTTAATATATGTGGCCCAATCCCTGAATCTCAGTATTCGAGAACCCGCTCCCAGAAAAAACGCGAGTCACAAGCTTTCCTTTACACTTTTTATGATAAGAATGAACAGGTTAAACCAGCGTTCAGAATTTTAAAAAGGGGGGGTTGAGAAAAAAAAAAGAATGGCATATGTCTTTGGAATATTTCTATGTGCACTCAGTAATTCGGATAATTTAGCATTGTATAAAACCATAAATGTGTATAAAAACAATCTGTAAATCAGAGAAAATAAGCTCTAAATACAACTTTGTACAACTTCGCTAAAAAAAATTCTTTTTGGTTAGGTTTTGTTATGGGTTTATGTATGGGCGGCATATGTCCATAACAACACTGTCCCGGATGTGTTGTTATGGGGCACATATGACACCCTATTACCGATTCTATTAGTAGTAACGAAAGTAACGAGTAACGAATACTTAGTAACGAATAGCGAACATCTAAGTGACAAATACATACGGATACTCATTTTGTCGTTACTTTTACAGCACTAGTTTTAAAGCATTTTCAAAAGTTGTGAATGTATTTGTATATAACATTCGAACTAAAGTATAGCTTTGTAATAATGTGGTAGGACTAATTCTTTTGACTTTTTTCTTTGGACATTACAAACTCTTTTTATTTTATTTTGTATAGTTCATTAAAGTATATATATATATATATATATATATATATATATAAACTCGATTTTTTAGTTTCGTTATTGCCATATTAAAACGATATTTAATTGACTATGTCATTTTATCTTTCATCTTTCCTGTATTTCGGCTTGTAACCCATGTTGAAATTTTTATGATTGTAACCTATTTATAGAAAAATACATGTGATGCATATTCTACAACTTACTGTAACAATAGATTAAAGCTGTTGTGAACTAATAGTATTTAATATATGTATAATTATGTCGCATTTTTCGGACAATTTTCAATAAAGGGGATGAGAGATAAAATGGCAAAGTCATTAATATATTTTTTTAAATTATAAGCCGGGTCCTTTCTCTCTCTCTCTTCGTTTCTCTTTGCTTTTGCATTTGTGAAATTCTTTATAATCAATTTATTTTCAAATCTTTTTAGTTATAAGTGTTAGAACTGCGGGGTAAAAAAGAATATAAAATTCTTTTTACTACAATCCTTGCTAGTTAAACTGAAAAGATTCAGTACTGTTGATGAAAAATGCCGCTAATTTTAACAGAATGATTACAAAGTATCTTTTACTATTATTTTCTCCAAACTCCAAGCTACCCGTTATCTTCATCAAGATATCATCAGTTTTTGAAAATGCAGTGTTCTTCCCCAAACGATTTGTTTAAATTGTTTTAGCTCTAGGGATGTTTAATTTAAAAAAAAAAATTACTCTCATTTCATTCTTCATTTTCTTTTTCCTACAGCTTGAAAAGTTTTTCACAATCAGTACTTTGCTTTTAACGGGCCCATCTTTCTTCTCCCTCCCCCCTCCCCTAACCTCTTTTTTTTTTTTCTAAAAAGTCCTCATTTTTATGCATCGAATATTTTGAATTTTGGAGTCCATCAACTTTTTGCGTCATTAATAATCCATTTCCTCCTATAATGCATCTGCTTACTTTTTCTTCTCGGGACTGTTATTAGAAATAATCAAAATACTATGCATGTTTAAAATTGTTTTAAACTCATATAAAATGATCCAAATTACTCCTACGTACGCAGTTAACAGTTGCAGTGAAAATCTTCCATTGAACTCCAGCAGTTTTGTTTCTTCTCCATCTTTCCCTGCCTTTTTCCCCCTATCATAAAGATAAAATGAAGTTTTGTCTGGGGACCAGGCTATGTTAGCGTCACTTTGATCTCTTTATTAAAAAAAATAAAGCAAATAATGATTGCGCGTGGAAATTCATTGTGATCTTCTTTTGCACGTATTGAAATTTTTTTAAAATATAAAACAAGATTACTTTTTTTTTGTAAGTGTTACGAAGGGAAGTTTATTCCACTGAAAGAAACAATTACCTGTTTTAAAATGCACGCAAATTATTTGTCTCTGAAGAGTCGTTTCCAAATAAAGAAAATTCAAGGGGTAGTATGTTTTCTTTTTCCTTTTTCTTTTAGAATCGGTGACAGATAATTCAATATTCTTTTCTGAAAACTGTTATTGGAATTCAATATTATTTCCAAGTGAGGGAATAGTTGAGAGAAACATAGGTAATTAGACAATTTTTTTTTTTTTTGTGGGGGGGGGGCGATTTGTGAATATTAAATTAAGCTCTGGTTTTGTTTGAAGAGTTCCGTTAGGAAAGTCAATTCCACTGGAGCAGTGTATTGGAGGGGGGAAACAACTAGTAAATTTTTGTTGGAAATTGGTTTACTTTCTATTATTTTGCACGGATAGCTTTCAATAAAGCTATCTTTTTCTTCAAACGTTGCAGGTATTTAAGCACGTTTTATGTATTTGGAACAGTACATTTTTTTCAATAAGAGCTTATTTTTATGTTTGAAGATGATAAGCAAAGAAGGGCGCTAGTAATGAGTAACTGTGCTATAATTTATAACGTATATTGTATATTTTCGTAATATACAATATACGTTAACGTATATTGCTAATATACGTCTTTTTCTTAAACGAGTACGGTATTTATGCCCGTTTTATGTATTTGAAACCGTATAATTTTTTTCAATATGAGATTATTTTTTATGTTTAAAGAAGATAGGCAAAGAAAGAGGCTGGTAATGAATAACTATGATCTATCATTTATAACGTATGTTGTATATTTTCGTATTGTACGAAAGTTAGTTTCGTATTGCTTAGAAAAACCAACCTATAATGCTAAACTCTCGAAAAAATTAACAAAGCTTCCGTGAATGTATTATTCAGTTACATTGACGATCAGTCTGTATGTCTTATGCAACTTAAAAAAATAAATAAATAAATAAATAATCTTAAGCACAAAACTGCTTTCAAACATTGCCCGAAGCATGGGGGACTATTGCAAAATTCCATAGGTGCAAAATTTTTCTTGAGTGTCTGTGTTCGTGTATAATATATTTAGTGAGGAAGCTTTATTAATTTTTTCGAGTGTTTAACATTATACGTTTAGGCAATGTTTACAATTATAGGTTGGTCTTATAGGTTCACTTGTTTGTAATCGTGCATAGTACAGCTTGTGAAAAGACATTATAAACTTTGTTTCGACTATCTAGCGCAGTTGAATTCTTTAAAAATCGGAAAAAAGAACAACATTAAGCACTAAATAAATAGCTCCCCCCCCCCCCATTGAATGTTAAATTACATTTTGAAGAAGTTCTCTGAACATGCCCTCTCAACGCTCCCCCTACCCCACCTTCTCGAAAAAGGGAAACTATTAAAGATCTAAGAAATGCCATTACCTCTAAGTTGGCATCCATTTAGCATATCCGTAAATAGAACATTAAAAAGAAGTCGAGTAAGTATTCGAAAGTCGTTATACAATATTTCATGTTTTTCCGGGGCACACTCCATTAGTGGCTTTTTGTATGACGTATATATGGATGGAATTTTTATCTTTACCACCTGGTATTATACCGTTTATTTATTTTTTTACGTTCCTTTCACTTCGAAAGCCTTTTCTCGATTCAGTACTTATTTATTAAATTTTAAAAAAAGAAGAAGAACGTTCTTATCTAGTTCAAAAGCAACATAACAAAAACTACCCGTGCGCAGCAAATTTCATTATGGATGCTCAATTAGCATTTAAATTGCGCGTTGATGATGAACGAGAAACTGTCTAATAATGAATTTCGTAAACTTTTTTTTTTTTTTTTTTGGTCCCCACTTTTCATATACATTCATTTTTTTTTTACTTACTAAAAAAAGGAAAGGGAATTACCATTATCGAATATAAATTTACAGTGAAGAGATTTAATTTGTTCTTGTTTGTTTTGGGTGGCAACAGGTAAGCTTTTTTGTTGGAAGATAAAATGACGTGTTGCCGTGGAACAGCGGTGTGCGCTCTCTGGTGATGGGAAACGGAATTTCTGAAAACAGCTCAGAGGCGATTTAGACGTGAATTTAATAAACCTCATCTCCAACGGAACAGTATATCAAAAGATGAATGAAACTGTTTCGGGGAAGGGTTGAGAGCAAGGTTGATATTGTCGGAGTAACTAATAATGCTTTGGTGTGTGTATTAATGTAAAATTACTTTAATTACTAAATAAGAAAACACTAGTCTCTTTTTTTCTCTGTCTGTTATTCTGAATTATTATTATTGTTTTTGGGGAGATCATTATTGACTTTTGCACAGTTGACGAAAGCTCGAGTACTGAATAAAATTTAAGTTTCTCAAAAGTGTATGTATGCCCTTTTTTAAGAGATAAAATGGAACGAATTATTATTTTGAAAGAAATATTGCCATATATATATGTATAAGGTTTCGCAATGCAAAAATTACATACAACATCAAATCATGCAACCATAATTAAAATAAGAGAAAACATCCTAAAACAGTTAATATCCAAAGCACCAAGAAAATTACTGCAAAAATGCCATATCCCTACAGAAAAAAACTGGGAGGAGGGAGACAGACCAAAACAGCATATTGTGACGTAGCGCCACAGTGATAGCTTATTCTCTGGGGCTTTTTAATAACAATTAATTTTATTAACAACCAGCTGCGTGCCCGTTCTTCGCACGGTAGGAAAGGAATACTTTCCTAAAATAATTACCTTTGACAACATAAAATCTAAAAAAACATTGAAATTCAGGTAGTCTCTTGTTGAAACTCTCACGGTACCAGGGGCGTAGCGAAGGGGGGATAGGGGGGTCACAACCCCCCCTGAGGAATTTTTGTGCCATACAAAATGTATTTCTTCTCTCCTTTATCACATGCACGTATACATGTATGTGAGTTGCAGTAGTCGTAACCCCCGCCCCTCATAAAAATTTTCTGGTACGCCACGAAACGGTATACATTAACGCAACGTAGGATTACAGTTTAGTTAGTTGTAATTCGACCGTACAAAATGATAAATAGACCACTTTTAATTTCACAAAATATTTATTAATGTGGTATACTGTGGCTTTAACTCATATTAACCTAACAAATCTACTAATACTACCGATTACTTTTACTATCTATTTCTTATATTATCTATCTTCGTTTCACCCTCTTTAATGCTCCATTTAAAGAGACAGCTCAGATATTTGAAACCAATGGTGCCTTTTCTACTCTTTGATGATTCTTCGCAATTTATGCATTAGCATAAACGATAAACATTTTTTTTACAATGGTTGTCATTAAAACATCCCTCCATATATTTTTAAGCATAATTCTTGTCAGATTGGTGTATTTAGCATCGCAGAATATTTCATCTCACCGTAGAGATAAATTTTTTCAAGCTGTACCAATCTAAATATTTAAATCCTCTATGGTTCAGTCTCGTGAAAAAATCAAACATTGTAATCTCGAGGAGCTATTTAGAATCGCTCAAATTGCGAATAGAATGTTAAATTGTGTAACAGAATTTATGAATTTCACGCAATTTTTTAATGTATGACGTCACGTTCTGACCAGAGTAGTTGACTCTGGTTATTTCTCGCAGTAGTTTTCAAACGGAGTAATATTGAAACTTACGACGTTGAAAAAATCACTTGCAACAGAGCTTATTAAATTTAATTTTAAGAAATTGGGGTTATACCTAGTTAATCAGTATTTCAAACATTTTTCGGAGCTATTTTGCTAATGACGTAACATTTATGCGAGATCTTGTTAAGTTGCTAGAATTCAGGGGAAGAAGGTATAATTCATATATATATATATATATATATATATATACCGGCAAAAGTCCTCAAAACTTGGCGACATTTTGGGCAATTTTTGGGTATACATACGACGACCGTCGTCAAGTCGATAACGAATACTATGTATTATGTTAATTAGTATTTTTCCCCTTGTGCTTTTTTTGAATTTCCCAAGATTTTTAAAATTGCGAGTTTCCTTTCGTTATTATAGTTCCTGAAAAATCAAAGTGCTCCAAAATCGCCAATGGTAGCTGATGCACTAAACAAAATACTTTTAAATTTTTATAATAGTACATTTTTACGTAGCTTTTAATTCATTTTTTAAACTCATGACGTCAAAATTGCGAATTCTCAGTTGCGATATCTAACATGAATTAGTGAAAGAAAAAAAAAAAAAAAAAAACGCTCACTTTATTTTACTTTTCTACAGCATCTCACAACCTAGAAGTTCATTATTTTGCTCGTGGTGTAATATTTTGTCAAAGCTTGGTAGCCTATAACTAGGATCTCTAATGCATTTTTAAACTCGTGACATCAAAATGATCTTGATTTCATTTATGATATACCACTTTCTTTACAGTTATGTCTATCTCCAGCATATAGATAGCATGTCACATAGTCACTATTTTCCACAATATTGAAATTTCTAAAGCGTTTTTAAACTCGTGACATCAAAATGACGTCATTTCATTTATAATATGCTACTTTTTTTACCGCCATGTCTATCGCCAGCATATAGATGGTATATCACATGATCACTATTTCAGACAATCGGAAACTGGAAACGCTTTCTGAAGATGAAAATTATCAAAAAATCGTGGAACGATTGAGTTCAAACGGTCGAACGGTATGGAAGGAGTTCCCGGACGAACGAACAAACAAACAAATAAACAAACAAACTTTCACACATTTTTAAAATAGATAATTATATGCAGTCTATGTACAAGTGTTTCACGTACTGTCCGTTGCTAAAATCCATCTCCTCTCTGGCTTTCTTCCGAACCTCTCGCTCCCCCACTTACGGGGGTCAGCTCTCTTGACTCCAGGAGAAGAATGCTCTCACACAGGCGATGACCACACCACTACTTACAATATACAGAGAGCCCAGCAGGTTGAAAATAAAATTAAGATTGAAAAGTGTTGCCAGAAACAGTAATGTACTAATAACAAGAGCAACACCAAAGAATCATGCATCAATAAGCTGAACGTTTCTACAGAAAGTGGGTAGATATCAATCAATCAGTCGGAAAGATATAGTCACTAAAAGCAGCCGTATTTTACGAAATATTCAAACAGAATAAAAATCATGGATGTATATTGATAAAGAGCAACTGAAAGTAGTAACGATACGATGAAATATATATGTAACAAAAAGAAAAATTCACTTTAAACGATTTGGCAGAACATCAAACCTCATAAAATGTATTTTCTTATAAAAAAAAAAAAAAAAAATGTGGAGAGAATATCTCCACATATGTGTTTTTTTTTAAGTTGATATGCTACATAACTTAAATCCTACTATTTTGTTGATTTCAATTATAATCTCCTGGGTGTGACTCCTGATGAGTGTCCCAGAGATTATAATTTACTCCCATTTAATTTTGTTTAAATCATAGATCATGATGCATAGATTTACAACCTTTTTGGCCCTCTGTATATGGTGATATGGTCTGTTTTATTTTTCAGTTTTCCTGTAGGGGTGTGTCGTTTTCGCAGTAATTTTCCTCGTGCTTTATCTATTAATTGTGTGTGTATACATATTAATTACAGAAAAAGAAAAATACGGTCACTTTAGACGATTTGCCACAGTATCTAACCTCAATAAGTGTATGCTCTTAGCTACAAAAAATGTTCAAAAGTTTGAAGTTTAAAAACTGAAATAATTAAGACTTCTTCAAATAAAACACGTGTTTCGGGTGAAAATTTTCCGACCTTCATGAGAAGTCCATACACAGATACTGCGTCTCTGATGAAGGCCAAAGATCCCCCCCCCCCCCGAATTACATGTCCACCAGCAGCGTAGCGAGAAATTTTTCATGGGGGGTGTTTACGACTACTACAACTCATATACATGCATACGTGTGTGTGATAATGTAGTGAAGAATATACATTTTTTATGCCAAAAATTTCTCATGGGGGTTATGACCCCTTAACCCACCCACCCCCCTGCCCAAATTGATAAGTGCCTTAAAGTTTTAATTACTTCACCTTCGTGTATGTTCTTATTTCAGAAAAATGTTGTTCAACCTTTTTCTAATACAGAGTGATAGAAATTATTTGTTTTTAAATATTTGTGCACTTTAATTTTTTTTCTTCTTTCATTCTCATTTTTTCTACTCCCCTTTTTTACCCTTTCTCAGTATTTATTTATTTATTTAAATATGACGTTGAGTATTTGCACTATGCAGTTATACTTAACCTCTCTATTCTCTTTTCTTTACAGGTAAGAATTTGGGTTACATATCTCTTTTGATATTTCGCTTTCAGGTAAGATCTGGATGTTTCTAGCCATATTTGAAAAAAAGGCGGTTTTTTCTTTTTCCGCTTTTTCAAAATAACTTTTTAAGAAGTTTTCTACTGTTCTTTGGCAGGTATTTTATCATGCTCTACTAATTACGTTTGTAGTAAATATACTTTTGAACGAATTATTCTGCCCACTAATTTTAAAATGAATACTATGAGTTGCTCAAAACCTACTCCTGATTTCTCTAGCAAGGTACAGGCTTTCACGATCGACCTAGTTTAGATACCCGCTAGATGCATATGCTATGATTTAAAAAAAATGAAAAAAATTGGCTTTATATAGCCCCTCACCAGCTTTGTTTAAAAATATCTCTGAGTATGTTTGTAATGAAAGGCTGACACTTTGTACATCACCTAATTATTGTATAGGACGCATTTTATCTATTGGTGATTTTTTTTTTTTTTTTTGTACGGAGGCCGTATAAAAATTTGAATTTTGTGTTTATTTAGATTTAATCTACTGATTTAAAAAAAAATCAACACCTTAAAACATTGTTCCTTTTTTTTTTAATTAACTTCGCAATTTATTGTATAAGCCTATGACCAATATTTAAAGGATAAAAGCTTCGGTTAGTGTTTTGGGGTCTGTTTGGGGTGTAAATCTCATTATATATCAGTGAGAGCTCAAATTAAAAATAAATGTCTGTAAATTTTGCTGTTTATGGGCGTTTAAACAGCCGGTTCATTCACTTTTAATTAGCAGAAAATACCCTTCTGAGTTGTGATCTTCCGCTCTCCCGGTTAAAACAAAGGAGTATTTATTCATGAGGTTTGAACACTAAGATATGTGCAAAATCGGGTCTTCATCAAGTAAATGAAAGTTACAGATACCCAACTCGTTAAAAATACACTGTCTTGGGGGGGAAAAACTAACAAATAAAGAGACTGTTTTCTTCTTTCTCTGCGTTACGAAAACAGGAAATAAATCTTCTTTGGTAATCTCTAAGCCCCCCTTTAAAAAAGAGGAAAAGGCCTAAGGGGCCGACAATGTGCTGTTTCTAAGACACTGATTATTTTTGCAAGAGGCTCTGTCTTACCTTCTGGGTTAAAAAAAAAAGACATTTTCTCAAAGAATCCTAAAGGACTTCGTTCTAAGAGAGAAGGGGGGAGGGGCTAAAGAGGAGATGCCGTGTCTTGCTGGAAAGTGTTGCATTATGAATGTAGTAATCTTTTGGCTTGTCAGCATTGAGTCGCATAGAAATTTGCAAAGCGGATCGTCTGCGTGTAGTGAAAGGCGGTTTTTTAGATGTACTACCCCCCTTCTCCCCCGGAAGGCGCTTTGAAAATGTGTCGTCGATATTCTTTATTTGTTTTGAATGTTTGATGGGGTTTAACGGATGGCGCGCTCTCTTACGCTATTGTTTATTTAAATTACTTTTCTAAAACAAAGGCTTGAACCAGGAATTTTTTCCAGCTTATCATTTTTGTGAAAACTGTTTATTTTGTGAATTCCAATAACTATTTTTGTGAATATCAACATCTGTAATTTCGTGAAATTTCATTCCGATTTTTGTAAAAGTCACTTTTTTTTTACTAAAAAATAATTTACATAACAAATTAAAAAGTACTGCCAATGAAGGAATGAAGGGGAAAATGCCAATGAAGGAATGTTGTAATCGATTGCATTTTTGTGAAGGGTATCGTTTTAATCAATTGTAGTTTTGTGAAGGGGCCATTTTAATCGATTGTAATTTTGTGAAGGGCCCGCATTTCGTCTGCACCGACTCCACAAGTGGCTGAGAGGTTCTGCTCTCGAAACTGGAAGGCGGGAGGTGCCAGGTTCAAACCCCGGTCGCGCCTGTCGACATAACCGTTCGGAGTTTTCTGTGGTTTTCTCCGAAACCTCGCGTAAATACTGGCTAGGATTCCTTAGAAAGTCCGCATGGAGGGCATTCCCCCTACAGGCTTAGGACCCGAGTGCAATCAGTCGGCTTTAATCCACAAACACAATTCTGCTGCACCGATGCCTGAAAACATAAAAAAGGGGGTTTTAGAGTAGCATTTACAGATGTGAGTGCACTGAATTTTATTCGTTTCCTGGTTTAGCTCGTTAGTTACAATACTCGTATCTTAAATTTCCTCTTTGAAATGAATGCTATTTATCTTCACCGGGGCTTTGCAATTTTTATATTGATTGTGAGTACATTTTTTATAGATACAAATTTAAGAATATTTATGTTTACTTATTGTAAAACAGGAAATCCAAGCAGTGCCATTTAGCATTTTATATGAAGTTTTCTTTACCTCTCTTATGTTTAATGGCCTGATTTTACATTTTCATGCACAGGTAGGTCGTATCTAGCGAGCCGAAGCTGAAGGATCTTTGTGTGTGTGTATTTGTAAATCTGCGCAATACATTAAACTGTTTTTCTTTCAAGAGGCGGCTCAGATATTGGGATTTTTAGATGAAATGTTGATACATTTTAAAGGACTCCTAACTAAGCAAAATGTTAAAGAATGGGCCAATTCCAGTTCTTTTTATAGGAAATGCCAATTAAAGATTTGACGTATGGTTATATTCTTGTACAAATAATTTAGACTATCAATCGGCGATAGCTGTAGCTCTTTGGAAATGCCTTCTGCTGCGGAAGCCTCGACTCCTGAGACCACACCACGACCGAGTTGAAAAGACACTGAGCATGGTTGTTGGCTGAAATATGAACGGCCAGGGTTCTGTCCTACCGCGTGGCTGTCGATCTCTGGATTTTGATTGGTTTTCTCCATAACTAACGTAAATATACGTTAGAATCCCTTAAAAAGTGTCTCTGACCAAAGCACCTACCGCCCTAGACAGATATCCTTTGTGTAGGTTTGCCTTAACACAATACACATTTGAGGACGAAGTCTTTTTTTTTTTTTTTTTTTTTTTTTTTTTTTTTTTTATGGAGATAGTTCATGTTGGACTAACATAAAAGCATGTTCTATTCACTTCCATAGTGAATTAAGTGATTAATATGTTTTCTCTCCCAGAGTGGGCATTTATTACTTGGCAGTATAATGCCCCTATACTATAATTTGCAACTTCAAAGCTTCATTTCTCCAATTTAGTTTTGATAGACTTAGTTCAAACCCCCTCATATATGCCTCCGCTCCTGGGATCGAACGAAAGTGTACTTGGTCATGGCACACACGGCACTGCATGCTTCCTACGCGCGATGTCTCTCCAGGGCCTCATGTTGTCTTGGTCAGACTGCGCATTCCGGAAATCACTTTCTCTTTATACATAAAAAATTACCATTCAAGGAGATATATTTGCTAAATCCCATCCCAACAAAACAAATGCTTGAAGCAAATGATTTTTTCCATGAAAAATTTATTGTTGTTTTTAAAGATCGTTATTGTATCTTTTCGGTGTCTTTAATGCGCACTCCCCAGAATCAGTGACACCGAAATGGTCTTGGCTTTCCTATTGCAAAATATTTACTTTTCGCCCTCATTGGAGAAGAGTAATCGATTAATTTTCCTAATGCAATGGGAAAGTCAGTTTCGTATAGGGCATCATTATCATCATCATTACTGTTGACAAAGTAGAAAAATTTAATTTTGTGGTTAGGCTGCATTTATTTGAAAACCTAGGCGGGCCCTTCTCTTATTATTTGCCATCTCCCTCTATAGAGGGGATTATTTATAGATATAAAGAACTCCTGTTTTGAGCAGGAAGATATCGTAATGATAGTTCTTATATCATCTGGCTCCGCTGTCGAACTGTAATTGTTCTCAAATCACCCGAGTTCTTTTAAGGGGAAGTAAGTAATAAGTTGGTATTTGAAATGCCGTTATTTTTCGACTCGCATTTTTAGAGTTAACGGCTAAAGCATCGGCTAATGGAGCAATTTATTACTCCCTGATATGTATTTCCACCCCAAACCCCTTCTCCGTAGTTATTATTTTACAAAAAAAAAAAATCCAAATTTCATTTTTGGCATCAGGCATTTTCGCTCTTACCGCCAGCCGTATTGTTCCATTTAAAAAACTATATCAGAAAGGGGAAATGAGTGAGAGGGGAAAGCACACAGTAGGAATTGGAGGAAAACAAAAAGTTACATTCTCATAAATAATTTGGAACTTACGAAAAATTTTGTTCTTGATTTATAAAAGTTCCTTTTGAGCGAATTTATGTGTTGTCGTTTTATCTTTATATCTTTCTGGGTTTTTTCCTTTCTGTTTTTTCTTCCCGCAGGCACATTAGAAAAGTTACGGCATATTTTTAAAAAAGTTAATGGCATTTGAATAGCGCCTTGATAAATGGAAGAAAGATATACTTGTGTGGAATGAAGAAGAATGTAAAAGCTATAAAGCTACATACTTTTTCTTTGTCTGTTTTTCGTTTTTGAGAGACATTTTTGATTCTGAGATGATACCGAGTCTAATTTTTGATAACGAAAAATTAATTTATTTTCCGCTACTTCTTTTGAAATTTAATTTACGGCTTTAAATATTCGCAGCGATTAAAAAGGAGGAAAAATAAAAGTTTGATTTATTAACATAGGTGTAAAATTATTTCACTTTGCTAACTGTTTTAACTATGCTTTTCCTGCACTTCGAATATGTCGTTTATCTTACTGCGCTTATTTTTAAAAATAATTCGTTCCCAGCAAACACACACAGGTTCTCTGAACGTCTATTAACGTTCAGAAGACGTTTTCTGAACGTTAATAGACGTTCAGAGAACCTGTGTGTGTTTGCTGGGTTGAGTGCTACTTTTAAATTAGAGGTAAACGGGATGCTGTGTATACCTGCGAAATATTTGGTTTTAATTTCATGGATGTAAAATATGAAATTTAAAGCAAAATATTTGTAATATATTTTGCATTAATTTTCTGTATTAAACCTTTTCTATATAATATTAAAATTCATAGCCCTGATACTGTTGTTTTAATTTTAGCAAGTAAATATTGTAAAAACGTGCTACGAAACAAGGAAATTAGTTTAATTAGTATCACTTAGAGCAAGACTAATCAAATTGGTTTTTTCAAGGATAAATTTAAATTTTTGTAAAATTTAAAAGTAAATCTTATAAATAAAAATGAAATTCTGTTTGTTTGTTTGTGAATTTGATTCGTATACAAATCCACAAAAATGGACCTATCGGCCAGAAATTTAGCACAGATATGTAAAATAATATAGAATAAATCGTAGTCCACTTTAAAACTTTGAAAGTCCACCCGTTCCCGGAATTTAAGAGATTTTTTATGCTCTCCACGCAAAAAGCTTTCCGTAATTGTAAACCCTGTAGTGAAAAAAGTGTGAAATAAGGATCGTGGTTGCCATGTGTGGCGATTTTGCCGAATAAAATGTTTTAAATTCTCAAAGTAAAAATAAAACAATAATAATGATTTTTTTTTTGTTAGTTTATATTCGTAAGGTTATTTTTTTTAAATTATAATATCGTGAGCATGGGAAATCAGAGCAGGAATGAAATGTTTTATACGTAAAACAATAAGAATTGAAGATTTCCGAGGCTAATGTGTAAAATTTTTTAGTTTGGCGAAAAAATAAAGTGGCTGAAATATCGATTTTGAGTAAGTGAGTTCTAGCGGTTTGCACAGTTTTCGGCTTGGCGCAATTTATTGAGAGCTTAAGGAAATAGATTTTTGAAAACAAGTGCAAAGGTTTTATTAGAATACAGCGTTAAATTTTAATGATCCGTGAAGAAATAATGCAGTTATTAAGGGATTTCAAGCGATCTAACTTCAGAATTCTCGCCAATTGAGTACATTCATTTAAGTTGGGGGAATTCCGACAAATTTCAGAAAATTGAAATCTTCTCATTTAATACATCGGAGTAACGATGAATAAAACACATTATAGTTGATAATTTTAAAAAATTCGGCTGTATTAAGGGATTCCACTTTCAAATAAATGCGTGCTTTACTCTTTGGCGGTAGAACCATTTCCCATATTGATTGCTGCTAAGTCAATGCTTCGAATGATTCCCTGAAAAAACTCTTGCAAAATGGCGTATGTTGGCACTTTGGCGAGGCTTAGATTTGAAACTGGATTTTATTTGAGACTGGTATATATAATAACACTGGTTATAAATAAAAATGAATGTTGGTATGTGTTTATGAGGTTGAAAAACTCCAGCACCGTTGCACCATGAAATTTGGTTCACCTAAGTCTTTTATGATGGAGAAGGTTTTTATGCTATCCGTTTTCCTTAACTTGCCACTTGATGCCGCAGCACAACGTTGAATTCTATTCCGTTTAGCCGTTTCCTATGCGAATATCGTCCAACCAATTTCGATGAAATTTGGTACACGCGAATATTAGAACACGGAGAATATTTTTCACTATCCATTTTGCTGTAACTTGCCGCTAAATGGCGCTGCAACGCATCAACTTCTATATCGTTCGACCGATCGGCATAAAATTTTTATACTTACACATTTGAGCACGAAGAATATATTCTAACTGCGTTCCTTTTGATGTTACTCACCACTAGTTGGCCCTGCAGTGTATCACTTCTTGACTGTGCAAATGATCGCTATGAAAATAGGTATACATAGATATTTGAACACGGGGAAGAGTTTGGCGCTATCCATTTTCCTATAATTTACCACTAGATGTCGCGTCAACACATGAACTTCAGGACTGTCCAGCCGATAGTCATGAAAATTCGTATACACCGATATCTGAATGCGAAGAATATTTTCGCCGTATCCGTTTTGCTGAAACTCGCCACTAGATTGCGCTACGCTACATGGCCTTCTGCACCGTACACACGATTGCCTTGCAATTCGGTATGCATGATTATTGGACACAATATAACGCGATATCCATTTTGCTATATCTGTTTATTACAATGAATAGTAATCACCACAAATCGTAATATCAAAAAGTCCATTCATTCCCGTGCGAAGAACGGGTACTTCAGCTAGTAAATAAATAAATGTGACGCCGCACATCCTGCTGTTCTCAAAAAAATTCTTTAGCTTTGTGGTACGCGCTTTGCGATTCTACCGACCACCATGTTACTGGTTGTTGAATCGATCGATGATAACGCCTGCACTTTTTCAGCGTTAGACATTATTATATCCAGTTATTCTATACCGAAGGGAAAATAGTCACGCTTCAAAAGTTTAAAAAGTCGCATTCCAGTGGCATCCGATCCGAAGACAAAACCAGCCAGCGAGCTGTATAAAAACGCATGAATCTGCTCGTGAAATCAAAGCGCAGATTGCTTTTACGGTGCATGCACAATCTAAACGGGAAAAGTAGTTTTACAGGCAAGTTGAGGAAATTCACGAATATAAGAAAGCCGGGTGTTGTCGATTTCTCATTCTTTTCCGCTTAAGAAATTATTTAAAGGATAAGTTTTTAAACTTTTCTGTAGACCCTTGGGGGGGGGGTGTCCCTCTTGTCCACTTCCCCCAAAATTATTTTAAAAAGATGTTGTAAGCAGTGCGAGAAGACTATGAAAAGCCAAGAAGCCCAGACCAATTAATTTTTTTTATTAACAAAGAAAACATGAAACTATCATTATTCTCTACGATTCTTACGTGATTTCTGTGATTTTTATATTTTCTTAGTATCATATTGCTTAAAAAATTCGAATATTTACATTATTATTCTAATTTTTGTCATAAGAGGGCTTTCTTTTTATATTTCGATTGACTGGGTGGCAACACTGAGCGCTTAACGTTTTCGCCAGTCTTTATCATAACATTGTTAGTGCAAGATTATTGATCAAGAAATAAAGTTTCAAGCACAATTTAGAACACCTACGGTTGAGATGGGGTCCGCCTAAAAAATCTTGTTTCTGGAGAGGGTCCTCCTTCTACATAAGTTTATAAACTCCTAATTTAAAGGGGATTGAGTGCCTTCTCAAAGCTTTTCTTTTTAATAAGTCGATAGTTATAACTTTCAATATTGATCAACTTCAAGAATGGATATTGACATTCAATAAATGTTCTTATGACACCACTCAGATACTATAATGCGTATCATTTTGGGTGCTTTACCTAATGTAATCGTCCATGATAAATCAGCTTGATGTAAGTACACTCATATTTTTCCCCTTAAATGAATTTCGTAATTTTCAAAAAAAAAAAAAAAAAAAAAAAAATCTGTGTCCGAAACTTTCATGTTCTAACATTAAACATATTTATTATAGCAATAATAATAATACATAAGTTAATAAATAAAATAAGCTTATTTTTCCCCGGCTGAAATTTAATGTAAAACGAAATAAATCAATACCAGATAACGGTAAGAAAACCATTTACCGTAGAATGTGTATCTCTACCATTACTTAATACATCTCTCTTTTAAAACAGTTAATGTGGGGGGGGGGGGGGGTTGATAATGCGTATATTTCCAACCGCATTGTCGGAGATAAGCAAAAGAACTGCATTATTTACTGCATGCACTTAATGTTAAAAATGGAGAAGGTAGTAATCTATGCTCAAAAAGAGATGTAGATACACACCCCTCCCCTCATTTCTTCTACTATTCGAAAAGTGGATATTGGGCGTAATTTAATACAGCTAGAAAAAGAAAACGAACTTTTCGTAGGGATGAAAAAGAACAAAACAAAAACCATCTTTTTGGGTTGTGATAAATATGATTCTCTTTCAAGCACCTTCTGTACAGGTCGTAGATTTTCCTTTCTAAGCTGATACTTATATGTATGGTGTTGCTGTTATTATTATTATATGCTTTATGGCAAGAAAATAACATATTTTCCCCGGGAGGTGGGAGACGAGGCAAGAAAACTAAATCGTGCCAAAAGTCTATAAGTATCAATTATAATACTTTCCAACACATCGGTCTCTTTTGCGCCAGATTTGGCGATGTATCGCCGTCGAACTTGACGAGATTTTGGAGATAACCTCGAAAAAGCTGTATATCTTTATAAAGGTAATTTTGTGAAACCATGCAAAATAATCGACTAATATTATTTTATCCTTTAAAAAGAGTAAGCTGCTATAGTGTATGTATATTATAGTTTACGTGCGTACTTACTGTATTGTGTTTGAAATGGATGAATGTCGCTAAACTGCCAGACTGTAAACAAATGGAATTCTTCTGAGTGTTCCCGTAGTAGAACTATAATGCTGCCATGGGCGCCGGCAACATAGGGCAAGGGGGGGGCACTTGCCCCCTCCCTGGATTTTTGTATGCAGTGTTTTCCCTTGCTTTTTTGTTCTTTCCAACATGCTAAACATACGTTGAAGTAGTCTTTGTCCCCCCCCCCCCTGGGAAATATTCTGTCGGCGCCCCTGCGTGCATATAACTTTCGATGGAGATCATTATTTTGTAATCCTCAATAACGTACATTAATTGTTCTTTGTTTGAAGCATGCGAATATCTCAACATTACGCTTTAATGAATGACTATCGAAATTCTTTCTAATTCTTAATGTGTTTGACTTCTTTTGGGTGCTTTTTGGAATACTTTGGAACATTCCGTTTGAGTAGAGAGCACACTTCTTTTTGAAACTCGACTCTAGCCATATTTTTCTCATTTAAATTCTCCATTTTAGCTTGGAAAATACATTTTCTACAGCAGTTCAAAGTGTGTATACCTTTTTACTGATTTACGCTGTATAGCGTGGTGGGCAGTGGCGTGGCCAAGAAGGGGGATAGGGGGTCACAACCCCCCTCCGAGGAATTTTTTGCCACACAAAATGTGTATTCTTCACTCCCTTACCACACACGTATACATATATGTGAGTTGCAGTAGTCGTAACCCCCCACCCCCCAAATGAAAAATTTCTGGCTACCCCACTGATGGTGAGTAATCTTGTGCTGAGTTATATTACGAGTAGTTCTAGGTCAAGGAAGATTATGCGAGGAAATGAAGACGGTGAAACGCTGCGTTAACTCTTTGACGCGCGGTGGTTGTTCTGTGAAACCAGCTTATTGCAGCGCTTTCACTGCTAGTCGCAAAAATATGTTAAATGGTCCCAACGCTGAAAAAGTGCAGCCGTTGCCATTGATCCATATTTAACTAACAACAACATGGCGGTCGATCGAAAATGCCATCTGGCGACACAGACAAGAGAATTTTTCTGACACAGCCGGCTGTGCGGCCGCGCATCGATCTATTAGCGGCCGCGATCGGCTATTCGATCCACCGCCATATTGTTAGAAGTTAAATTGATTGATTGCAACGGCTGAACTTTTTCAGCGTTGAGCAGTCCATACATTTGGCCTTCTATATTGTTGTGAAAATGCTTGCGCTACAAAGGGTTAAAGCAAATAAGACTAAAAAAACTCTACCCATTCCCATACTGCAATCATATTATCAGTGATTGTGGCAACGTTCCATTTCGTCACATCACGAATGTGATGTAAATGTGCGCTTTCCATGACATTATTTCGTGTCAGACATGTTGCATTTCGGAGAGACGTTATATTACAATTTATAAGTAGTCACAATCTGACGTTGCTGTGTGACAGACATCGGATGTTGCAGAGTGACGTCGCTGTGTAATTTCTCACTAGATAGTGGAATCCGTGTTCGACACGATATGACGTCACAAAAACTGTCCTAAGTTTCTATTTCTACGTCGCCCCTACCTCTCTACGACGAACGTACTACTTACACGCACTGTCAATCACATGACACCACAGTGTAACCAGTATGTATGCATGTTACGACGTCACTGTACAAGTCACTGTACATGCTACAAGTCACTGTACATGCTACATGTCTACAAGTCACTGTACATGCTGTACCGGAAGCGTAAACCTATCCAGTTTCCGAACACGATGTATATGGTTCCAAAGTCCAGCCTCCCCGTCCATTTTCCGTGGAAGGGAGCTTGATTAAAATCCGTTTTCGAATCGCTGTGGCGTAATAGAGGAGGACAAAGGCATTCACCTGAAAGGTCCCACATTAATAAATCAGTCTTCTGCTCCCAAGTTATTCTAGATAAAGCCGGTCAGTTCTGAACTAAAACAAAGCGACTCTCCAGGACGAATAACGCCGTGTTTCATCGATCTGTGTAGAGGTCAGTCTGAAATTAAGTTAACACTCTTGAGTCAATTTTGTCAATGCACACTGACGTGCCCCTCATTTACCAGGTAACCCATAAACAATAGCCAATTTTGTGCTTTAAATAAATATCTGGACAGATTGTTATGCAACATTGGAGGTGTACAAAGGCTCGTTCGAACTCGTATTTTCCAGCATGATTGACTCACGAGTGCAATTTAGACAACGACAACGAGTTAAAAAAAAGCTTTAGGAGCATCCTGTACCTTAAATTAGTTCATAATGAACTACAATTTTTACAGTTGTACCAGTTGTGAGCTTACACTTTCTGTTTTTAGCGGAAGGAAACATCTTGGTGTCGCTCTTTTACGTCTTAAAGCAGGGGTTGCCATGGCCTTTTCAAAATTTTCCCCAAATTAGATTTTTTCTCCAAGAATAATTTCTATTAAAAAGTACAATCACCAATATTTTTGCCTAAACTGTTTTTTCTTTTGCCAAACTAATTTTGTTTTCCGCAATTCGCGACACGACTCTTTTAATGCTGTGCTTAGCTCTGATGTTTGGATGTTATGTACTGTTTATTTATTTTTTTTGTTTGTTTACTTCTTTTTAGGAAAAGAAAAGGACAAATTGTTAAATTTTCAGATAGAGGACCGGAGAACCCTATTTTTTTTTTAAAGAGGGGGGGGGGCAACAACACACACATGGAAATAGTTATCGCAAGTGGAGCATTTTGACTTTCCTGAAAAGTGGTTGTTCTTTTCGAAGAAAATGAGGTTTTGGGGGGGGGGGGGGAGAATAAAAAGAATGTAGAAAAATCTCTTTATACCGATAGAAAAATAGTGAGGTAAAGATTTCAGCTTTTGCACATAAAGGCAGGGCGGTAGTGGAGAAAGGCTAAATAAAAAGGCCTCTGAACGAAAATTAATGACCTCGAAGCCACTTTCTTATCATCGGGCCTGCTTTGCATACTAATTATGATGCGGAATAATTAGAGGTAAACGCGTAAGTAACGATAAAAAGGGGAAATATTTTTTTTTCCGTACTTTTAAAAGTAAACCACAGAAGGAGAGGGGAGAGACGAAACAAATTGGAAATGAAGTTTTCTTTTGCTCTTTCTTGTTTGCCTCCAAAAATTCAAGGCTGCCACAGCGCCATCTTGTTACCGCGGACTGCTAGGAGTTGGCAATAATTTAATGTTTGTTTTTTAAACTCTCCCCAACGAAGCTGAAAATTAGTTATGATTTCGGTTTGCCTATCTGCCCGTCCGTGTTGTTACTACCGTTTATAGTGCATCGATTGCCACGAATTTTATGTATTTCATTCTTAAGTACTCTGCCATGTGCCTTATTGAAAATGCTTTGGGCAGCATTCGTGGTTGTTTTACAGAAGAGCATCGCAGAATTCCTGTATATTGCACTCTACGGACAGCCATTGTTTAAAGCAGCGGTTCCCAACCTTTTAACGTCGCGATCGCACTTTTCGGCGTTGGGACCATTTAACCATAGTTTTTTTTTTAGACTAGCAGTGAAAGCGCTGAAATAAGGTGGTTTTTCACGGAACAACCACCGCGTGTCGAATAGTTAAAGAAGTTCAGGACCAAAATGTCTCCATGGGATGACTGGAGATTTGAACGACCATGCGTGTGTCTCCTCGAGTTGAACAGACATGTCATTAGTTGCTTGTTTAGTGGCGTTGAAAAAAAAAAGTAATCAAAGAATTCGGTTTTCGAACCATCAACGTGATGCTTAATTGATGTCTGGCTGGGAAGTAAAAGTCATTTATTCTTCGAACCTGGAATAATTAGCCTCGACATCATACAGTTTATTTTTTGTTTGTCAATCTGATAGTGCACATTAAGGTGTCCGAGGCTAAATGCCGGAATAAAAGGTAGGGAGGGAGGAATCTAAAATTAATTTTTCTTTCTTCCTAAACATGTGCGATCGATGAACGAGTAGGGCACAGCGTGATTTTTATTAACAATGGTGATTTCGGTCTGTCTGTCCGTTCGTGCTCTAACTGTCCTAAGTGTGCATGGATTGCTACGGAATTTATGTATGTAGTGGTTATTGCCGTGTACTCTTCTATACTAGTATGCATCGTATTAACTATGAAAAATGCTGTGCATAACATGGATAGTTCTTTTACAGTTTGCAAGCAAAAAAATTACAATACGTTACAATGTATAGGCAATCACTCTATGGTTCGCTTAAAAGTGTATTTTAGAGGCGTAAATATATATATCAGACAAAGCAAAATCGGTATTTCTATTAAGGCTTATAAAAAATGTTCTTCATTTTAGAGTGTTCGCAGCATTTATAGTTCTTTTGCAGAAGCACAGAAAAGAACTCCAGTACATTGCGGCCTGTGGCATTTTAAAAACACTACCAACTGTAGCACAATAGAATAAGTGTGTACATATAGAGGTGCACAAACTGTGGCCTACGGACTAACTTGGGGCCCGACAAGACCTGTTTAAACTTTTGCTGTCGCAGTTTGAAGAATCGTTCTCAAAGGCAAAAAACGAAAATGATTTTTCCCCATTTTTGTGTCACATCGTTAGAAAAGGCCTGGATTACGCCAAAATATTAGGCTTGTTCACATACGAAAGCGGAGAGGAAAAAACTCGTCTTATCCAAAAGTTGCATAGATATACGTGTGTCATAAATGTAGAATGGTGGTCGGGGTATTCTCAGTGAGGGCGCCAGACTTTCCCCGACGGGAGGGCCATCTTCCCGACAGGGGGGGGGGGGGGCAAACGATAAAACCCCAAAATTTTACGTTTCAGTACTTGCACAGCCTCTCAAAAAAGTATTCGAGTTAGAGATAAATTTCCTACTTTGGTGAAAATCACTGGGCTTTCCTGTTAACCAAGAACAGATAATTAATGACCACGGTAAAAAACACTCAAATTACTGGTGTTAAACGATAAAGTAAATAAAAAACTTTGTAAAAAACACACATAAGAAGTTATAGGTAAGAAGATTCGCACGTTTCGGACTGATGAAGGTCAAAACAATTTTTGACCGAAACGTGCGTATCTTCTTACCTATAACTTCTTATGTATGTTTTTTACAAAGTTTTTTATTTACTTTACATTAATGACCATCTCATCATAATAACTTTTAATATACGAAACGAAAGTCGTAGTTAAAAAGGTCTTTACGAAGGCAATTGTCAGCAGATCGGGCAACCCTGCTTACCCTAGAAATGTGGATCTTGTTCGCTGGTTCCTTCGAATCCCGAGAAACATACTCAGAGCTGCAGATAATCAATATTCAGTAATTGAGCATGTGTGTTATCTTGTCCGTCCCTTCATAGGGAGTAATGCTGACCGCCCATGGGGTGCTCCCATTCTAAAATGGCCAGTAATTCGGGCAGTGGCGCCGACTACGTGGGTGCTCCGGGGCTCAAGCACCCACTGAAAAAATTCTGTGGGTGCTCCGCACCCACAGAAATTTTAGTACCAAGTCATAATTTGAAGTTCCCAGAAAGGGCTAGGAAAAGACGTTTATGTGGGTGCTTTGGGTTTGTAAAAAAAATTACGTTGGATGCTGAGCACTAGCAATCGTCTGATAACCCCAACACAGTGATGTGCACTCAAGGAGGGCCCCCCCCCCGCCCCAATTATGCCATTACGTAATATGAATATTTGTAAAGCATACGGAACTTTTTGCATTATTTCAGTACTAAAATGCTTTATTTGCTTATTAGTTGTGTGATATTTTAAAAGTTTAAAAGAAAATCTTTAATGAGGCCAAATGTATGTGGATGCTTCGGCATGGACGTCCATATGTGTACTTTAAGACGAGGGGGGGGGAGGGTTTATTTCTTGCATTTGTAAGGTCATCGGCAATCGCGCTTTCAAACATTTTAGTACTGAAATAGTGAAAAAAAGGTTAGCTAATATAAAATGTTCACTATACCGACTGCTAGAGGGAGGGACCCGAGCCCCCACCTACTTCCCTATATGAGCACCCATGTCCTTTATAATTTAGATGCGCATGAGGAACTTCGATGAGACAATCACTGGGGTAACTATAGGGCGGTAGAACGGGCAAAAGCCACGGTCCCCCGGACGGAGGGGGAGCCTTTCCCAAATAGAAAGCTAGAAAAAGTGAACTGCAACATGTTGGTTGAGATTCTGTACAATGAGGAAGGACCCTATCCAGTGAATTCATTACGGGCCCTAACGGTATAGTCACGCCACTGATGACGACGAGTGCTTTGCAACTGCATAATTCGAAAATAAAATTTTAGTGAGGGACAGTTTTTTTTTTTTTATGTAGTATGTCTGATCTCAAGCACCCACAGAAAAGTTTTCGTGGGTGCTAAATACTTGCATGTATTTAAAGGAAGTGCTTAATTTGCATGGGAGGGAGCTCAGCTCCACTACTTCTTTTTTCTCGGTGAAATTTTACACTAAATTTAAATTTTTAATTACCATCGTAATTGTTTCTGTTGATATTAATTTTATTACATCGCAAACTAATACAGAGGTAACAAAAATTAACTTAATAATACCTTAAATTAGGTAATTAATTTTGTAAATTGCAATACAAAAAATCAGGGCTCTTGCACTTTTTTGAATAGAAATTATACCCTGTTTAAAGGCAACTGAATGACAGCTACTTTCAGCTTATCGCTGTAGTTCGGGAGAAAAAAAAAACATAAAATTTTGGTACACAGATTCAAAAAAAATTATGTCAATTTTTTTAAATTTTTAGGAAGTATGTTTTAGAAACTGCACTATACACTGAAATAAACAATAAACCTGTATCATTTACGAAACTTTTAGAAAAAATTCTTATAATCGAAAATTTTAAAGAAGTGTTATTCTTTATTTCGGTATGTAGTGCAGCTTATAAAGAATCATCCTAAATTTTTTCGAATCCTTGGTGCGATAGTCTACTTTAATTTGTGTACTAAGACCGTTATGCAGATTTTGTTTCTTCGGCATACACCATTATGTGCCTCGGAACTCGAGTAATTATAATAAAATTCCAATAAGTAGTAACTTAGCACATACTCTAAAATTTTAAAAAGTGCATGAAAAAAAAAAAAAGGAATCCAAACAGGTTATATTTTTGTCTACTTAATAATAATAATTATAATAGTTTCTCATATGAGTACTAATTTAGAGGTGTATGGGGGTCATCCTGACTTTCAGACATTTTAGCACGAAAATAATACTTAGAAGTTCAGTATGCTGTAAAAATGTTTACTATACTAGGCGGGCTCAAATCTCAATCCCCCACTACCACTTGCCTTCCTATCTGGCGCCCATGTAAACAATGTCTTTCTAAAATTCAAAGCTTTTTCACAATGAGATGTGCGACTCCCTACAGCCCCACAGGCAATGCCTTTGCCCACTGTGCCCCCCCCCTTTCTGACCCATAGATAGATCTGACCCACACAAACAGACCTCATCCCAGAATCCTCGTCCTCCATGGGAAAATGTATGAATACAATGATACTATGTTAGCCCAAGAGTACGGGAAAATGGAGAATTTGAGACAAAGCCGCTGGCTACAATGAGAAGTTCACGCGGGAAAGATAACACAGGAGTTAGGTGAAAGACTCATTCCCATTATGGAAATGTTTTGAGATAGTTCTAATAATATTACTTCAGGATTCCGAAGTGAATAGGTTTAATTGTTTTTATTGTAAATAGAGAACATCAAGGTCTGTCTGTTTACAAGCACCTAATATACAACACTTTGTATGTCTCTGGAACGAAAAAAGATGCTCATTCATCAAAAAGTGTCGGCGCTTTGGTGTTAATTGAATGAGACTGAGGCGAGGCTTCTAAGGTATAAAGGTTTGTGTCACTTTCTTCTAAAGTCTCAATTTCCTTTTCTTATTTTTGAATGATTTTAGTGCTCAGTTATTTATTGAAAAGGATGGAACAGACTGTCGTCCACACTAACATTTCGAGATGCCTTCCGTTTCATTTTCTGCGAATATTTTGTTCAATTTTTGTTCTTGTTTGACAAAGCGGAATTAGGTACTATTTGCTTTGATCTAGCCAATGCTGTTTTTGTAACATTATACTGAAATCATGGGTGCATGAACACACATTACTGAAATGTATGTCTCTCGTAATTTTGCAAATTTGACCACATAATGGTAGAGGGTAAAATAGCTCTACTTCAGGAGGATGCTCAAAATCATGCCTGGAGGTTATATGGCCAACAATTCAAAATATTTTTTGAATAATTATTAACTCTAAGATAAACAACTTTTTTTGTTCTGCTTTATTTTTTTTTTTTTGTTTGCATTTAAATAGTTACCAATCTTTTTTATGTGGTCCTACACACATTTCAACATAGAAAACGTTGCATTGGCATTAATTCATTCTGAGGAAATTATCTAGTTTAATTTTAAAGGTATAATGTTTGTAATTTTTTTAATTTGTTGGGGAAAAAAAGAAAAGAAAATAGTCAAGGCTTAGCTGCAGCTGTTTATAGGTCTACTAAAATGTAGGAAATAAATAAATAAATAAATAAATAAAATACAGGAAATGAATGAGCTGAGAAACAATACTATGAATAACATTTTTTGAAAACTCTGAGGATTTCAGACAGGGATGAGATAGATTAAACAAGAATAACGTTGATCGTGAATTGTTACATTTAATTAACAAAAAAAGTTAATCACTTTTTATACAAAATTTCCATTTACATAAAAAGAAATTTGCCTGATTGTGATATTATTGTTGCATGTTTTTTTCGCCCCAATACACTTTTGCTTTGAAATTTATAATCATTAGTTAAAACCAATCAAAATTCTATCGCTAAAAGTAAAAAAAAAAAAAGTGAAATAGTGTAATACACCCCTTTCGGGTCTGATTTATTACAAGGGCAAAGGGGGTGTGCGCCCAGGAATTCTCGAATTTTGACAGAGAATTTGCGTAAGGCAAACAAATTTAAGGTGACTCCAGCACAAGCAGATTTTTCTAAAAGAAGGGCATTTCATCAGAAGTACTTCATTACTTTAAAAAGAATCTTGATTTTAACTGGTTTGCTGTTATCATTACTAAGACACAACGGTGGAGACTTTCATTCTATGCCCAGCGTTGCTTCACCGTAGTACAGATAATCGGACGCCAAAATTCACACTATTCACTAAATTAAACTTTGAATGTCACCTTCAGCGCTGGGAAAAAACACGCATTTTGGTACATAAATACAAAAAAGAAAACTAATTATCTCAAGCACTTCACAATTTTTAGGATGTAGGTTCACAAGCTGTACTAGACACCCGAATAAACGAAATTTTTTGCAGAATGGCCACTCTTAGAAATATTTTGCTGTGCAGTTCCACATTTAAGATTTTTTTCTGAAAGTTTCATGAAAGTTTTCGAATTTATTGCAGTGTGTAGTGCAGCTTGTAAAGAATTATCCTGAATTTTTTCGAATCCTTGGTGCAGTTAGTTTATTTTAATTTGTGTACCGAAACCGTGTGACAGATATCGTTTCTTCGATCTATACCCTCAGATATTGGATATTTTATGCGGAGCTAAAATGATTATTTGTATTACCCATTTCCCACTGGTAAAAATGTGCACGAAAAGTCAAATGATTGAGTAGTTAGGAGCAAGGAAGCAAATAGTAATAGGAAAAGATTGAAAGGTAGTTGGAAAAGATTCCATAAAGTTGGAAAGTGTATCGTTATTCATGAGTGTGCCGTATTTTTCTTCCTTGTTCCATAAAAAACCCATCTTCGGAATCGAAATCTATCTTAAAATCACCTACTAAAACTATTTTACCTTCTTAGCCAAGTACATTCCAACTGTACTCCCCCTTTAAAATAAATTGTCGCGTTTTGGCACCAAACTTAGCGATCCTTTATCAAAAATTACAAACCTTGTGCGACTTTCAACATTTTATTAACCCTCCTCCCCCCACGGACTTTTAGGGCACCCACAGAAATTTTGTAAAGTTGGCGCCTCTGAATTCGGGCCTTAGTGGCGAATGCTTGATGAGCAATTGCCCGCCCTTTGGAGGGGGGAAAAAATAGTTTGCCGGGACCGCGCGTTATAATGCTTTCATAATACTGGGAGTGCTCACATTAGAGAGTGTTTAGAAAGAGAGAGAATCCACTATACCTGTTAGTAATCTGTTTGAAATAATAGTAAATTTTCCAACCATCGTTTGTCATACACAGATGGATCTTTCACGTTAAGCGTGTGACTAAAATTAATCATTAACCCTTTAAGGCGCAGTGATCCCGCTCTGGGATCAGCCAACTCTGACGTTTTGACTGTTGCCAGTCACGAAGAATGGATTTGATTTCTATAAAAATAGTTGCGGGTGACACAGCTCCACGAGAATCCTTCACTTTTTTGCACGTCATTTCCCGTAAAAAAATGGTCACGATTCTTTTTAACAGCACTGATATCTGCTGAAAAATGGAAGAATGCGAATAGCAGCTGGATAGATTGCCCCGCACAGCCAGCTGTCGTCAAAAAAAGGGTCTCTAGATTGGTTGCACGCGATGAACGTTTCGATGGTCCGCCATCTTGCTGGTAGTTAAGTCGAGCGATGGCAACGGCTGTCCTTTTTTCAGCATTGGGAAAGGGTTGCGCCTCAAAGGATTAACAGGATTCATTATTAAAGTGCTCATCACCCGGTAAATGGAAACGACGATTCTTAAGATGTATTTCTTCTTCACTAAATGACTGTTTCACTTCTGTCCGTACATCCAAGTCCTCATCCACCCCCTCTCCTTACCCTGTATACTTCGTTCGTTTCATGACGGAACTAATGTTCGATGTCATTCCACCCCTGCACTTCAGATTTTTCTTCTTTCGCCTTGCACCCCCTCTCAACCAATAGGGAAAAAAAAAACAAAAAAAAAAACGCAGTGACACCACTACTACAAGTTCACTCTGTCACTTCGGTCCGCCTAAAACAAAACGCTGGAAGAAAGAAAGAAGAAAAAAAGGTAAGAGAACAAACAGCAAAAACAAAGGCCCTTAATGAAATATGGCCCTCGTGTCACAGAAGAAAGGAGAGCAAAAAAAAAAAAAAAAAAAATGGACGTATTAATATATTTTTCTTGTGCTTCAATCCACAGAGTGATAGATGTTGGGGGCTCTGCCTCTTCAGTTATAATTCCATTTCTCTCTCTTCAGCAGGCTTGACACCTTGACGTTGAGTAGCTTCTTGCTGTTGATGTGGGTGGGTGGGTGGGGTGGACACTGCCATGAGGGTTAAATAAAAATTGTCCAGTGCCCTAGTTGAGTGAGACCCTGCGTCGTGAATGAACAAGATAGAAATCATATCAAACGGGTAGATTATACAGAGTGGTTCAGAACCCTTGTAAAAAAACATGCGAGGGATGTGGTAGATGGAACCAAGATTGTTCAAAAATCTTACAGTGATGATAAGTCGGAAACGCCGTCTTCATGTATTTAGTAATCAGAACAAACGAATCTTTCACAGAAAGCACTTGATTGAAAATTGATTGTTAAAGTGATTATTAACCCTTTGAGGCGCAACCCTTTCCCAATGCTGAAAAAAGGGCAGCCGTTGCCATCGTTCGACTTAACTACCAGCAAGATGGCGGATGATCGAAACGTTCATCGCGTGCCACAGATCTAGAGACCCTTTTTTTGACGCAGCTGGCGGTGCCCGGCACGGCACAGCAAGAGCATGCCTGTGTTGTGTGGATGCGCAATATCGCTCTTATAAAAAAGGGGGTACAAATAAAACAAAAATATAAGCAAGGGGTAAGTGATAGGGAACACAAATTAACCCTTTGAGGCCCAAACCGTTCCCAATGCTGAAAAAAGGGCAGCCGTTGCCATCGCTCGACTTAATTACCAGCAAGATACGCGTTTCGATTGTCCGCCATCTTGCTGGTAGTTAAGTTGAGCGATGGCAACGGCTGCCCTTTTTTCAGCATTGGGTAGTCTATTCAGCTGTTCTCGCATTCTTCCATTTTTCAGCAGATGTCAGTGCTGTTAAAAAAAATCGTGACAATTTTTTTTACGGGAAATGACGTGCTAAAAAGTAAAGGATTCTCGTGGAGCTATGTCACTCGCAACTATTTTTATAGAAATCAAATCTGTTCTTCGTGACTGGCAACAGTCAAGCGTCACCAAACGAGTTTGGTGTTCCCAGAACGGGAACACTGCGCGTTAAAGGGTTAACAGGTAAATGAAAGCAGCCTTTCCGACCCCAACATATGTATGTGATTTTGAACTGTCTTGGTTCCTTCTACCACCAATCATATGTTTTAGACGAGTTCTGAATCACCCTGTCTTTCCAACACAATTCCCTGTCTTGTGCATGTGTTGCTGCGTGGACGAATTAAGGTGTTCCTTTGAAAAAGCGATCGGCGTTTCAAGCCTTTTGAACAGCTCCACAATCAAACCGATGATGTTAAATACTCGAAAAAATCAATCATGCTGCTTCATTCAATGCACTATGGACTGTTACTAACAGTCAAACTGTGTGTCTTATGCAAAAAATTCATTAAGCCCAAAAATTGCCTTTGAAAATGGGCCAAAGAGTTACCTGCTTAGGGAAATTTTGCAAAATTCCGTATGCTTAGCAATTTTTTCCTGAGTGTTATTTCGCAACTCCCATAGGTTCATTGTGTGTAACAGTTCACTGTACAACTTGTAAAGAGACATTCTAAATTTTTTCGAGTCTCTTGAGCAATTGAATTCCTTAAAAAGCTGTAAAAAAAATCATGATTTTCTTAAAAGAACAGCCTTAAGGCCGGTAAAATAACCCCATAGTTTGGTCTCTCCACATCTAAACTTTCATTTTGGCTAAAATTAATATTTTTAAGCGAGAAATACAGATAAAGTCGGCACTATACGTATAGTTCATTGATAAGTTCTTGAATTATTATTATGAATCATTCTATTCCAATCTGCTAACATTTGAATTAGGGAACATCTCGAAATCGAATTCGAATGATAACTAAGGCACTCTTTAAAAAAAAAAACATTTTAATGGCAAATTTGCAATGCATAGCTGAAATACGCCAAACTTGGGCGAGATTTTGATGACTGGTTTCTAAAAGCTGTACACTTAAGACTCTCATTTACAAGGAGGTTATAATTAAGCTTTCCTTATAAATAGCATTCTGCAGCTGAAACGGCCCTTAACCCTTTAACGCGCAGTATTCCCGCTCTGGGAACACCAAACTCTGACGTTTTGACTGTTGCCAGTCACGAAGAATACATTTAATTTCTATAAAAGTAGTTGCGGGTGACATAGCTCCACGAGAATCCTTTACTTTTTAGCACGTCCTTTCCCGTAAAAAAAAATTGTCACGATTATTTTTAACAGCACTGACATCTGCTAAAAAATGGAAGAATGCGAGAACAGCTGGATAGATTGCTCAATGCTGGAAAAAGGGCAGCCGTTGCCATCGCTCGACTTAACTACCAGCAAGATGGCGGACGATCGAAACGTTCGTCGCCTGCCATAGATCTAGAAACTCTTTTTTGATGACAGCTGGCTGTGCCGGCACAGTTGTTATTATGTTGTTAAGATTTGCAAAATAGCACCCTCCATCGAAAATAGTGTTAGTAGCATTATAGTTCTTCCACAGAAAAACTCAAAAGAATTCTAATATATTACGATCTGTGGCAGTTTAGAGATTCATTTGAAACCCAATACGCTTAGAACGGATGTATCAAACACTTAGAACAGCTTACTCTTCCTTTATAGGGTGGAAATAACACTTTGAAGTTCTTCCACAGCGTCTTGAAATATTACATTAATAGTGATACAGATTTTTTTTTTTCTTATTCCACGAAATTTTGCCAATTTGATGATGCATCGCCAAATTTGTGGCAAAAAAAGACGTATCGGAATGTGTTTTATAATTGATGTGTGTGGCATGATTTATCTTCCTAGTTTTAACTGGTTCGGTAGGGTCTTTTCAAAGACATAGAAGTGCATATTCACTTTCAGTACAAAAAGTTGCGTGCTGTTTGCTGTGAAGTCTAAGTAGAAAGTCTATAGATAGAACAAATGTGTTGGAAATTTTTCATAAACCGTTACACCTGATACGACTTACCTTACTTGTTAAAAAATTGCATTCTCTAAAGCAGATTAACACAATAAAAAACTAATCGAAAGATTTTTTAAAAAGCGTAGAGACTATAAAATTAAACTAAATTCTCCGAGAAATAATTAAATACTCATTAAGCCTGGTTGATAAACATTAAAAAAATGAATACCTTTTTATCCAAAAAAAATCTGGAGACCAGAAAAATACGTTAGCACTCTTGTACTGCACCCTTCCCCTTTGACACCCCCCCCCCCCAAAAAAAAAAAAAACTGCGGAAAAAGTTTTAAAAGAAAAACTTGTCTAACCACCAAAAAATGCATCTATACTGCGTCTAGATTGAAAGAAAGGAGGGAAAAAAAAGACAGTAATTTATTCTTCCAGCGGGCGGAGTTTATATCCTCTTACGGTTTGTTAAAATTGTTGGCGAAGTCATTAATCTTCAATTGCACCGTTCCGGTGGCAACGCCACTACGGATAATAATGAATGAAGACACCGGGAAGTCAAAAATGTGACAGATTCCGGAACAGAAGGCAAGTGTGCATGCTGCCTGATTAATTAAACTGCCAAGAGGAATGGTTTATGAAAGCCTTTAAAATTAACTGAACAGTGGGCTCGCATAAAATAAAATGCATTAGAAAAGTAAGACTAAACTGTTCGCCGTAAATGATAAACTGTTGTCGTGTTTTGTGTTGTACTGAAGTACTAAAAATCTATTGAAGAGGATGTTCTTGGTGATTTTATAACAGATCATTTTGACGAACATAGTGACCAGCGCAGCAACTAACATAAGTATGAGGGGCAAACAAACCCCTGTCGTGTTGCATTGCAGTGAGAAAATGAGTTTGTAATAGTGAGTCACAAAAATGGCTCTGTTGAAAATACGTTAAAAAAGTTGAGCAGTTTTAAATTACAGAAATAGTCTCGTGGGCAACTTTAATAAAACACGCTCCAATTAAGGTAAATGGCCTGCTACACCAAGTAATTCACTGCTAATTCAATATCACTAACACTGTCCATTCCTTATCATATTGCATTTACTTATGTTTCACCTTAAGCATTGTCACAAAAGCTATTACTATTTATTGTGCTCTTCTTTTACCACTTCATTAATTTGACCGTTTTTAGGATACAGTATTGCAGAACCTATAAATGCTTTGTAATATCAAGTTCTATTGCGTAGTTTTCAACAGAATTGAATACAGCCTTGCTGTTATCTTAAGCTGTTAATTAACCCTTTAACGCGCAGTGATCCCGCTCTAGGAACACCAAACTCTGATGTTTTGACTGTTGCCAGTCACGAAGAATAGATTTGATTTCTATAAAAATAGTTGCGTGTGACATAGCTCCACGAGAATCCTTTACTTTTTAGCACGTCATTTCCCGTCAAAAATTTGACCGTTTTTAGGATACAGTATTGCAGAATCTATAAATGCTTTGTAATATCAAGTTCTATTGCGTAGTTTTCAACAGAATTGAATACAGCCTTGCTGTTATCTTAAGCTGTTAATTAACCCTTTAACGCGCAGTGATCCCGCTCTGGGAACACCAAACTCTGATGTTTTGACTGTTGCCAGTCACGAAGAATAGATTTGATTTCTATAAAAATAGTTGCGTGTGACATAGCTCCACGAGAATCCTTTACTTTTTAGCACGTCATTTCCCGTCAAAAAATTTGACCGTTTTTAGGATACAGTATTGCAGAATCTATAAATGCTTTGTAATATCAAGTTCTATTGCGTAGTTTTCAACAGAATTGAATACAGCCTTGCTGTTATCTTAAGCTGTTAATTAACCCTTTAACGCGCAGTGATCCCGCTCTAGGAACACCAAACTCTGATGTTTTGACTGTTGCCAGTCACGAAGAATAGATTTGATTTCTATAAAAATAGTTGCGTGTGACATAGCTCCACGAGAATCCTTTACTTTTTAGCACGTCATTTCCCGTCAAAAAATTTGACCGTTTTTAGGATACAGTATTGCAGAATCTATAAATGCTTTGTAATATCAAGTTCTATTGCGTAGTTTTCAACAGAATTGAATACAGCCTTGCTGTTATCTTAAGCTGTTAATTAACCCTTTAACGCGCAGTGATCCCGCTCTGGGAACACCAAACTCTGATGTTTTGACTGTTGCCAGTCACGAAGAATAGATTTGATTTCTATAAAAATAGTTGCGTGTGACATAGCTCCACGAGAATCCTTTACTTTTTAGCACGTCATTTCCCGTCAAAAAATTTGACCGTTTTTAGGATACAGTATTGCAGAATCTATAAATGCTTTGTAATATCAAGTTCTATTGCGTAGTTTTCAACAGAATTGAATACAGCCTTGCTGTTATCTTAAGCTGTTAATTAACCCTTTAACGCGCAGTGATCCCGCTCTGGGAACACCAAACTCTGATGTTTTGACTGTTGCCAGTCACGAAGAATAGATTTGATTTCTATAAAAATAGTTGCGTGTGACATAGCTCCACGAGAATCCTTTACTTTTTAGCACGTCATTTCCCGTCAAAAAATTTGACCGTTTTTAGGATACAGTATTGCAGAATCTATAAATGCTTTGTAATATCAAGTTCTATTGCGTAGTTTTCAACAGAATTGAATACAGCCTTGCTGTTATCTTAAGCTGTTAATTAACCCTTTAACGCGCAGTGATCCCGCTCTGGGAACACCAAACTCTGATGTTTTGACTGTTGCCAGTCACGAAGAATAGATTTGATTTCTATAAAAATAGTTGCGTGTGACATAGCTCCACGAGAATCCTTTACTTTTTAGCACGTCATTTCCCGTCAAAAAATTGTCACGATTGTTTTTAGCAGCACTGACATCTGCTGAAAAATGGAAGAATGCGAGAACAGCTGGATAGATTGCCCAATGCTGAAAAAAGGGCAGCCGTTGCCATCGCTCGACTTAACTACCAGCAAGATGGCGGACGATCGAAACGCTCATCGCGTGCCACAGATCTAGAGACCCTTTTTTGACGCAGCTGGATGTGCCGGGTACAGCCAGCTGTCGTCAATAAAGGGTCTCTAGATCTTTGGCACGCGATGAACTTTTCGATCGTCCGCCATCTTGCTGGTAGTTAAGTTGAGCGATGGCAACGGCTGCCCTTTTTTCAGCATTAAGGGTTACGCAGGGTCGTTCTTATGAAAAAGGGGTACAAATAAAACAAAAATGTAAGCAAGGGGTAAGTGAAAGGGAAATGGTTCAGAACCACTGGCCAAAAGTTGATAGTGAGTTCCGACGCCCGCGCTCATAGAACTAACTATAAGTGTGTGCTTGTGTTGAGGGAGACATTATATTATAGCGACAATTAAATTAACCGGTCATTTTTTTACTATTGTAACCTTCCCGCATCACAACGTGTAAAAGGAATAGACACCAGTATTCACCAACAAAAGGTAACTGCAGACATCCGTCATCCTCCTGCCTGAAGTTTCTGCCAAAAAACAGAATCTCCCCATCGCTTAAGTTTGATTGCTCTAGGACTCGGTATCAACCTTTAACCCTTTGCGGTCGCTTAAATGTAGACATGTCTGCCGTACTGGTCACGAGACTAGCATCTCTGCGACAGGAAAATTAAAGTGGGAGGTTTACTTAGCCCATTCCGTTCATTACAATCATCCAAAATATTGAATTTGGGTTTTTCCCATTGAAATACATTACGAGAACCCAAAGCTGCGACAGGAAAATTAAAGTGGTAGATTTACTTAGCCCATTCAGTCCATTACAATTATCCAAAATATGGAGTTCGGGTTTTTCCCATTGAAATACATTACGAGAACCCACAGCTGTCACGTAGAAGGGGGGTGAGGACTGTCGCAGAGAGGCTAGGTTTGTGGGGTGGCTGAGAGTAAACATACAACCACAAAGGATTAAAATGCAGGAAGTACAGCTTCTTGGATTTTAATTGTTGTGGGAGGCAACCATTCTCGCATGCCTGTTCCATTCCCTTATACGAATTAACGGCTCAAAGTCTCACGTACTCATCCAAGAGTCGGAATAATTCCCGATAACTGCCAGAATGAAATGTTGCCCTTTGCCGGAATACTAATCTCTCCTCTTTCGAACTGAGAACCTACCTCCAGTGGATTGAAATTCCAGCCTCACTGCCACCACGGTTAACCGTACACATCAAAACGCCAGGTTAGAAATGAAACCGCATTATCCTTTTGCAATTTAAATATGCGGAATTATTCGCACGTGAATTAATATTCAATGGAAAGATAGGAGGGAAATATACCCCACAACAAACCTTCCAGCATTTTGCCGATATCGCACGACAAGTTCCCATCTGACAGAACTATTCTTCCGCTTCCGAACTACCACTTATAAAACGCGGGCCAACCGTAATGATTACATGAAGACGTAATCGGATATCCCCGGCACGTAACTCACGAGAGTGGGGCCGATGCTCATTGCATTCGAGCGAATTCCGGAACAGTACCATCTGTTGGATGTCTGATGGGAGAACGGGTCATTGGAATTTTGATGGAAGAGTTACATATGCATGTTGGGACGTTTTCTATGAAATGAAAACCTTTCTAAAGCTATTGGAAAGGAGGGGGGTGGGTAATGCGGAACGGATTTGGAGAAAACTCCGCCTATGATAAATGGAAAATCATGTGCAAAGGCATGGGATTTAATACCGAAAACAAAAGGCTGAGTACGTTAAGTTTTATACAGAATTGATGAATGAAAATTTCACGTTCCGAAAGGTAAGCGATTTGTTTGGGAAGATACCGATGCTGTGTCGTTGAAATGCAAACTCGACGTACGAAAGGTCCATGTTGTTGCTAGTTCGTGTGCCATTCGAATAATATCCATAATCGATTACTACTATTCGAATAGTATCAATAATCGATTCATTGAAATGAGAATATTCGCGATTTTTACTATTCGAATAGCATTTGCGATTAATCGCGATTTCACTATTCGCACAGTATTCGAAGTTTTGAATGCTATATGCCAAATGTTCGAATGGATTTTTCGAAATCGATAATCTCAAATGGTAATATATTTATTTGAATAGTTTCATTTACTTATGCCCATCACTAGCTGTTGCTCAACAATCTGTGCTATCTCTAGGAATAATGTCGGTTAGGAGTAAAGGAAAATGGCATCGTCTCACTTAATCTTATTTTGATCACTACTAGCTTAAGTGCCTGTTCTTCGTATGTTAGAGACGAGACATTTTACTTGTAGTGTTTGTCGAATAATCACAAACACAAATTACGAAGATAAGTATTTATTCCACTCTGTCTTTGCATCCGAAGTTCGTTTTGAACTTATTGCCGTCTGCGACTAGCAGAAGAGCACACGTATTTATACAGTGGGCGTGCTATCCCGCAGCAGCATCAAAAGCAAGTCCAGGCACGACTTATTTGCATACATATACTTGAATAAACATTACATTACTAATACAAGTAATTGAAGTTTATATGAGGAAATAATTTTCAAAACTACCAAATTACCTTCATTTTTAAATTTTCATAAAAATAGTAAATCTAATTTTAAAAAGAATGTACCCCACTTTACTTTGTAGAACTTTGTTGATACATTATCTGTTTCAGGAGCTGCCTACAGCTTTATGCACTACAGACGAAACTACTATTTGCGTTGGCCGACTATTTTATTCCTTTTTTTTTTTCCCACACAGTGCGATTTAATTGAAGAAGAAACTTTTACGGAATTCTTAATTTTTAGGGATAACTCTTCAAAGTGTCATTTTATCATAAAATAAAATTTTGATGAGTTTTATTGTTGGATACAGCCTTCCCTTTATCGTTTTACACATCTGTACAAAATTTGAAGCTGATCGGCCGCACGATGTGGACTGTCAACCGTGACAATGAAGCAAACTTTCAAATTTATATATTAAGATATAAAAAAATTGATATAAATGACTTAATGGTAAAATAAGTAATATAATATAAAAATCTTATTCATAAACGCAGAGATAAGTAAACGGGGTTGTTTTGCTCAGATGGGTTTTTGAGTTGGATCCCACTCGAAGTCAGAAATTTATTTTGGGGGGAGGGAATTAAATTGATGGAGATTTAAATTATCAATTCAAAATAAAGAGCAGAAAACAAGCCTTCTCTAAAACAAAAAAAAAGCTTCGCCGTTTTATGCATTAAACATGATAGTACACCTAAAGCGCCCGATTTAAAAACTTCCCCCATCATTCACAAAAACTAACAACACTCTACTTACACACCATGGAAGGTCCTGCGTTTGGTCTTTCCGTACGGCTGTCGATCTAACGGCATGGGGTTTTGGTCGGTGTTCTCTAGATGTAATGTGAATGTGCATTAGAAGCCCTTGAAAAGTCCTCCAAGGCATCCTCCTCCGTAGGCAGATGCCTCTCGTGAAGGCTTGCCAGAACACAAAAACACTCAAACACTCACCAGTGATCGTCCCATAAATTTTTGTCACTCGGGTGTCATTATGAAGCTGCAAGGTATAATTCTATCGAATAAAAGCGGCCCCCATTCTAGCTGCGTGGATAGGGCGCTTAACATGACAGACGGTTGTAGGGTTCGAGACCGAACGCGCGGCTGTCGATCTAACGGTCTGGAGTTTCAATCGGTTTTCTCCAGGTGTAACGTAAATACCCGTTAGAACCCCTTAACCCATTTGTGCAGATATTTTTGCGACTTTTTTCGATTTTTGATAATGCCAGCAATAATAGATAAATTTCTGATGTCAATTTCATGAACAAGGGATGATTTCTTTTAAAATCATTGTGTATAAAAATAGAAATGTCAACAACCTACTTTGTCATGTTAAAATATTTTGTGGAGTTGAGGTTCAGTACTCGTGAATAAAGGTTAGGAAAAATAAATAACGTTTTCGACTGATAACGATAATGCCGTCCCGAAAGAGGGGCACTAGGCATAAATGCGTTAAATAGTCCTCCGACCAACGTACCCCCCCCCCCCCATCGGCAGATGTAAACAACAAACTATAATTGAAGCATTTCATATGATATTCTGGTTTTTTTGCAGGGCGGTCAGTAAGACTTGTTGGCCGATGTGCCAGGCCTGAAGGGTCTTGGGCGAACTCTGCTTACCACACTGTGATGTAAAGAAATGCAAGAAGTTTGCACATAAATAATCGATCGTTATCCGTTTGTTGATGTGCAGATTACCACACGCTTAACAAAATCGCTTTTGCACGGTAATTTAACAGTCCACTTTTTTTCATGGCGCTGTGAAGAAACAAACTCCCTTAATCAGACAGTTTTACAGCCCCCAATGTAAAGGACAAATATTTTTATCGACCATTGAAATTGCTTCCTCTGGCGTGAAGGAGTGAGCATTTCTAGCTTGTTTCGAAAACCAACGACAAAAGCAGCATGATTAACATACCTCGGTTGTAACCGATATATGCCAATATCCAGCGTATAACATTGTTTACAGCACAAAATTATCATATCATTGGAAGCGCGTTACATGTCCACCGACAAACCGCCCGCCACAGCCGGTTGTTTTTACATGTCCCTCAAAACACACCTGTCTCGTATCGTGCGTCGTAAAAATCGATTCGGTTTCGAAACCGATCCTTCAAAGCGTAATCGATTCCGTAATTGCGATATACATATCTGCCTTTCTCGGTGAGGAGGGGAAATTTCCGGAATCGATTTTTGAAAATCCATTATTGAGAGAGAGGGAGAAATTAGATGTCGGTTGGAGGATTTGCTACGCTACATACATGCAACGTCCAACATCAGCTGCAATAATGGAAACCATTCCACGTTAAGATGTTCTGGAGCTAGAGCTTCTACTACTGCTACCCTGTGTGCCTTTAAAATCAGAGGCGATGTTGATTATGGTAATAAGGAGAAAGCCATTCGAGATAGAGCTATCGAATGTTCTGGAAACCGTTAGCGTGAATGCGATGCGTCTTGATTTGCTGTTAATGCAAGGAATTGGGAGGGAAAGGGGGGTAGAAGAGACGTGATCATTTCTACTCTGCTGTTAATCAGTGTGTATCTATGCAAAAAGGGGGTGGGGAAGCCTAATAGACGAAAGCATACGTGCTATCCTATCAGAGCTTTACGTATAGTGATCTCATTCACTGTAATTTGTTTGTTAGGTTTGTAATAGCTTACAAGGTCGGTCTGATCACAAATAGAACTTCGAAACTATTCAATTTCCAAGCACTTTACAACGCAAATGTTAATTCAAAAATATTTTAAAGAAAAGAAAAAAGGTACTTGTGTGTGTGTGAAAAAATTATTTGGCTTTATTTTTCTTCTTTAAAGGCGTATCCTTCATTCCCTGTAAATTGATTCATCTGTTACTTAAACCGTTTCAACTTAGACGTATTACAGTTGTTAGAACTAATTTCCAAAATAAAATTGTATAATCAAATCAAAATGTTCCCCTTCTCCTTTTTTTTTTTTAACGGCACAGTTAGTTGAAAATTCCCTAAAAACCTAAAAAGGGAAGAAAAATTTCCTTTTCTGCAGCAACGCTGGTTTGAAATGTTATCAAAATCGTTTCACAATATGAGATGTCAGAAAAAGTAAATTTACAGGGCCGGCCTAAGGCGTGGGCGACGTCTACGTTCGCATACATACGGTTTTGAGAGGGGGGACTGAAATAAGAAAAAAAAATATTTTTAAAAAATATGATGAAAAATTATATTTTATATAATTTTGAATGCAAATTATCTAGTTGCTTGAAAATACAGTATAAGAGACTTGCTCAAAGACCTCTGCTCCGCTGTTTTGACAGAAGTGAACAGTTGTTGATACTGAGTCACTATCGCACGTGACTTAATTTCTAACAAAAGAAGTGCAGAAGCCAACTCCAGGTATTTGGTTCCAACAAACTTTATTTATAGAGCACCTGTACCATTTTTAGGAGGGTTTTTTTAGATTAATTTTCATTGAAATCTGTGCCTAAACTCATTCTTGCTGTTAGGCCGGTCCTGAAGATTTCAATAATAGTAATAAAAAAAGAACTGCAACTGTCACTGTATGATTAATATCCAAATAGGAGAACAAATATTAATTCGAACGAAATCGCGTTTCACCATATGATGTCAGGAACACTTCAAATGCTAATTCCCAGCACGTCTAGCTCGAAAACGAGAGAAAATTCCCGATGACAAATTGCTTGTGTATTTGCGTTATTTTTATCTAGATATGCAGTGGCATGTGGTTAAAATAAATTATTGAAAGCAAATCAGCTTTGAGTGAGTTCGCTATTCTTTCTCCTGGAAAATTTAAATTTGCATTAAGAGAATTAGCTTGACGTGTCTGATCATTTTGTACTTTTATGAAAGTAATTTACGAAACATTTCGTACGAAAATTTCGTTTCTGAATAATTGTCGTGAAGTGAAGAATCGCGTATTTATTTAGCACCAGGGCCTTATTATTGGGCAAATCAGGACTTTGCCTAGGGCCCCCGACTCGAAATGTCCCCCAATTTTAAATTTTGTTCTGAAATATTCTAATAACAAATTTCATCGGTGCCCCCCCCCCAAATTCATCAATGCCCAGCGTCCTTGTTGGTCATAATCGGGCCCTGTTTAACAATCAAGTACTTCAGAACCGCAATATTTTTCGTCTGACTCAATAAAAAGCCAACAGAGGTCGTCAAGCACTTTTAACATCCATACATTAATTAATTTCATATTCATAAACATGGAAAAGGGCCTGGAAAACCATGTACCAAAAAATTTAATCCAAGTACTCAAAAAATATTTTTTACAGGGAACTGATATTCCGTTTTGGTGGATATTTCAGGTAGCTAAACATTTTTCATTTGAAAAATACTTTGATTTTTGTCATTGTGTCTTTGTGGCACGCTGAAAATTGAGACGCCTCTTCTTTATTGAAGTGTGTGTATATGTGTGCTTTGTGTTTTTTAGTTACAAACAAAAATTGTTTTATTTGTAATTAAAAAAGCACAAAATAAAAATTTAAGGTAAAAAAAAAAATAACTGTATCTTTTTATTGTGGAGCCTTAAAAAGCATAAAATAAAAAATTCCTGCAAAAACATGCTATAATTTTTGTATTTTTTAAAGCAAAAATACTCGAGAGCTATCTGTTTAAGCAGAGGTGCGTTGGGCGGAAGAATGTTTTTAGGGGTTCTAACTCGTATTCGTGATACATTTGGAGAAAACCGCCCAAAACCCCAGACCGTCAGATCAATGGCTGTGCGATAGGCTCGAACCCTGGACTTCACTCTCCAGCCATCTACCACTCTAGTAGCATAATTAGTTCAAAAGACGTCTTTTGAACTAGTTGTGCTAGGCATGTTCACAGCCTTTATGAACTTGGCCATGGTGGGGCCCAAGACATGCTACAAAGAAAAGAAAGTTTCAACGTTATGAGAATTTTAGAAAGAAATATAGATGTTTCACACTCTTTTGCAAGAAACGAAAAATTTTAAATATCCAAAATATTTTAAACATTTCAGACCTTTGAAGTTTAAAGCACGGCGAATACTTATACGAAAACTAATGACTGTGATTATTGGACTTTTTCTGTGCCTTTTAGAGCTCTACAATAAACAGTTTCTACTGTTAATTCTTTTTAATTAAGTTTTTATTTTACATATTATTTATCATTAGTGATAATAAACCAATTACAACAACTCAAAATTCACACATTAGTGTTGTAATAGTTTTAATTGACCCGTGAAAAGTTGCGACTACTTGGGTAGTTTTTGGAATGATCAATTTATTTGTATTTGTTATTTACGATTCACTTTCCCTGGAAAAAAGTAGGGGGGGGGGGGGTTGAGAGAAAAAAACAGTTACAATCTAAGTTTCTGATTACACCTAATCAGTTGTAATTTCTCTGATAATTCGCCGTTAAAGTCGTCACGTCGAATGTTGGGGTTGAGGGAAGTTGAAAAAAAAAAGGGGGGGGGGTATATCACGGGTTGGAAAAGTTAATCAGCGAATCCAAGTGTAATTATCTCGGCTTAATTTCGGTTTGCTAATTACAATAAGGCGTGGTAATTAGCGGTAAACAGGAAAATGCGTGTGCGGAAAGGAGGGTAGGGTGGGGAGTGCAAGAGATTTTTAGGAAACGTTTAAATAAGTGACTCTAGAGCGCAGTTTATAAGAGAAGTTCTAATGGTATAGCTGGCAGTTTTATGCCGATCCTTTTTATTTATTTTTAATTCGCTTATTATTATTATTATTATTATTATTTTATATATATATATATATATACGAGATGTACCTTTTTTTCTATTTCTACTTTCTGTCGTGTTCTGGAGAACTTGGGTGCTCGTACAAATTTTCAGTTCCGAATTTCTTGTGCGATCCAGTGGCGGATCCAATTAAGGGGTGACCGCCCTGCGCCTGGGAGCACTCAAACCCAGTGTTGAAGACATGTTTAACCTGCACGCTGTCATGATTTAAAAAATGCAGAGCGGTCAATACTGTCCTGCTTTGACTGATGTTGCTCCTCACAGTGGTTCTCTGACCGGCTCCGCTTAGACGCAGCGTTGCGTTTACGTAATTGCTGCCTTGCAATTATGATATATATCCCTGAATATTAGCCGTTGCAGAACACAAAATTCTTTTCGAGAGGGCTCGAAAAAGAAGTATGATTAGACCTAAGATGTGCAATAAAGCAAAATGTTATACTAAACCAGGGGGTGACCAAATTGGCGCGTTGGTTGATTTCAAGTGGTGCAATGTATCCTTGTGCCTACTTATATTTTTGGAAACAGACTGAAGATTTAAAAAATAATTTCATGTCCGGAAATATTTTGTTTCTTATAATTTGTATAATTTATGATGCTACGTCAAAAGCATTTACACACTCCAAAATAGAACGCCATAAATAAAAAAAATAGAACCATCTCTGATCTCGTACCAAATATCCGAAAAATTAATTCTAGAATCCTCTTCCTCAGAACAACAATTTTCAATCTCATGTTCACACTTATTATAGGCGCATTATTATTACTTTTTCTCCCCAAACTAAAGACTACCGGTATTCATGTTTTCTAACTCCACCCGTGAACATAAGGAAGTGTAAAAGGTGTTTGAATTATATTGTGCATCTAAAGTTGTCCGTGAAAAAATTTGGCGCATGATAATGCATGAGGATGGCTTACCCTGTCCTTAACCATAGCTTCCCAACTGGTATATAAGATGGTTCGCGAAAATAGTGTACTGTAGTAAAATACAACTACACAAAGGGTTCGTCAAATTCTTTCGGATTTTAGAAGGGGATCGCAGGGAGAAAAAGGTTGGAAACCACTACACCAGTGTAACCAGGGACCGATTTGCAGAGATGGTGGGTCCAGGGCAAAAGTTTCATAGGGACCCCCCTTTTACAAAATCTTTCTTTGTCCTGCAAAGCAACTTTCATATCACACCATACAAAGAAGGATGTTATTACAGCATAAAAATGATTATTTAATCGAGATGCAATGTGAAATTCAATAGTTCTAAAATAATATTTTAACTATTATTTAATTTTCAATCCTCAATTTCATTCTGTATTCATGTTCCGCAATATTTTCGTACTTATTTTCCTAATGTTTATTTCAGAGCATTTACTTATGTGGGAGGGATTCACTTCCTTTGACTTAGGAAGCTATTTTCTTGTATCTGCTCCGGCTGAAATTCAGCGCTGTAGTTTCCTTGCGATCAACATACATCACTATATGGTCCACTCCTAAATCATAAGTTTCGAAAATTAATTCTAAAATTATTAAACTTTAAGAATAATTGGGTGGGGGGAGAAGCTTTCTGTTGGGAGCCCGGGCGCTTTTCCCGAACGCCCTGTCGGAAATGTGTACAGGCGCTGAGTGTAACTTTTTTGGGGGGAATGCGCCAATTTATTTTTTAAAAAATAATCCGACTTAAAATATTTAGCAAAACAAAATTTTCTCCGAAAGCAGTGTCTTTTCGTGGGCTGAAGCCTTCTAGTCCCTCCTCCGAATCTGCCACTCATTTTAAGTCACGAATGTATTTCTATAATTTTTAAATGTCGCGACAGGAGAGAATGCATTCTGAATAACGCTTAGCTTATTTGCATATTACTTATTTTCAACTAGAAAAGCGTGATGAAAATAAAAGAAACATGCACTCTATCACATTGACTAATCACAACCGTAACGGCTGTCGCTTCATTCGTCGGAAACTTCAGTTGAGTTCCAATGATCAAAATTATTCAATAAGTTCTGAAACGAAATAAATTTTAAAAAGAACTGAAAACAAACAGCGCATTTGAACATATGCCCGCAGCGAATTTCTGCGATTTCGAAAATCACATTGCATATTTACAAATTAATTTCATTTAATATTTGTTCTGACAGGCAAGTCGCCGGTCTTCCCGGGTGATAATTAAAATGAAATGGTTCGCGACTTTTCGGGTGATAAAGGAGCAATGGCTGGCATCTATCAAAATTTTATCTGCTATTTCGGAAAATGGCGCTCGATTTTATTCTAAGTGAAATTCCCGTTTGCCGAACGCGGATTTTACGAGGTAAATTTCTTTATCCCCCTTTAGCCTTTGTTCGCTATTTGAACGTTAATTAAGGCAGATTATCTTGAATGTATGTCGTAATGGCCAGATAATTGAACATTTGTTGGGGAAAAATAAAATATTAATGTGTGCTACCCCTCTGGCATTCTCTCTGTTTCTGTATGCATGTATCTTTGACATTTTAACGTGAGCTTCACCTCACTCAAAGTCTGAAAGGGGGGGGGGGGTGAAGAGAAAACTTTCAGAGACCTCCTGTCTTCTGTTTTAGCCGGTAAAACTCGTGGGTTAATTTAAGTATAAAATAAAAATATAAAACATGAAGGTTATTTTTTATCTTATTTATTTTTAAAAGATGCTTATATCCAAAAATTAATGTAATGAAACGTTATTGGTGGGGTACTTTGTAGAATTACGATTGTCCGTCCCTTTTAGTCCCTCTTGCCCAGAGACATTGCCTCGACATATTTGCCTTATCATATAATCTGCAAACAACTGGCTACTATACTATTTATAGCAGTATCAAAGCAGTACATGGTGCCTAAAACCAGGCATCGAGTACGACTGTAAAGTTAGCTTTTCACCCGTAACATACTCCTAGAGGAATAATACTTTTACAGGCAAAGAAAAAAAAATATCTCCTGATGATTCCAATTTCTCTTTTTATATAAAACCAGGCAGCAGGTATGACTGTAAAGTTAGCTTTTCACCAGTAACATACTCCTAGAGGAATAATACTTTTACAGGCAAAGGAAAAAAAATATCTCCTGATGATTCCAATTTCTCTTTTTATATAAAACCAGGCAGCAGGTATGACTGTAAAGTTAGCGTTTCACCAGTAACATACTCCTAGAGGAATAATACTTTTACAGGCAAAGAAAAAAAAAATATCTCCTGATGATTCCAATTTCTCTTTTTATACAAAACCAGGCAGCAGGTATGACTGTAAAGTTACCTTTTCACTAGTAACATACTCCTAGAGGAATAATACTTTTACAGGCAAAGAAAACAATCACCCCTGATAATTCCAATTTCCCTTTTTATATACAGTATGTCCCAAAAAGGTGTTTACACCCTTTAATATTTTAACTATTATAGATAGTTTAGCAAAGTAAATTATTAAAAATTTCAAAATAAGGTAGGGGAAAAAAATTCCATTTGCTTAAATTTTCAAAAAAGTTACTTTTTAAATTTGTATACAGCCCGCGTACAAAAAAAAAAAAAAAATCCCAATTAGTAAAATGTTCCCCATGCACTCATGAGGAGATATGTAAAATTTCAGCTTTTCATCATAAAATGTCTCAGGGAAATGAACATAAATATATGCTGACTTAAGCCACAATTCAAGGGCTCTCGAAAGGGGGGGGGGGGGGGAACAGGTCGGATGGTCACATTTCAGGAATCTTAGGGAAATTATGAAAGAATATTTTTTTCTGCTCTAGCAATAAACGTTTACTTTCAAATCCATGTATGCCCCCCTCCAACCTCCGATCATCTTTGTTTAAAGATATCTCTGAGACATTTTATGAAAGACTGAAATTTTGCATTTCACATCTAGTTTATGGGCACATTTTACTAATTGGAATTTTTATTTTATTTATTTATTTATTTATTTTTGGTACGGAGGTCGTATAAAAATTTAAAAATTTTCCGAGAAAGTTCTTTTACGTAATTTTTTTGACCTTATTTTGAACATTTTTTCAATTTACATTGCCCACTTCTCTATAATAGAAAAAGAATTAATTCTTGTTACCCCCTTTTCGGGACACCCTGTATATTACTATAATATTATTTTTGATTATATTTAAAACTGAAGTTAAAACAATTTGTTCGCCTTCTCAGCATTTTGATGGGATCATGAATAAGAAAACGATAACTTACCTTTGAATGTTTAGTTAAGCACTGGTTATCTGAGGTATATCACTTAACATTATTGTAGTTAAAATGTTACGTGAGTCACTCTAAAAATTATCAGTATTTCATCAAAATTCTAAATTAAACTATTCTTTTTTTTCACTGCAGTGCTATTAAAATCACTTTTTTTTGTGGACATGATTGCTTTTTTTTTTATGGTGTTTTGCAGTATTTTATGGGTTTACGACCAAGTTTGGTACACACACAAAAAAAAGTCCTCAGAACTGAATAAAGCTTGGTGATATCTTCCAAATTAGACTAGAAATTGGCAAACGCGGCGACACTTTATTGTAAAGGAAGAGTATAGTTAGAAAGTGCCTGGCAAAGATTGTAAAATAGTTTTAGTAGGCGATTTTAAATATAGATTTCAGTTCTGAGAAGTGTTTTATGACACAATAAAGACAAACACGGCACACTCATGAACAATGACCCACTTTTTAAATAGTATTTATAAAGGTGAAGTATAGTTAGAATATGTCTGACGAAGATTATTAAATAGTTTTGCTGGACGATTTTAGTATAGTATAGATTTAAATTCTGAAGAAGTGTTTTGTGGAGCAAGACAAACGCGGCACACATGGATTATGATGCACATTCCAAACACTATTTATAATTTTAAAGTATAGTAAGAATATACTTGGCAAAGATTATGAAACAGTTTTAGTAGGCGATTTTAATGTAGATTTCGATTCCAAAGAATTGTTTTATGGAACAAGGAAGACAAATACGGCACACGCATGAATAATGATACACTTTACAACGTAATGGAACAAGGAAGAAAAATAGGGAAGACGCATGGATTGTGATACGCATTTAATATATAGCACTTTAGTGCGTTTATATAAAATATGAAAGTTTTTAGGACTTTTTCTTCTTTTTTTGCATGCTATAATGCATACAAGATGGTTATGACTAAACCTCCCGTACTAGGTTCTGTGTAATCCTAGAAACATTTCGTGTCTGTAACGGGTGAGTATATTGCCGCCGACTGTGGCATATGGACTGTACATACGAGACGCGCTCGAGGAAATGTCTCAAAAAATTTAGTTCCAAAAATATCCACTAGGTAACGTTTTGCATGGAAGTCAGCTCTGGAAATGACTCATTAGTTAATAAATGTTTAAAAAATATTGAGTAAATGTTAAAATTGTTTGTGTATTTCGAGTTGGCCATTTCCATTGTTAAATTTGTTGTTTTACCATGTAAAGCCCATGCGGTGTCGTAAGTCAACACCTTTTCCACCTGACAAACTTTGTCAGGAAATTTTTGTAGATTCAGATTTGTGTCAGTGAATGAAGAAAACGCCAAATTTTCTAGATTAAAGTTATATTTAAATTATATACAACTATTTAGAAAAAAAAAACTACAACATTTGGGAAAAAACCTTTCCCAGGCTTACAGACTTCGAGTCGCAGTTCTACTCGTGAGAAAAATCCCTTGTAATTTCTCGAGCGACTTCCTTCGTGTCCAAAGATGATCTGATGAATTTTGGAGGTCTACCTCTCGGCTGCGCCCTGGCGACGACATCCCTCCTTTCGGAGGACAGTCTCGGTCGTTCACCTGAATGGTCAGTTCGTCATTTTCCGCACAGCACACCTCGTATGTTATTTCGGGCTTTCGCTGGGCGTAGCTGGACGATCATCTAGACCGAATATCCAGAGTCTTTGTGTGAGGTAGACAGACGGCTGCCAATGTCGCACACTCTAACGAAATTTTACACCACAAGGCACCGCCTAAAAGCATACCGCTTAGTGCCTTCAACCTTTAGGCAAGAGGGCTAGCTTTGCCACACCCACCTAAAGAGGAGATTTTTTTTTTCGATTTCCTTCAGAGCATCTTATCTATAGTCTACACAAAATTCGAGTACTGTCCGTTCGCTCATTTTAATTGTAGAACTCTGTTATGGGGGGAGTTTATTTATAACCCGCCGTGTACTTTAAATATGACAAAGTTCTTAGATTTATTTTCAAATAATCAGTCATTGAAAACACTTTCACTTTCAGGTATAACTTCCATTGACAACGTGGAATTATCCAAACCATTTTAATAAATTATTGGTGAAAGATCTAAAAACTTACATGAGGAATCTGATAGGTAACCCCCGTTTCGTATTCAGAATTCGTTACAGCTGGCTATTCCTAGCCCCAAAGTGAAGAACCGCGGCTTTTCTGGAATATGCATAGAACTTGCCAATTTTTGTCACTTTAATCATTAACTATCGCGTGGAGAGTGTCGTGTGCCAACACATCTGCTATCCCCTCCCCTCTTCAATCCCCTTAGCGCCGCTAATTACAAAGAAAGACATCCAGACGGATTCTCTTTAACATGTGGTATGCTGGCGAGTAATTAAAATCTGCTCCTTTTTTTTCCCTTCGTTTTATTATTTTCCGTTAATTTGCTTTGCAAATGCTTCGTAGCCTGCCAGTCGCAATTAAATTATCGGAATCTTACCCTAAAAAAAAAAATGTACTTATTCACACCATGCTGGCTGAATACTTTTAAGTTCTAATTAATTACGCGATATTAATTTAGAAGGTCCTGGAAATTTTGTTTTTCTCTCTCTCTCGTAGTTTTCTGGTCGAATTATGGCGAAAATTTGTGTTGGGTTTTTGGCCGAGTGCTCAGTTTTTTTTTTTTTTTTTTTTGAGCGTGTCTTGCTCTCTCTTTTCGATATGAAAATGTTTTTCGACTTAGGAATTGGGGACGTTCTTTATAATATGCTGCTACCCAGAAAGCTCCATTGCATGATAGGCGCCATTTGGAACTCGCAAAATTGTGTTTGTCTTGGGCTAGATTGATTTGAAAATTTTAATATCCTTCAAAATTGTTTCTGTTGGTATTATTTTTATGTAATTGGTTACAATTACAGTGGTAAGCAAAAATTCTTATAACATGCGAACGAGAATTTGGTTTTCTGATAAATTTGCGAAAATACGAATCAGATTATAACATTTCGAAATTTTGAAAATGACTTTTTTCTTTATTATTTCTTCTAACTCTCACAGTATTGTATAGAAATTCGACAAAAATTATTCTGTCCTTCATTAGAGTGATAAGACGGACAACTAAGACTCATGCAAATGATTGTCCGTCATGAAAAAATTTTAAGTTGTTTTGTTCTGTTACTTAAAACTCGTTTAATTGTCGAAATCTTTGCACAGATACACCCACTCCTTAAAAAAAAAAAAAAAAAAAAAAAAAAAAAAAAAAAAAAAAAAAATGCTGATTCCTTGATTACCGAATAATAGAACCACAAAAGACATGCCACTGCACACGAATAATTGAATTTTCCCTTTCCTTAATTGCTGTTCAGTTTTCAAAAATTCGAAATGAAAACATATCTCACAAAGTAACAAGGCCAATTATATCGTCTCGTCTTCCTTCGGAATAATTATCCGCGAAAACTACGCATTCGAACTTTTCCTGAAGTTGCGCCCAGACAAAACATAATTCTGTCCTTCAAAAACTTGAGCTCCTTTCTTCCCCTATTTCGCTGGAGAAATTTTCTCCTTTAGGGGGGAAAAGCGGTTGTGGAAGAACTCAGTGGGAAAAGAGCGCATTCGAAGATAGTTAAGGAAATAAAATAATTATTTTCGATATCTAGTGACGGTTTTGAATTCCAGTGATTTAATTTTGAATGGGGGGAAAGATTTTAATTTGATTTGAGAAGAATTGGATTTGCTCCTGGGCCGTGGAATTTCCGTTGTTGATTGATCTGCGAGAGCAGTGATTGAAAAATCGACGATTCATAGGAGAAACGTCTTCGTTACTCGGATTGATTGGGTCGTTAAACAACGTTCGCTATTAGCCGTTGGCGTATTTTAATTTAACGTAAGCGGTTTTTATTGCCCATGAATGCTCTGTGGTTATTGAGTTAGGATGCTTGCTTCCAACGTAAGCTTGAAGTTAATAAAACAGGTGTGCCGGCTAGTTACCAAATTTTTGGGTCATATCATGGCCGAGTGAATAACACACTGCTGAAGTGTGAAGGTCCAGGGTTCTGGCCCACCGCGCAGCTGTCGATCTGTCAGGAGTTTGGGCCGGTTTTCTCCAGATGTAACGGGAATGCCCGTTAGAACCGCTTAAAAAGTCCTCCACTAAGCCAACGTCCTCCTAGGCAGATAACGAGCCTTTCTAGGCACGAGAGCCTCCATTCTCCTAGACACTAGGCTCTCATGTGAGTTTACATTAACACAATAACAACAATAATTTCCAACTTTCACAGATAAATGGCGTTACGTACAAATGTAGCGAATAAAAACAGAATTTTCGTTGGACGGATATGACATTCCTTCATACATTGGTGTAAATTGGCATGAAACATTGGGAGAGGGGTGTGGCCTATTATGAAAAATGCTGTTTTCAAATGGGTGATCTATGAATTTTCTTGATTTTTTTATTTATTTTTATTTATTTATTTTATTTTATTTATTTTTTTTTTTGGGGGGGGGGGGATCGCTCCCTTTTGCTCATCGTAAGTTACGCTTGTGCCTTCATAAAAATGATACGACAGTAACATCTTCCGTTGAATTCAACGTGTGAAGAATTGTTTAGGTAGGATTATTTTTATGTGAAAAGCAACCACCGCCGAGAACGACTAAAAGGTTGGAAAATACCGAATGGAAAGTATTGCTGGATGATGAAGATTCGTACATACAAGTCTTAATAGATCAGGTTTTGTCTAGGAATTTTATTTTATGATTATTTTTTTAACACATTAAGCATTGTGATTATGTTTAAAAGTGCTAGTTTGAAAAGTATATCTTTCATTGATTAAGTTCAAATATTTAATAAATTTTTGAACATTTTCAATGCAGTTATCATCTATATCGCTAATTGTGTCAGTTCCCCCCCCCCTAAAAATGCACTTTTATCCTATAAATTTTAGAACCCTCCTATAGTGTTTTTATGAGACGGGATCACAAAATAGTCTGAAATTTTATCTGTGTCAATTTACTCATTTTTTATTATTCTTTCCCTCTCACTTTTATTTATTTATTATTTTATGCCTTACGCTCATTCTAATATGAATTAGCCACAATAGCTCGCTTCTTTAATCGTTGCTTCCTAACTTTTTTTAAAAATATTATTTCTGTCATATTTCTTTTCTTTCTTCTTTTTTACATAAATTAGCGGAGACATCTTCGCCTTGCTTATACTAAATTTCTCACTTTTCATTGTGAAAAATTTCTTTAAAAAAAAAAAAAAAAAAAAAAAAAAAAAAAAAAAAAAAAAAACTTTCTCGAAAAGAAGTGAGGAGAAAAATCTTAATTAAGCGCCATAAAAAAACGAGAAAAAGAAGAAGAAATAAAAGAAAAAGAACAGCGCCTTGTGTGAACATATAAGCACACACCACGCGGGCTTGAAAAATGACATCTGAAAGTTTCCAACCAACATCATAATGTTGCCAAAAGAAGCGAGTTTAAAGTTTTCCTCCTGTAATTAATATTTTCTTCCAGTAGAAGAAATTCAATTGCGGGGAAATTATTCTCGTGCGTTGCGAAAACGGTTGTTTATGTGACCCGCCAAGACGGATTTGGAACATCTGATAAAAATGAATTCGGAATAAATGCAACATTAAATCACTCTAAAATCTGCTTTTATGTAAAAGGAGGAGATTCCACCTCCGTCGAGTTTCCTGAATTTTGTTAAAGTTTTAAAAAGAATGAAGTGTGAAAATTTTATGAAGCTTATTATAATTATTTTCTTTTTTAGAAGATTTTTCACTGAAACTTTTCTCGAAAGTTCTTGAGATCGCGGATGTTTCAAGCGTGACTTTTATTTTTGTTTCATTATCTTGCATGCTTTGCTGGTGATTCTCGCATGTAAATTTTCGTATTCTGTCGCGAATCTGGGCTGTTAACGTGCGGCTGTAAAGAACAGTTTAGACGGGCGAAACAAAGTTGGGGAGATTTTTATAATTTGCCTTGCGTTTTAAGTGCTGGTGTTAAAAGTTGTAAAGTTTTGCTCTGGAGTGTTTAAAGAAATTTATATTTGCTGACACTGTAATCGGAATTTCACACGAAAAATTAAAATTAAGACATGCCTTAGAAAAAAATTATTTTTAAACAAACTTAACTGTATCGTTCTTCGCACGAGGAGAATAGCGAACTCTATTAAAAATAAAGTGGCCTCTCACTTATGTGAATCTCAGTTATACGACTCTCTCGGTTATACGCCGAATTCACTTGGTACCGTCCCTGCCTTGTGAGAAATAATGATAAACTTCTCTCAGTTATACGACTCTTTTTGCACTTATACGACGACGTTTTAAACGATTCACGTGATTTTACATTTCACATCCAAGAATTCATTTTACAATCCTTTTAGTGCGAATCTTGTACATTTTTTTTACCTTTATGTTATCCCTACTGTAAAAGTGTTTAATAAATAATGAATAACATTTCTTAGTTTCTGTGTTATTAATTATTAAATCTATATCGTGAGAGTGATTGTATGGCTAATTAAAATGATTATTCCCAAAATAGCTTAGAAGCTTTAAAAGACATGGAAACAGGCATTTTCTCTTTTCGTCGACTAGAGACAAACTAATAGCACTTCATTTTTTGAAAAAATCGCATCTGTAAAGCTTTAAAATAATCACAGTGATAAGTAAACTACGACTTTGTGTACTATGAACATTTTAACATTTTATGTTTCATTTTTTAAATATATTTTACAAATCTTCTTAAAAGATGTTCTTAGTATTCGAAACTTAGTTCTTTAGTATAGGTGAAAAAATTAATTCATATACAATTTTAAACTTTTATAATATGAAGGTCCCTCACTTATACGTCTCTCAATTATACGACTTTTTTCTGCGATCCCTTGAAAGTCGTATAAGTGAGAGGTCGCTGTACATAAAGAGAACTTCTATAAAACATTATTTCGAGAAATCGCTACTTTTTGAATGTTTAAGTCTAATTTCGCGTAATTTTCAAAAAATCGAAAGAAGAGGGAAAAAAATTTTAGCAATTTGATTTTCAAATTACTTTTGGAAGAGAACAAAAAGAGTACATATTCTCGGGACTAAATTCTATAGGATGCCTAGGCATTTTAAATAATGCCCGGAGTGTTTAGGCAAAGTATGGAATATGTGAATTATTGTATTCTTTGCCTAAGCATTGTATAAATACATTCTATAGAATGACAGCTGAAGCAAAGTATGAAAAACTCTGGAGTGAATCCTCTCGATTTTTCGAACACTTGATATTTACTAAACGTTTAAATAAATTTGATTCAACTCAATCGAATTAGTGTTCACATGCCAGTTCACTTCAAATAATTTGAGCATATAGACCGCAATGTATAAGAATCCTTTTTTGTATTCATGTTAAAAAGAATAAGTCCTATACTACGCACACCAACATCTATAGAGTATCCAAGGCAGTGACCTGTCCCCAGTGGCCTAGTCTCTGAGCTCCGTTCCCGTAGGAACATGGAAAGTGGAGCAGCGTCGTCTTGGTGTGTGCTTGCGAGGGTGGAAACCTCTCTCGGCTGGGATGCTGTGAAACAGTGTTCGCTGAAGGGGGCTGGCATACGTAAAATCTATTCGTGGCTATAAAGTCCTCCATTTCAAACGATACCTCGGAAGATGCCGATTTTAGGGGCTAGGTCTCTCATCTAGTATTCGTTCGAAATTGGGAGATCCCGAGCAAAGTCGAACTTCCTTCCGTAGGGGGGGGGGGGTCGTATAAATGGAAGCCGTCCCCTTTCGTCCACCCCGTCCTATATGGAGGATCTGAAAGGATCGCGGTTTCCAGAGGGAATTAGAACAGTGACCTATAATATACTTAACCAATTTGAACTTATAAGAATGCTCCATTTAGATACTAGCAGACTTTAAATTATTTGCGTGCATAAAGCATAATGTATAAGAATTATATTTTGCAACCCCGTCAGCAAGCTATCGGTTTTATACTCACCAAAATCCATGTAGGTCATGTGACCTGTAATATACATACCCAATTTGAACTTATTAGAACGCACCATTTAGACGCTAATACACTCTAAAAGAATTGATAAAATAAAGTGTTCTATTCTTTAAATAAAGGTGGTCTTTGTTAGAAGGTTTCGTAGAAAAATTTTAAAATCTTAACAGTCATACTTGCTTTGAAGCCTCTTTGATTTCTAGTGAATTGCTGGAAATAATTGATTAATATCACTGTAGAAATTTTACCGCCTCCGTTTCAGAACGAGATTTTCACAGCGATTTGTTTTAATGGTTAAATACACCATATGATTTCCGTGTCTGTAGTATAAGGTACAGTTATATTCGTGAACAACATTATCTAGGCGTCACAGTGAGACTAGATGACGACTGTTCCATGACGTCTTTGGGACTTCGGTATGATACAGTCACATTCCGATCACGGTACCATTAGAACTGCTTAGGGAGACTTTAAAAAGTTTCCTTTAAATAAATCGAAAATCTTTTCAGGCAATTTTTAGGTAGAAAAGTTTTTGCTTTACTATTAAGTTTGTTCTTTACTTGTAATTCCCTCATCATTTTTTTTTTTTTTTTTCATACATCGAGCTCGTTATAGCAACATTATTTTTTGTGGGGGAGGGGGTGGTGCGTAGAATTGTTTAAATATGTTTACACGTCTACATCAAAAAATAAGTTCACGAGTGGTATTTTTTAAGCTATCGGCGTTTCTCAATTTATGGACCTTAGACCACGTTTTCTTTAAAAATCGCAAATTGCAGTGTATTTTTGAGTTTCCCTCTTAGAATTTTTTAAAAATTAAAATCGATTGCATTTATCAGATACTATAGCTGAAAACCCGAAATTACGGAAATCGCATGTAATAGATGTCTTTCTCTCTTCTCCCGAAGCTGCCAGGATTTTCGTCTCTGAAATGTACACAGATATGGATTTAATTTGGTTTAATACCACCATCGATATTGAAAAGAAGAAAACCTAAATTATTTTTATGCAGAATAAAAGTGTAAGTAAATGATAATGCTTTATTATAAACTTTTAATTTTCGTGAAAATACGCCAACAAAAAAATTCTTCTTCTTTTTTTTAATTGTACGACTGTTTCTTTTTCCTTTCATTTGATAACGCCTTTTCTTTTTCGTTATTGCCCTTACGACGAACTCGGTCTGAGGTCTTCATTTTACCTGAGATCTCTATTTTAATTGGCAACAGTAACTTTTAAATTATTATCATTTTTACCGAGAAAGAAAATATACTCAAAAAATCATTCTTTTTAAATAAAGTCTGAGCTTTTAAAGAAACTAACAAAGAATGCGTTCACGAAAAAGTGATGGGTTTTTTAACGACACGTACTTTTTTTTTTGTTCCCTTTTCCTTTTTAATATCACCCTTTCCCCTGTTCGCTATTGTGTTTACGATAAACTTGCTCTAAGGAGAAAATAACGAAAAAGGAGGCAAAAACAGGGGGGAAGTGCAGAACGAAACGTGGCGAACGAAAATATTCGCAACGCATAATGTTCTCGAAACAGCCAATGCAGGGAAAGCAGAAGAATAAAAATATTTTTCTTTTCCAACAGAAAAATTGTATGGGAACGAGGATGCATCTTTTGTTAAGAAGTTTTATAACTGGTCGCCGAAATTTTGCGGTGGCATCAGTTATGAAGAATATGTTTCGAACATACTTCTTCGAAAAATGTCTCTCTTAACGTGTGGTGTTGCGGATATAAAAATGATAAGATATGATACATTTGTCAGTTTATTGCGCTTTTTTCTTTCTTTCGGGTCGATCTGTTTTCGCCTTGTATCGGCAGCCATTTTTCATTTTGTTCTCCGGAATGTCCGGAAATGTTTATGAACTGGTGTTGTTTTGGTGGTTTGAAAGACTTTTTTTTTTTTTTTTTTTTTTCAACTCAAGAAATAGAATGTTTCAGGCTGAAGGGATAATAGCTTTACGAATGTTTGTTATGTTGTTATGTGTCTTTATTGAGTGTAGCTTATTGTTAAGCGTTTTCTCTGCTTATTTTCGGGTATAAGCGAGTGTGGATTTTTGAAATGTACAGGAGTAGTTACTAGAGTTTTGTTCTGATGGGTTCAAGATAATGTCGCCAGTGTGTATTTAAAACTAATATCTTTTATTAACACTTTTTGCCATAGCTGTAAAGTTTAATCCATCATTTTCTTTTTATTTAGTTTGTTAGTATACATAAAAAAGAAAAGAGAAAAGCATGTTTGCTTAGACTGTGTTAATACTTTTCTGCTGAAGACGAGAGAACCGTCGTATCCCGCTTTCCGTACCGTAATTATTTTTTAATCTTAAGTGCTTATTATTAGTTAGTCATTTACAGTTCGAATTTTATGTTCTGTACGAGTGGTTGGAAAGAGTTTTTGACTGTTTGTAAACCTTCGTATCATTCACTACTGTAATACATAAATACCCCCCCCCCCGCTCAAAAAAAAACATTACGGTATACACCACATTCTACGAGCTCTAAATGTTTTATGTATATTTTCACTAGCGGCTACCCGCGACTTCGTCCGCGTCGGCTTTAGAATTAGGTCCCGAGAGAAACGAAGCATGTGTGAATAACAAATATGTTTGCCACTAAAGAAACTGCATTTAAATATTATTTGCTTTTTACTTATTTTAAATGAAGTATAATGCATGGTAGTATACTTCAGTTAAAATAAGAGTATATACTAAATTTAGATTTTTTTCAGGCATTTGGCGAATAGAGACAGTTACGACAGTATTTGCGAACTGTTTTGAGTGTTCTTGTAAAAGAAATATTTATGCTATATGCATGAATTTTAGCCTCTGTTAATCAGGAATAGTGCAGCTTTCTATTAGCGAAAGTTTTAGAATCGGTTCTATAGTTACAGATATACCCATAGAGCGTAATGTATTAGAATTATTTTGAGTGTTCCTGTAAAGAAACTATTTGCGCTACATGCATGAATTTTAGCCTATAATGCTAAAGAATAGTGGAGCTTACTATCAGTGGAAAAAGTTTTGGGATCGGTTCAGTACTTACAGAGATACACATAGAGCGTAATGTAATTCTTATGAGTATCCCTGTAAAAGAACTATTTGTGATATATGCATGAAAGGTAGCCTATAACACTCAGGGTCCCCCCAGTGTCTAAGAGGTTCTGCTCTCAAAACTTGAAGGTGGGAGGTGCCAGGTTCAAACCCCGGTCGCGCCTGTCGACCTAGCCGCTCGCAGTTTTCCGTGTTTTTTTCAAAAACCTCGCGAAAATACGGGCTAGGATACCTTAGAAAATTCCACACACAGTTATTCTCCATATACGCCTAGGACCCTATAGGCCTAGGACCATATAGGCTTAGGACCATATAGGTCTAGGACCATATAGGCCTAGGAATTTCAATCAGTGAAGAAAGTTTTAAAATCGGTTTAGTAGCTACAAAATTTCCATAGAGCGCAATGCATTAGCATTATTTTGAGTGTCTTTGTAAAAGAATTATTTATGCTATATGTTTGAAAGGTTGCCTGTATGTCAATCGCAGGGCATAAACTATCTTCATTACAAATTTTTCCAACCATTTTTGTGTGATTCAGTCAAAAACATCGAAACACATAAACGTACACATTTATATTATTTGTAGGATTTGGAAATTTGCGAACTTTAAGAAACACATCTGGACTTTCCTTGGTACTTACCTATTATCCGGCCGGTCATTCCCGCCAAACTGTTTTTTCGTCAAATGAGTTGCCAAACGTATTCAAAACCATTAATAATTTCATGTGCCCGGCATTTATCTCGGCAAAAAATCGCTCGTCTTGGCGGATCGTCCGGATAATACGTAAGTACAGTTTTCTTTATTTATGCTTTTTGATTTGGCGTAAAATCAACATAATTTCCATACTTATTTATGTTTTCCAAATGCATGTGATTTTGCAAATAGAATTTCTGCTTTATTTCAAAAGCATAAATCATTTTGTGCGGGTGATAAAACGGTTTTTAATTAATAGTTAGAAAAGTAATTAAAATTTCCGAGCCTCAGGTACACTTTACCGAAGTCATGCTCAAATTTTCAAAGATCTGCTTTCTGTCGATTTGTCTGGAGGACATTCATTTTTATTATTAGAGATAGATATATTTGGCATAAAACTGGCATAATTTCCGTATTATTTAATGTTTTTCAGATGCGCGTGCTTCTTTATTGAAGTAATAGCATTCTTGTTAGCTCAAAACATAGATCATATGATACGGGCGAAACTCGCCAAGCATGGCAACGTAAAAACGGTTTTTAATTAATAATTAAAAAAGTAATTAAAAATCTAAAATTCTAAGTAGCCTATAACCATCTCCAGGGTCCCATCTTTATCTAAACCAAAATGCATCCTAATCGATTCAGCGGTTTAGGCGTGATAGCGTCATAAACAAACAAACAAACAAACTCACTTTCGCATTTATAATATTAGTTAGGATGAACTTACTTCGAAGAGGTATATTCTTTTTCTTTCTATGTAGTTTTGTGTATGCTAACGTGAAAATGACTCATCCGGTCATCCTAATGTATTTGGAGGAAGATGGAGCATTTCGCTATGCTTGTTTATGTGGTTAACTCATCTGTTGATAAGTTGTTTAATGTATATTTTGAACATCAAAATATCATCGGATATTTTAATTTAATTTAATTTTTTGATGAGTAGATTAACACGCTTACATACAACTCTACACTCATCCACCCCCAAATTTTTTAGGGAATCAACTTAATACTTCAAGGTACCTGGTAACATATGTGGAACAACATTTACTTTAATTACTCCTCTATGTCTATGGAATACTAGTATAGACATCTGTCGTTTTTTAAGAGCATTTGTACATAGATAGCAATGGCATAATTCAGGCTGTTGCATGTAGATGTACCTACTGCCCATATTATTGCCAAAACTGATTGAAATTTAAACAGTAATTCGAATGTGTTTTTGTTTATTTTAGAAAATTAACAAAAAATAGTTAGCTGAGAGTTTTGACTCGGGAAAAAATGACTGTGAGTCGGAGTTCGTCCTTTCAAAAAATGATTTGAATACTAAAATTTCAAAATAAATACCAAATAAATATAGCTAAGGCCCAGTGTACCGCATACAAAACTGAAATAAATTTTCTAGTAAATATAATCATTCCTAGTATATATAATCATTCGAGAGTAACTCGTGACTCTTCGATATTCAATTCCTTAATGTGTGTGAATGTGTAACTAAATGAAATAAATATTGTATTCCAGCTCTTCTTAGTTATTGTAACCGGAGCTTATTGGTCCGTTTATTTATATTCCACTTATGTTCGGAATGTGTTTTTGAGTTCTGTTTGATTTTACGCCAATTTGAAAACTTATTCTGGCATACTTTAGTTCTGTCACACCCTAAAGGCTTAAAGGGGGGGGGGAGAGAAAGATAAATTCACGGCGTAACTGTAACCTGTCTGCTTCACAATGAAGATTTTTAAAACAGATTTGAATTTTTTCCCAGAGTTAAAATAACTTTTCTTTGTGCAGGAAGTGAAAGATACATTCGTTTTTTCCTGATACGTATTCCATTCTCAGATATTATTACATTTACGCGAACCAGGTTTTTGCAACTATTGAAGCTATTGTGCTTAGGGCTGTATAAGTTTCACTTTTTTTTTTTTTTTTTTTTTTTTTTTTTTTTTTAAACAGTGATCGTGCTTGTTTATTTTGTTTTCTCCTTTTAAATTTCCTAAACCATCTAGTTGTTTGCTTCTAAAATTGTTTCCTTAATTTATGAATAACGTAAAAATATTTTTTCTTAAAAGCTTTTTAAAACACTGTGAAAGTAACAAGAATAAATAAAGCATGTTACAAAGCATGATAAATTTACTATATCTACAATGTGTGAGCTTTGAAAAAATTCCTTAGTTTACGTGAAGTAATATTTACCTGCAATTTTACTGTAATAATAATTGTAAATATTTATATGTTTGTAACTGAAGTATTTTATTTGCTTAACCAGTTACAACGTTTAAACGTCACAAATTTAATACTTTATATTTTCTTTTTCATTCTCTGTCAAACAAAAATTGTCTTGCTAGATGTATTTACTCTTTTATTGCTTCATAGAGAATAAGTTGAAATAGTGTTTTACTTTCGTCCGGATTTTTAGAAAATCAAATAGCGTTTCTTGTGTAAACGAGGAAAGGTTTTATGCAAAAAAATCAGTTAAAAGAAAAATTTGTCCTGAATTTTTCATTTTAATCGAAGCAAGTAACGAAACCTGACTTTTCAATTTTAGTTTATATGTCACTTATTTAAAGAGACTCCTTAAAGTCTGCGATAAATAAATTCTCAGCGGATAGAGGAAAAAAAGTGGATTTTTCGTAATGTATCCCGAAAACTATTTCTTGGGAAGATTAGAGAAAGGCCGGTGGCAACGACAGTTTTATGGTGATAATCTCTGGAGATTTCTACGCTGGAATTCGCCTTCTGCTCCGACAGCGAAACGATCCCGTTCCCGAACTCAAAAATAAAATACTGGCCGATAAAAAATGCAGGCAAAATCCGGGCTATATCGGGGGGCACGGAATAGTCCGTATCAAAAAGGAAAGGAAAAGTTAAAAAAAATAAAACCCATACAAAGCGTATACGCTAAAAATAAATGAAATGAATGGAAAGAGGGATGAAGAAAGAATTTATTTCCGAATAAAAACGTTATAACCGGGAGAAGCAGCTCATAAATGCGGTCGTAATCGTAACTTTCGACGAATTTCGAGTCCGACAGAGAAAAAAGTGTCGTTTTCCAGCTACATTTTCGGTATATAACCAACCTTCCTCCCTTCAACTTTTTTTTCTTTTGCATTTTATTTAAAAAAGAGCTTACTTTCTTTTTATAAAACATTTTTAAATACTTGAGCTTGTTTATGCCTTTTTAAGGGTTTATTAACAAGCTTGAATATTATTGCATTAATGCCAATTAATGCAGTTTGAAATTTTTAAAGTCTAAATATTTCGATCCGCGTGTCTGCGTATTCTTTTAGTTTTGACAGTCTAGCGGCCGATTTAAAGAGAAAATGATTTCGTACTTATTTCTCGGCAGCAGTTTTTAAAAGAAAAAAAAAATATTTAACTAAGAGAATTAACTAATTGCACCAGACTCTAAAAAAATCATGATTCTTCGTAAGCTTCACTACACACTGTAATAAGGGAAAAGAAAAAGGTGTTTTTAATGAAACTTTCAGGAAAATTTCTTAAACAGCTGCTCTATTTATGTATATATAATAGCGTGTAAATAGAAGCATCCTAAAAGTTTTCAAGTCCCTGACAAAGTTAATTTATTTATATTCGTTTTTCAAAATACAATATTTTTTTTAACTACAATTTTCCAGTGTCCTGTAAAATGGTCAGGGAAATTAAACATTTTCGTTGGAAAGTCAGAAATTGGTAATTTTCATTAAAAATCAGTTTTTTTTTTCCTTGTGTGTGTGTGCGTGTGCGTGTGCGTACGCGCGTGTGCGTACGCGCGTGATATTGTATTCGCTCTCATGAAATAGGAATGGAAAATAGCATAGTTGCTTTTCTTGCTGAACTGAATATTTACCAATATTATGTAGCTCAAAATGCTGAGGGATATCAAATGTAGTGGCTGACAAAAAGATGCTTACATTCTTCCTTTTCGCCAGGCAAAAATGCATGTAAGACTTAGCGGAAAAAGACATTCTAGTCTAATAGAGTGAGAGAATGAAAAAGCTGAAATTCCAAATGGAAATAAAGTGCTTTCAAAAAGAAAAACTTTTAATTGGGGCAAAATGCTGAATTAAAACAAGATTTGTTAGTAAAAGACATCATAAATTGCAAAAGCATAAACTCATCATTTAGATTATAGATTTGTTAATAGTCAAATATGTATTATAGGTGTAAATATAAAGCACTTATAGTATTTTTAGACAAAGTAATGTGTGTGGGGTTGTTTAGTTTTAAGTGTGTCTCTTACGGGACGATCTAAAAAGTAATAATAATAAAAAAATGTTTGTAAATTATTTTTTCTCTGGTATGAGCAAAATTACACGACTTATTATTATTTTGGTAGTTAGCTCATTAGAAATAGACAGTGAAATTTTCAAGTTCTGATAAGTAAAAATCAGCAAAACTGGAGGTAATTGGGTGGCAACTCTGTAATATTTTAACTCCGATCTGCAGGCAAAAGTGTTACTGTAAAGCGAGCTTTTCCCTAATAGCACACTCCTAGAGGAATAATACTTTTACAGGCAAAGAAAGCCTGTAATGCTACATAGCATAATCTTTTAGTATCCAGGTTTTTTTTTAATAAAAGACTGTTCGGTGTCTGTTGCGTCCACCTTTTTGAATGAAGAATATGCTGCCATAAGTTTCAGTAATACAGTTCGACGCTCGTTTTTACGAACCCGTAAGGACCATTCAAGTTTTTAGTAGAATCGCTGGTATTCATAAAAAATAAGTTCTTATTAAAGAGCGTCGTCTGTATCATTTCAATCCACTTTCATTTAAATAGGTGGATGTCTCCAAAACGCAGCTATATTGTTCGTAGAGCATCATCGGTAACGTATTATCCCAGCTGTCCGCCAAGACGAGCGATTTTTCGCCAAGATGAATGCCGGACACATGAAATTATTGATGGTTCGGAATGCGTTTAGCAACAATTTGCCTGCACATTTGACGAAAAAATAGTTTGGCGGGAATAATCACCGGGATAATACGTAAGTGCCGCGTAATCTATTGGAATTACACTTTGTACTCCCGTAAATATATGTATTATGTAGTTATTATTATTATTTATTATAAATGCCATATATACATACAATTTTCAATATTTTTCATAGTACAGTAGCGTGCAATGGGACAAGTCGTAGCCAGGGGGGAAAATCATGAAGATTTGATCTCCGCCCTGAAATTTTAATAAACGCATTAGTAGTTTTTAATTGCTTGATTCTGGAAATCAATTAAAATTGAATTTTTTTTTTTTAGCGCTACATAGCCTCTCCTCTCCCCGTGAAATTTAATTTAGCACTGCATATTCTCTCTCGAATACTGGCTACGGCCTTGCTGTGGGATATAAAAATTCTGCAGTAGTCAGTTCTTCATTCGTGTGTTCGGCTGTTTGAGCAAGGACATACTCAAACTGAAATCATAACGCTTTTAAACTTTGTCGGAAAGAGCATAACATACTCACTATACATTTCTGCGCATTTCTCAATATTTTTAAAAACCATATCGCATATGCTTGTGTGTTCTAAATTTAATTAAAGAAAATCCCAAATCCTCTTCCGGAATCCCCCTCCCCCTCTTTTTCGTAAAACATCGAATGATGATTGTTAAACTTACGGAAAGAGGGGGGGGGAACCTAAATTTCCCCTTTTCTCCTCCTCCCCAGCCTTCCGATAAACCAATAGGAGTGAACTCTCCGAACGAAGAAGCACCAATGCAAGGAAAAAAAAAAAAGTGAGCAAATAAAGATTCAAAAATTTATGCCCGAATAAAAATGTTATTGCCGCAACAAGGCAAAAGCCTAGCATCTCATAAATGTAGTCATAACTGTAACGAATCCTGTTTTCCGGAAAGCGAGAGGATTGGGGGGGGGGTGGCGAAATAGCATTTTCCTCCAGTTATTTCGTCTATCCTGTTTTCAGGAGTGTTAGAGGAAGAAAGAAAAAGGCGGGGGGGGGGATGCATTTCGTATTTGAGGAATAGAGTTCTGCAATTTTCTTTTTCCTCCTGCTATTTCTGGGCTATCAAATGACAACACAATGTTAGTGGAAAGGAGAGTAACTGAACCTTTGAAAAGGTTGTGTTGCTAGCCAACAATGCTTTTTCTTCCTTATTGAGCTGCAGATTAAAAAAATTAAAAAAAAAACAACTTTTCAACGAAAGTTGATAATGTGATGCTTTATTTTTATCTTTTGAAAACAAAGGGAGGGGGAGTGTGTTCATGATTTGTAGCTGTCAGTGTTCTGATTTCCCTAAACCGACATCGATTGCCAGGAATATATTATTTTAACCCTTTGAGGCGCAACCCTTTCCCAATGCGGAAAAAAGGGCAGCCGTTGCCATCGCTCGACTTAACTACCAGCAAGAGGGCGGACGATCGAAACGTTCATCGCGTGCCATCGATCTAGAGACCCTTTTTTGACGACAGCTGGCAGAATTGGGAAATCTATCCAGGTGTTCTCGCATTCTTCCATTTTACAGCAGATGTCAGTTCTGTTAAAAATAATCGTGACCATTTTTTGACGGTAAATGACGTGCTAAAAAGTAAAGGATTCTCGTGGAGCTATGTCACCCGCAACTATTTTTATAGAAATCAAATCTGTTCTTCGTGACTGGCAACAGTCAAAACGTCAGAGTTTGGTGTCCTCACGGCGAGGACACCGCGCATTAAAGGGTTAAAATGCTCTTGATATAGATATACCCCATTAATAATATACTGTATACCTTGTTGAGAACGGCGTTGTAGTGTCAGTACTTCTTTTATAGCAGCTCACAAAGAAAAACTTCCTGCAGTCAACGGGTAGTTATTTTTAGTACATTTTGGTATGTACACATGTTCGTGTATTTTGAACGAAGCACAGTTAGTATAAGTGCTTGAATGCTTTGCTTTAACTGTCGGGCTGCATCGAGAGCAGTCAAAGGCCTATAGCGATCAGCGATGAACACAGAATGGAAATCGCTGCTGTCGCGTCTTTGCAACGATTGTAGCGCAGAAATACCAACTGCTGCGGATTCTCCGTACTCTCTACGGAATCTTTTTTGAAAATTTGGTTTACTGCGAAATGCGGAAAAAGCTTATATTTTTACGGAAATTAAAATTAAAATTCATTTATCTGTAACGTTTTTAAGCTACGCTCTTTTTCTTTTGATGATTTTTTTTAAAAGCCCCATGAGTCATTGTGCAGCACCCAAAGCCTAAAACAATTATCGAATGCAATCGATACCGAAATTGTAATCAGCGCCGGCTAAAGAGAAAAAGTGTTGACTCTGGACTTCTCTGGTGCCTCTCTTCTCTCCCCCCCCCCCTTTTTTTTTCTCAGACTTTACACTTTTCTCTATTCTGCTTTCATTTTCAAACCGCGCTAACCGCGAAGGCTCGGTAATAAATTCCATTCTGGTAAGTTTCTATTTATTTTCAATTAAGGAAAATTTTTATTAGGATATAATTAAACGTTTTTTAAATTGTTTAGGGGGGAGGGGGAACTAAAATTTTGCCTATGCGACTGACTACGGACAAACATCAAAAACTACTGAAAATATTCACAATTACTACTGGAAAGTCTCATTGAGGGCTGGCATCGCTACTAGCGATTTGGTTGATTGTGCATAAAGTGGCTGCACGCAGATGAGATCGTGCTGGAAAGTGTTTTATAATCCATTGCATTCGGCATGATTGAACTTTTTTTTTACTTTCTCTTTTTTTATAACTAAGCATTCATATCGTCAATCCATAAGAAATTTACGCATTTATTAGTACCTCGCGAAATTGCGATCAATTTCAAATCGGCCCCTTTGCAAATTAATATCGACCCAAACCATCCATTCACAAAATGATAATGTATTAGAAATATCCCCTTCGCATATTAATATCGATTAAAAACGACCTTTTCACATAACGATGTTCGATTAGAGTGTCCCGGCACAACCACGCGCGAAATCAATACCGATTAAAGTAGCCTGCCATATAAAATGATAATCCATCGAACCGGTTCCTGAACAATTAAAAATAATTAAAATGGCCTACTCGCACAATTAGTATCTATTAAAACGGGACCCTGGACAAAATGATACTCGATTAAAATGGCCGTCAATCATATTCGTACGGATTAAAGCTGTCCTCTCTTCAAGTAATTAATATCTATTAAAACTGGCCTGTCTAAAAATTCTATTTAACACACAGCGATCCATTATAGTAAAATTATGCTTCGCACAGATTTTTTCCCCCTGCGAAATTAGGAGAACTTAAAATTTCAAGGGATATCAAAACGCAAAACTGTTTAATATCTGGAAGAGTAGAAAGCTCAAATAGTTCTACAAGCATGAACATTTAAAATAAAAGTCCTATAAAAGAGCAATAAATGCTGCATACACTAGTTTAGACGGAGAGTACTACCGTATGAACTACTCTCATGCGTCTTTTTTTTTTTTTTCTCTCTCTATTCTAAAAAAAAGTAAAGGCCGCTGGCGCTGTCAAAGCTTGTTGGCCTATCTCCTCCTAAACCGTGGGGATTTAAGTTTCGACTAAGGTGCCCACAGATTCGAAAAATTCCGAGGAACCTGCTAAGCTGACTTAAATTTCGAAAATCGAATTATTTTAGAAGATATTAATAAAAAACTGAAAAAATAAACAGAATGGTTGCCAGATTTGGCATAAAATCATTCATTCCTTTGCAACAAAGCGTTTCCAAGTATGTAGTATCACGTGAAATTGTCAAACATGAAGTAGAAATACACCCATTTTACGCCAAAATAAAAACTATATGAAGTAAGTAACTCAAAAGGTGTTACACAAAGTTGACAATTTTCAAATATTAAGTTCGCTTAGACAACAGGGGTTTAGAATGAGCGATTATGCGTTTTTCCAAAACAGAATAACTAATATATTGAAAATGAAAAATAATTAAAATGCAGATTATTTTAAAGCCGGTTCGGTCCAGCTGGATTATTTGCTACCAGTAGAAATATTTGGCGGCGTTAACTATGCCATTATAGCAGTTATAGTACACTTTGGATATTTGCTAGCGCGACGAGATGGTATAATTCGTGGTGCTAAGTACGCCAATCTGCAAACGATTATGTAAATGAAAATATGGATGACGGTTTTCCGGTAACCTTAAATGAACAGTAATTATAGGTTGTGAGCATGTGTAAATCATGAAAAATCCCCATGGGTGGCAAATTCGCGAGGTGTCCAATAGGTTTTACATTATTAAAAATACAGCTGAAACAGATGTTCTGATTTTATTACGCTTTAGCTCCTAATTAATATAACTTTTGAATGGCAACATTAAATATCATTGTGTTTCTGAGGAGTGCAAATAATTTTAACAGCGAATATAAGCGGAGTCCGCACTCCAGGTGGAGTATAGCTCAGGACCGTACAACACGGATTCCCATAACAAAATATCTTCCGTGTTATGAGGGGGAGGGGGGTCTACTGTAGCGTGATGTTTAAATTTTTATGTACCAATGAACATGCAAGAACCAAGCAATGTGTACTCAGTAACATTCTATCTGATCCAATCTTCGGGTTTTGTCTGTTGAAATTATGTCTTTTTTACGAATAAGCCTTATTAGGGACCGAATGCCTCATACGAAAAGCGAGCGTAGCGAGTCTGGGGTCCTTGGCCCCTAGTTTTTTAAATAGATGAGAAATTCCGTATGCACTTCACAGAGTGACTACTGATAGACGTTTAGTTTCAATAGAGTGCACCGTATCGTTCATAATAATAAAATCTATAAATTTCATGGCATCGATCCGTATTTGCAGCCGTTAGAATACGGACAGACAGACAGACAAACCGAAAACAAGAACACTCTTACTTGGAAAATGCTAAAAAGAGAAATCTTTAAATGCGCTTTTCCTTTTTAGAAAATTAAATGCGGTTTAATTTTCTAAACAGAAATAATGGAAGGTTGTGGGGGCACATTTGACTACATAGATCTTCTTTCTCGTTTGACAATCCTTATGACCCATTTTTCCCCGCCTTACTTGTATGTTTTTTGTTATAAACACACCGAATTTATAAACCCAGCCATTAATAAGTAAGTAAATAAATAAATGAAGAATATAAAGTGTCCTGCCTTTTATACCGAATAATTAGCGGTGGTAAACGTACCCCATCCCCTCTAAAGGATAAATTAACTTTATCTAATACGATAAATGCATTTTATTTTTAATCATAATACAAATGAATCGATCGCAATTTGCAAAAATCTTTTAATATACCATTATTAGAAAAAAGTATCTTTAATAGAATTAAATTTCAAACGCAAAAAAAATTTGCGATGATATTGAAGATTTAAAAAATGTAATCCATTAAAATTCAAAAGAATTTTCTCCTTTTCACAGCCACTTTTAAATTAATTTATTTTAACACTCTATATAAAATTCAACCGTATTTAAAAGAAAAAAAATTGCTATCTAAATGACAATGCACATAAGCATATATCTTATGCATCTTTGTTAATTAAAATAATTGAAAATATGCTGTTACAGTGAAAGATATTTTTTTCGCTAAATTAACTTGGGAATAGCTAATCCAAGATGAGACGTTTGTTCAGCGGTTTTAAAGAAGTTTCTTTCAGCATGAATTGGAGTAGCTACCTATACCTACATCCAGATCTGTCAGTTTTATTGTCCCCATACCCAAATCTGGAATCCCAAAGTTTTCTCCCTGAGGGTTATACGTTTTCGGAATTTTTATTATCCAAGTCGAAGCATTATAGCTTAAGAACAAAAAGTAAGAAATCAGAATTTGCGTGGTTGCAAGCAAACGACCACCGCCACTTACGTAAAACTTGGAACAGTTTTCGTTACTGCATCCCATAACCGCATTCATGGGGAAAACTCAGAAGTATAGAAGTGTGCAGACAAAGCTCGAAACATCTAAACTCCGCTCACTTCTTTTTTTCTTCTTTCTTTTCGTTGCTTATCCTATTTATCAATAAATGCCAGAATACATTTCGCTCGTACGGAAATTCCGAACGCGATTTATACGTCCTGTTTGTGGCAACGGCTATTATGTTCGGCGCACGGAAACAAAGCGAAATTCGAAAACATTTTTGTAAACAGTGCTGGAATTTCATGAATAAATTGAAATTCTTTTAAGGACTCATTTCTCAGGAAAAGGAGAGCGAGTAACGCGCATGTCAAAAGTGATTTATGCCGAAACGGCTCCCGTTTTGAGAGGGGAAAAGGGGTGAGGGGATTTTTGTTTGGTGAGAGAGAGGAAACATTGCAAGATGTTTTAGCGGAAACTCGTGTTTTCGGAGAGAGAGAGAGAGAATTTGCATAATTTGTTTTAATCGCCGCTCTTGTGTCATTAGCATAATGACGTTTAGAGACTGAGGTCTCTTGTTGTGTGCGGTGAGGGACATCTGTTGATTTTCGATTTCCGTCGGAAACTGGCTTTTCGTCCTAATGAAATTATGAACTCTTCTAGCACTATTAGTTTATTTATATCTTTTTGATAGCTGAAAAGTATCAGTCATTAGGAGGTTAATATGTTTTGTCTAGACAATATTTCCCACCAAAAAATCGTTTTGGATTTGTTCAATGCATGAAACAGACAGATATCGCAAAAAAACTTTTTATTCCAAACAACGTACAGACAAAAATGTTCATTTATTTTTATTAGTTTAACATTTACTGGGAAAAAAATGTTTTTCACGTTTTACAAAGACCCGCAAATAAATTACTACTTATTGAGATCGTACAATCAATGTAAATAAAATATGCAAATTACGTACTAAATTAAACCATTTTATTTATATTTGCAACAGCTCGCATACAAAGAGAGAACGTGCTGTATTTGTTCCTTTAGTTATTAACTTGGTGTTAAATGACCTGAAAGCGCGGTGTTCCTTATTTGTTCGGAGTATCTGTTCACAGGACTCTTTGTGAATTATGGTGCAAGCGTTAATTGAGTAAAATACTATAATTATGTGTTCTATTTAATACAAAATCAACTTTCTCATTTCTTTTATATAATTGCTTTTGAAAAATTATGTGTGGTAAAACATAAAAATAAAATTACTTTCATTATAAAAGTTTTTATAATGGATGCGTTTGGCACGATTAATCTTTCTTTATTTCTTTTTTTAAGTACTTGAGAATATTAATTTCAGACAGTGATTTTTGTCTACTCAAGAAACGACGTTTCACTTTCAAAGGGTTGCAGATAGTGGGGAGAGAGGGGTAGTAAAATGTCAAAAGTCGCCAAGCTTTACTATTTTCGACGATTGATCGCCCAGTTTGGCACCAAAAAATAAATTACGTAAGCAGAACACAGCTTGGCCAGAAATTTCCGAATCCGCCTGTGTATTTTTGTAGAATATTAATTAGCATCTATAAAGGTGTCTATATTAGTATAAGTTGAGATATAGTTGGAATTGACGAAGTATTGTTGGAGTATGCAAGGTAAAGATTGTAAAACAGTTTTAGTAGGCCATTTTAATATAGATTTCAGTTTTGAAGAAGTGTTTCGTAGAACAAGGAAGACATACAGGGCCGACGCATGGATAATGATACACTTTTATTCATAACAAAGCAAAACAAAAAAGATAAATAGGGCCAACGGAGGGATTATAGTCTACACTTTTCAATATACTGAGCAAGAAAGGCAAATACTGTCCAAGCATACGTTATGATGCATTTTCAAACGTAATGAAAAATAAATAAAAAGCACACAAATGCGTAGTTAATCTAAAAGAATTTCGGGGTTTTTATGTGTTTATTTGACTTAAAGTGTGAAAATTCAAAATACACCGTAACATATTTAGAAATTTTACAAATCTTGATAAATTACAAAGAGTATGAAATAAAGTAAAAGAAAACTTTTAATCTTAAAAGCTGGAAAACAAAAGCCTGCGTTTCTTTTCTGAAATATACGGTAAAGCCAACAAGAGATACAACTTCAAATGGAATTCTTCCTACGCAGACATCAAAAACCCAATAATTTTTCGGCGAAAGCATTTTTTTAAAAGAAAATAGTGAAACGGATACTTTTTTAAAACTTGTAACGGAATCGAATCACAAAAATGATTCTTTTAACAGCACCATTCACTTTCTCTCCGATTTGCCGAAAATCCCCGTTAAAAAATTATTCGATTGGAATCACTCGTGATGTATTTGAAAGTGAATACATGTTGATGGACTGCATTTTGAAGGGGTAGAAGGGAAGAGACATAAGTTAAAATCTCGTGTTTTCAATTTCTTATGCTTTTGTTCGAGAAAAATGTAGAAATACTTTCTCTATGGGAAAAAAACAAAGTGTATATCTAACTAAAGAAATGGCTATTCAATCCGTGAAAGAGTAGATTTTCCCCTTTGATTATCAATTAATTCACTTAGTTTTTAATTCATGCTCAAAAGCAAAGACTATACAAATAGCATCGAAATGCCCTGGTTTTATCAGACATCAGAGGGCGCTGAGTCTGTCAGTAGTGTCACTTTTTGTGTCCATTTTTTATCCAGATTGTTTATGACGTTTGCGTCGAACAAAAACAGGAACTCAGTTACAAAACTATACAATATCTCTTAAAATCACTTCAAAAAGTAATTTTTTACTCGTATTTTTCTTCACGAGTAAAATAAGCTTATAATAAAAAAGATGTGTCATTTTTTATTATAAGCTTATTTAAATCTCACAAAATCAGTTTGCTTCAAGCGTGATAATATTTATAAATCGCACCGTGCAACAATTGTGCTTTTACTCAAAAATATCATTTTTTGTGTATTACCATCAATGGTTCAAGGGAGGGGGGGGGGATAAATGTACCAAGTAAATTATTCAAACATTTTTTATTTTTGGAAGAGATTTAAGCTTCCAAAAGATGTGACACTTTTTCAGCTTGCAATCGAATGCAAATTCCTGCATTTTTGGCTAAAGCGGCTTTTTAGAATTACTACACTGTTGTGCGAGAGTGTGACATATATAATATATATGCATAATTCATAGTTACTGTCGATGGACTGTGAAATACGCTTTATCATGAAATATTTTCCCGAGTTAAATGCAAGCTTTTGACTTTTATGCAAGTGCGTATATGAAATTATTTTTAAAAGTAAACACCATTTGCCATCTGCGCCGATAAATGTTCGCCATTTTCAAGAATAAAAGTTACGATACACGTCGCTGTCTTTTAACTGTACCTCGAGCCTTCATGCACGACAACCCATTTGTAAATATTACGCTCCCACAAACAGCAGTTTTATTCTACATGAAAATTCATGCACCTTTAAACGGAAATGTTCGTCCTCGCTTCATTTATTCCGTCGCAACAACGTACCCGAGAAACCTCTTTTATCGGAAAGAGACTTTTCAAGCCCCCCGATGTAGTTGCCTGAATTTCGCAAAAGTATACGGAATATTCGGTTTTAAAAAGAACGGGATAAAATAAAAATATACATTTTATTTGTCCCGCAAAATGCGTTTTTGAGTATCGTCTGCAGTAGTTGGAAGTGGAGCGAGTGAGCGCGCTTTTATGGGCGTAACTGCGACCGTGTTTCCACTCGTTTTCGGAAAGAATAGCATCAGTTTTTATGGATGTAAAGACTTGCGTTTGGTTAGCAGAGCGGAAAGGGAATTTGAAATTGAATCTGTAAAACAATTTTGAGAGGATATGGAAATGACTATGTGTGCATGTTTAAGGATGTAGTATTTGTGTGTGGTTGAGCATTAATAATAATAATATATATATATATATATGAATGGGTCGTTTAGAAGCTTAAATTGAATCTCCGATAAACTTTTTTTTTTTGGGGGGGGGGGGGGGGTGGAGAGTATATTTCTTTATTTTACTGTACCTGTTCCACTTTTTTTTTTTTTTCTTCTCCTGATGATAGATATTTGAAGTCGATGTTGATATTTGTTTTCAGATACTCTGGAATTTGTGCACGCTATTTACCAAATGCGAACTTGAAATTTACATGGCTTTTTAGTCTTTCTACTGTTTTGTTTCATAATTTGCTTAGAGTTTTTCCCTTCAGAAATATTTGTGGCGTTTAAATTGAATGCCTTATTCACAGCGTGCATAGTCTTTTCAAGTATTTTAAGAAGGCTGCTACCAATTGACTTTTGTTGTTAAGTGTATTAATAATCGTATTACGTTAATTTTAAGGTTTTTTTTAAATTATTATTATTATTTCTGGAATTACTTTGGCTGTGTTTGAACTTATTCACTGTTTCTATTTTATGTATACAGAATTGTCTAAACATTTTAGCGAACTTTCATTTCAATCCTACTTTCCTCTATGATGACTAAAAAATGGACGTATTTTTAAGAATTCGTGTAGTATGGTAAAAATTCTGGATCTTTTACAATCTTATTTTAATATATAGAGTATAATGCGAACGTTTGAAGAAAGTTTGCGGGTCATAGTACTACGTATTTTGTCTTTCCGTTCGAAAACGAAGTTTCACCCGACTCTGAAATTCAACGCCAGTGGATTTTTTGACTTCTTAATATACCAGGTGATTCAAAACAGATGTCAAGGCGATTATTTTTTAAACCGTTCGAAACATAATTCCAATTAGAAAAGTTCGTCATATTAAGAGTAGCTTTCAGATATGGCATTTTTTACTGGGGCTGTATACATATTAAAATACGAAATTTAATTTTTATCACGGTCCCTCCTTTCCTATCCTTTATATTTAGAAGAATGTTGCTCTTTGCCTAAGAAAATTAATAAGACAAATCCCGTGTCTCTACGTGGAATAGTTTCCGAGATATATCAATTTGAAAATTTTGGCATTTGTCGCCAAGCAATAAGGGGATGTCTCAAAGTGAGAAAAATGTAACTACTTTTCAACTGCCGTTAATTTATGTTAATAGTCACTCGATAGACACAGTTGCTCCTCAAATCCTAATTTAGCTAGAATTTTCCTGTAACGCATGTTTGGCAGTTTCTACTGAAAGTTACCACACCATAGTAACCTACACCATTATTTTGTCATTCTCTTTTACGCTTTAAAATTCCTTCTCTAGAAGCGTGATGTAATTAGTGGATGACCCCCCTAAAAGACTAAATTATCGCTAATTTCATAAAGCAGTACCGATCATTTTAGGTAAAACTGCACCTGTTAATTTCACACATTTGAACGCGTTTAATTGCTTTTCCCAACAATGGGATCTTTATTTATCTTTTATCAACTCATAGTTGGTCCCCTATAGTAAAGATTGTTTTGCCTGAAAACTGAAGCCAACCCAGTAGGTAAAGTGGTTTAAGTCGTCATTTTCAAAATTAATTTTCTCGCTAACTATTTCACTTAAAGACACTGGATTTTTTTCATTAATTTTCATAGAGCAAAGAGCAACATTCTTCTGAATATAAAGGGTAGGAAAGGAGGGACTTTATAAAAATTAAATTTCGTATTTTAATATGTATATACAACCCCCAGTAAAAAAATGCCATTTCTGAAAGCTGCTCTTAATTTGACGAACTTTTCTAACTGGAAGTATGTTTCGATCACTTACGGTTTAAAAAATAATCGCCTTAACATCTATTTTGAATCACCCGGTATAGCGCATATAAAATAACTGAAGGAAAATCATTGTTGCATGTTTACATGATTTATCTGCTCATTCATTTTAATTTAAGAAAAATCATTTTTATAAAGAAAAATAATTGCATGCGATAAAGTTTTAAAATATGTAATTGATTACGGGAAAAAAATACATGATTTTAAGCATTTGTGAAATAATAGTAATATTATTTTAAAGTTGTATGGACTTTGACTACAGACTACTTAGTAAAATTACATTTTAAAAAACACTCAAGTTATATAAATATATTGGAAGAACTTTGATTTTTTAATTTGGCTTATTCATTTTTTATGTTTACCCATTCGTATGTATCTCGTGTTTTGCAATCATGGGATTTACGTGTTGGATTCTTTTGATCCTTCTGCATGATAGCGCGTACTTTCGTTTCGTGGATGCATGCTGAATGTTGTTGCAAAAGTGGCAGTGAAAAATGGTTACGTTGCTTCACTTTGCTTTAATCAAATTTCTTTTTCCGCTTACGTGATATTTTACTGGATAAATTTACGATATCCGGGGAAATTTTCTGAAGTTTTCTCCTAAATTCGTATTTTCTTAAATTAGATAACTAAAGGAAGTTACTGGGTGGATGTAATCTTAAAATTTACAATTTAAAATATTTTATTTCTGAAAAATTTCCTTAAAATACTGTTTATTGTGTGCATATGTATAATCAAAGCAGGATGAATTTAAATTTAGTTTCACCGACGTACCATTTGCACGAGAGAATGTCAACTCTCTGATGGAAATTTTCAACTCGTGACTTCATAAAGGCTCCGATATCACTTACGGGTTGAAAACACGAGGAGCTGTGAATAACTCTTCAAAATACAGTGGTCGCCGCTTATTTCGGTCAGTGGTTTATCCGGTGAGCCGCTTATTCCTGTGAAAATCGGCATGAACAGAACGGAATAGCCAAATTCACCAGTTTTCCGCCGGTTACCTCGGTAGTGAGTGCCGCTTTATCCGGTCAGATAATCTTTGGAGATTATGAAAATTTCGACATAATTAGCTTTTAGGTGGAGTAAAAGACAGTCGAATAGATGACTTATATTTGTGTGGAGGTGTTACGGTAATTCATTCACAACATTTGTTAATATACTTAACAGAATTTTAATAAAAATGATGATGAATCTTGCACCCATCACCAGTGAGACACCTGTTGATGACGATGTGAGCCCGAAATTGTTACTTGTCACAAGTAGATTTGCTGATCGCTATAGATTTTTTACGTAGAGCTTTTGAGGAGAATAGTTTAAATGATCGCATTACCTCTGTAGGGTCCGCCCGTCGAATTGTCGTTAAGGTGCAGTTTGGTAGCGGGAACTGCTGACCAATTCCACGGTTTGAATACATGTTGTGGATGCAATTAATCGAGCCTGATGTCGAGACTAATCATTTATTATATATACAGATATAATCATATTTACAGGTTGGACTTTAAATATATATACATGACATACAACATCCTCCTGATGCTATTACATCGGAGAGTCACGGGAAATCTCCTAACTGGCGTCCGCATCAGTGCATCTCTCCGCTGCAAGTCAAGTGATCTGTTTTTCTCTTTCCCTCGCCTCCTTAGATGACCCCCAGGACACAAGCCCCTTGCTTCGTCCCCCCCGCGTTCTCTCTTCTCTCCGTTCGGAGAGCATCACCGTGGGTCATCATATCTTTGGGTCATCCTAAAAGAGGGGGTGAAAACTCAGTGGGTTCCCTACAACCCCCACCCAAGACCAAAATTAGGCTTCTTAATTGCCTAAATTTGTCACACCATACATAATGATGATGTACATTAGAAAATGATGACATTAGAATGATACATAAAAAGAAGGGTAGAATGACTGCCCTTACAATACTAATCAGATCCAGGGGTTCTGATTCAAAACAAAATATTCTAAGAGCAAATAACACACTAAAAGACACATATTATACTAATTAATTAACACAATGAAAATAACAAAAAAAAAGTAATTTTCTGATTAAAATAAAAATAAAATAGAAACTTTTATTCTACACCTCAATCTTGCCTCAATCTCGAAAGAGCATCCGCAGCTTTATGATGTTTCCCCGGCCTATGGGTAATTGTATACCTCCACCTTTGAAGTGCCAATGCCCAGCGGGTGAGCTTCGGACTTCTTGGGGTGACCTCATTAAGGTATTTAAGTGGGTTGTGATCAGTAATGATCTCTACCGTTCCTCCGTGGATCCACTTGTCAAACTTATTAAGTCCGAATAATACCGCCCAAGCCTCTTTCTCAATACTGGACCAATTTTTCTGGGTCTCGGTTAATTTTTGACTAGCAAAGGCTATAGGTTTATATTCCCCCTTTTCATCTGTCTGGGTCAGACAGCACCCCACGGACAAGTTCGAGCTGTCAGCGTGTACCTGAAAAGGCAAACTAAAATTTGGTGTGGCTAAAGCGGTGACATTACACAGCTTATTTTTTAAAGTTTGGAAAGCCTTTTCATGCTGATTTTCCCAACGAATGTTGGCAGTAGGAGCGTTCTTTTTTGTTAATAGGGTAAGGGGCGCAGATATTTCTGCGAAATTGGGAATGTAAGAGCGGTAAAAACTCATCAGGCCTAAGATGGATCTAACCTCTTTTTTTGTCGTTGGTCTTTTCAAATTTCGGATCGTTAAAAGCTTGTCCTCATCGGGCGCGTGTTTTCCTCCCCCAATTTGGTGACCTAAATATTTGAGTTCCTTGGCCGCAAACTTACATTTCTCGAGCCTAACAGAAAATCCTAGCTTTTCCAGTTTCTCTAATATACTATTAACGTGTTTTAGATGGTCTTGAAACGAATGAGAGAAAATTATGATGTCGTCTATGTACGCCTGAGCGTACTCGCTGTGTTCCCTCAGTGCCCTGTTCATTTCCCGCTGGAAAGTTCCCGCCGCCCCGGCTAGACCGAAGGCCATGGTTTTCCAATGGTATACCGCATTATGGGTGCGGAAAGCCGTCAATGGTCTGCTCCTCACTTCCATTGGAATTTGCCAATACCCTCTTAGTAAATCAATACTCGTTAACCATTTCGCGGAACCTGCGGTATATATTAGTTCCTCCATGTCTTTCATAGGGAAGTTCGGTACCACCGTAGCTACATTCAGCGCCCTAAAATCAACACATAACCTCATAGTTGCATCCTTTTTCGCTACGCAAACGATAGGATGAGCAATTTCCGCATCCGAGGGCTCTATTAAGTCTAACTCTATCAACTCTTGAATTTGTTTGTCAACCTCCCGACGATATGCCATCGGAATAGGATAACAATGGGGCTGCTTCCTTTCCACCCCCTGGATAAGTTCTATTTTATGCGCTCCCACTTTTGCCGCCTGTACTGGTCTCGTGAACAAATCCGTATATTTACAAATGGTTTTTCTGAAAGCTTCAGCCTCCTCCCCAGACAGTTCCGGTAATTCCAGCCTATCCAAGGTAGTCCCAAAACCTTCCGTAATGTTCAGCTTGTGCGGTACGCTTTCCACCTCGCCGAATTCTTCCTCTCCCTCGAATATCAAATTTATGGCGTTAGATCTCGCGACGAATTCTCTAATTTTATTTTGATGGAGGTGTTTTCGAGAACCATCCTCCATTTCCACTACGAACGAATGCTCCCCCCTTTTTTCCACAATAGTCGCAGGACCCTGCCACCTTGCATATAGCTTATTGGTGGAGTCTGGTATCAGAACAATCACTTTGTCTCCTGGCGAGAACTTTCTTACCCTTGATCGTAAATTGTAATACCTGGCCGCCCTTTCCTGTTCCACTTCTGCAACCAACTTGGCTTGCTCCGCGGCATACTCGAATTTCTTTTTAAGTTCTTGCAAATATTTAGAGCAAGGGGTGATATTTAATTGAAGCCCTTTGTTTTCCCCCGTCCAAGAATTTCTCAAAATGGACAGCGGCCCTTGGGGTATTCGTCCATATAAAAGTTGAAAAGGAGCAATTCCAGTCGTAGTACACGGAATCTCACGATAAGCCCATAAAATATATGGCAATAGCAAATGCCACTTTCGCCCTTGATCTCTAATCACGTGATGTAGCATCTGTTTCAGGGTTTTATTAAACCGTTCAACCAATCCGTTGCTTTGTGCGTATAAAGGCGTGCTGAATCGAGGACTAGATCCTATTCTTTTCACAAATTCCTGCGTCAGATTTGCCTTAAAGTTTGTCCCATTATCCGACGCTATTACGTTCGGAATCCCCGTTCGCGAGAAAATTTCTAAGAGGGCCTCACAAGTAGTCTTCGCTGACAAATTTGTCAACGGTACACACTCCGCCCACCTACTATGAAGGTCGATTAAGCATAAAATATATTTATGGCCCTTAGAGCTTGGAGGGTCAATTGGACCGATCAGATCTACGTTCACCACCTGAAATGGAAGTTCTGGTCTTGCCACTGGCGTAATTGGAGCCCTATCACTTATCTTTAACGGCCTAGTCAGCTGACACTCCTTGCAGCTAGCAATGTATTTCGCCACATCCCTCCTCATGTTGTTCCAATAAAAAGAGTACCGTATTCGCTGGAGGGTTTTCTTTAAACCCAAATGTCCTCCAAACATCGAGTCATGAGCCAGCTGCAAAATCTCTCCCCTTCTGCCTACAGGAACTACCAATTGCTTAATGGGTTCCCCCAGCACCTTGTCGCGATGGAATAAAAATTCATCCTCAATATAACAATTGCCTTTCCCCTGTTTAGCGAAGCACCAAAGCTGTGATAAATCAGAACAATCCCGTTGTTCTCTACGAAAATCGGCTTCTTTACACCCCGGGAGGTTCTCAAGATCCCCATCTCTTTCCGCAACCAAGGAAGAAGTCTCCTCATCACTCCCCCCTTTTTGCACTTGCAGTGACCGGAGGTTCACCCCCTCCCCTGCTTCTTTCTGATCCCCCCTTGCATCCTCAACCGAGTTTTCGCCTTCCGAGATAACTGTCCCCTGCAATAATTCTATAATGTCAGGAGGAACTAGTGCTTCTTCTGATAGCTCTTTTGCAATTGCGCATAATATTTCCTGGTGAATGACATTTTTATTACCGTCCCTAACAAGGGCTAAGGGTACTTTCACTAAGGGGCACTTAACCGGTGGTCCAAAAATCCCTTTCAAAAAAATAGTCGGAGCATCTTTAAGCGAATTTCTAGTGAACAGATTCTGGTGTAGGACCGTAATCTCGCTTCCGCTGTCAATTATCGCGTTCCCGATTTTTCCATCTATGCTTAACTCCACTCTTTTTAATTGGCACAAAGTCGGCGAGAGTTTTTCTTTCCCTATCAAATCGACTTTTGCTATAATTACACTGTCGTCGTTGGTGTCAAGATTTTCACCCTCCACCTCGCTTACCCGGTTGACTTTCTTATAGTTTTTGTCGCAATCCTTTTTCAGGTGAGTTTTAGATTTACAGATGAAACACTCTCTTTTTCTCTCCTTGAAATCCCCCGTTTTGTTTGAATCCCCTTTTTTCAGGTTCGTTTTGTTTGTGTCTACCGCTTTGTGTTTGTTCTGCTCCCATTCATTTTTGGGAAAACCAGCATACGACTTTGATTTTGCCACAAAAAAGACGTCACATTCTCTAGCTAAATCTAGGGGCTTTAGCCAACCTTCCCCTTGTTTTATGCTAATGTGCGTCGCAGTTTCCGTATCCAAGGTAGAGATCAACCTGTCCGCAACTATTAACTGCATCACACTTTCCATGTCAGATGCTTTTCTCAATTTACAGTAATAGTCCCAAATTGATCTCAACCTTGATGCAAACTGGACAAAATTTTCCCCAGGATTGCGCTTGGCTCTCCTGAAATTTTCAAGACAAATTTGCGGTGAGGGTTGGAATTCACGTAACACCGCTTCTTTAACCGCGCCGTAATCATCATATTTCACCTCTTCGAGCCCAGACAGGATGTTAGCCGCTCTCTCCCCCAGGAGGCATAGCAAAATTTTAGCCTTTTGCGTCTCCTCTACCCCCTCACTTGTGAAAGCCTTTTCTAAACTTGTGAAAAAGAAATCCCATCCCTCTGGTTTACTGGGTGGTTTCACGGTTAATAATCGAACAGTTCTAATTGTTTCATCCAAACTCTTTCTTTGCGATTATGAATTTCTGGAAACAGGAGTAGAATTCCCCATCTCCCGTTCCAATCTTAATTTTTCAATCGCCATCCGTTCGTCAGACTCCAATTTCAGTTTAGCTAATTCTAGATTCCTCCTGGATTCTAACTCCTTAGCCTCCCTTTCCAGCTCCTTAGCTTCCCTTTCCAGCTCCTTAGCTTCCCTTTCTTTTCTCTGTTCAACTATGGCTTCCAGCAGACCCTTAATTATCTCCTCCTCATACCTCGCACTGTTTGTGATGAGGTTTTTTAAGTCCAAGACTTTCATTCCCGGAGTGATCTGCTCCCCCATTTCCTCGGCTAATTCCTGCAAGTCTGCCTTCCTGGCTTTCACTAGAAACGCCATCCTTGATACTACTATTCTATTTAACCTTAAGAATATTTCCCAGCATCAACTATAGGTCAGTACCCTTGCACAACTTCCCAGAACCTTCGCCTTAGTTTATATTTTCCGAAAAGAGTTAGCCAAATATGAAAGCTTTACCTAAAAGCCTAGAGTCACACTGATCATTTCATCAAAATAATTAGATTTCATTGGAAAAATACATAACAATAATACATAAGGAACACAAGATAATGATAATCCCTACTCATTTTAAAACCTAAAGCAAAACATCTTTCCTTATTTTTTTTTTTATTTTTATTTTTTTAAACCTTTACTTTTTACTTTTAACAAGAATCAAATTTACCATCCCTGGATCTAATCAATACAACAAGGAAACAGCCACTCACCCTTTTGCCGTCTTCTTTCATTAGAATATATCCAATATTGATTCCTGATAACGACTAATCTGTCCCAAAGTTCGGAAGAGGTTTATAATTTCACAGCTTTACAAGCTCACAGGTTAACAAGTTCACCGCTTCACCAGTTCACAGCTCACTAGCTCACAGGTTAACCAGTTCACCGGTTCACAAGTTCACAGCGCTGTGTGGTACGACGTCGTAGCTTCCTCGCACCTGTGTAACACCTCCGGTAATCCACCAGTGTCTCCTCAACGTAGATGCCGATGAGTTTCTCCTGGATCAAATCGACCACTCAAAACAGCTAATCCGGCTTCTATGCATCTCATCTGTAACCGTCCTGTAATCCGGCCATGTTTCCTCAACGTAGATGCCGATGTGTTTCTTCAGGAAATATCAATACAACTCGACACCGTAGATCCGGCTCTGCATCTCATGCCGCCGCTGCCTCCATTGTAGGGTCCGCCCGTCGAATTGTCGTTAAGGTGCAGTTTGGTAGCGGGAACTGCTGACCAATTCCACTGTTTGAATACATGTTGTGGATGCAATTAATCGAGCCTGATGTCGAGACTAATCATTTATTATATATACAGATATAATCATATTTACAGATTGGACTTTGAATATATATATTTAACATACAACATCCTACTGATGCTATTACATCGGAGAGTCTCGGGAAATCTCCTAACTGGCGTCCGCATCAGTGCATCTCTCCGCTGCAAGTCCAGTGATCTGTTTTTTCTCTTTCCCCCGCCTCCTTAGATGACCCCCAGGACACAAGCCCCTTGCTTCGTCCCCCCCGCGTTCTCTCTTCTCTCCGTTCGGAGAGCATCACCGTGGGTCATCATACCTTTTCGTCATCCTAAAAGAGGGGGTGAAAACTCAGTGGGTTCCCTACAACCTCTTTTCAACATTAAGTGAGATTCAATTTGTTATGCCTCTAAAAAAGCCTATAATTTCTAGTTTTCCCTCCAAGAAGTATTTTTTTAATAAATGTACATATGTATTTTTTCACTTGTTTACTTCTTCATTCTTTAATAAATATGTGCATTACTTTAAGCTATTCACTAATATAGTTCATATTTATGATTTAATTTATTGATTTTTTTCTTAAATTTTCTCACTTTTACTTTTGGTACCGCCGTTTATTTCAGTTATTCCGGTCAATTTCAATCCGTCCCGATGTGACCGGAAGTAGCGGCAGCCACTGTATCACTCTTCCCCGTTTTGCTTTCTTATTCGAAGAAAAAGAAGAGCTTTATGGTCGCAGAAACTTCGATATTCCGATTCTGACGGGGGGGGAAATCCATTTGGACTGTTCCTAAATTAACTTTGAGGAGTTTCTGCTCGATGTCTCAACGTACTTATGAATGAACGAACTACATGCTTAAACCCAAAGAGCGAAAAAAACGATACATTGCCGAGCCATCCGTTTCCATGGAAACCTACCGGTTTTTCCGCGAAAGTGCTCTTTAAGTAGTCCTTTTACTCAGAACTCCTTTCTTCCCTTCCTGTTTTTTCCGAGAATTTCCGTCCTCGCTTATTGTTATATTCCGCTCCGCTCTTGTTATCGAAGAACGCTCCTAAAGAAAAAGCTCACTTTTGAAAACTGGCTCAAAAATCGCTCCGACTGATCGAATTTCGCTCGTTTGGTTTAAGCGTGTATTTTGACCCACCGTGAATCCATTTTGACAATTTTTGTGCTGACGTCTGTACGTACGCTTCGTATGTACGTAACTCGCGTAGCTTAAAAACGATTAGCCGCAGAAAGATTGGATATTTATATTTAGCAGTTATGGTAAAATGTAGTTGTACATCTCACTTTTTGACTTCAATCGACTGGGTAGTGACAGGTCGATTGAAAACACCGAAAAGACTTTCAATACATTAAAGTGTATGACTATGTACATCTTGAATACATTAAAATCTATGATCAATCATGGTTTGGTTCATGCCCAAAATTTTACCAGCTGTCATCACACTTGGCGAATTTGCGCGTAATATCGTCCAGTTTGGCGCCGAAGGTAAGTTTTCAAAGCTGAATCCAGCTTGGCGGAGAAATCGCCAAACTATAATATTATTGAAGTATCGAGTCTCAATTTCAAATGAAACAAGTTTGAATGAAGTGTATATCAAAAATGGGCAAAATATAATAGTCGTACAAAGAAGTCATGTGGTGTGCATATCAGATTTTTTTTTTCTCTTTTTCAAAGCACCAGAGTACAATGAATTTTTAATCTCGTATGCCGGAAGTGAGTTTAATTTCCGATCTCTCTCTTTCAGGTGCCTGGTTATGGCTTCGGGATCGCCGTGAGTGGCGGACGCGACAACCCACACTTTACGAACGGGGATCCTTCCATCGCCATCTCTGACGTTTTGAAAGCCGGGCCCGCCGAAGGAAAACTACGGTAAGGGAGAGTTTCCTTGTTTCTTAAAGTATTTCTTCCTTTGCCTAACTTAACATGTCCACGCATGGGTCCAGTATTCCAGATGGATGTCTTTCTGCAAGCCTGCAGAGTCGTAGCTAGGATCACGAGCGCCCTTGACAAGATTTGAATTTTACTCCCCTGAGACTTCTTACTTGCTGTTATGTAGGAAAAATCTGCAAAGTGCGCCCTTCCTAGCCTTGCGCCCCTCGCAGCTGCCCACATGGCCAGCCCCTCCCTAGCTACGCACTTGGCTGCCTGTGACTACTATCTCTCTCTCTCCCGTCATTGAACCGAGGTTTAACCTTTTCTCTCTCCCCGTCATTCGAATAGACGCAAGAGATCCATGACGTTACGACTTTGCAAGGCCAAAAGCGAAAATGGGAAAATAAAGAAAGAAGAAAGAAAAAAAAAAAAAAAACTGAAGCGCCCGCGCACAGCCTGCTGTCATCAAAAAGGGGTCTCTAGATCTGTGGCACGCGATGAACGTTTCGATCGTCCGCCATCTTGTTTGTAGTTAAGTCGAGCGATGGCAATGGCTGCCCTTTTTTCAGCATTGGGAAAGGGTTGCGCCTCAAAGGGTTAAATTGAATGCCTCATTCACAGCGTGAATACTCTTTTGAAATATTTCAAGAAGGCTGCTACCGATTGACTTTTGTTGTTAAGTAAATTGATAATCGTATTACGTTAATTTTAAGCTATTTTTTTAATTATTATTTTGTTCTGGAATTACTTTGTGTTTGAACTTATTTACTGTTTCTATTTAATATGTAAAGTCATAAGCTGAAAAATGGAAGAATGCGAGAACAGCTGGATAGATTGTCCAATGCTGAAAAGGGGCAGCCGTTGCCATCGCTCGACTTAACTACCAGCAAGATGGCGGACGATCGAAACGTTCATCGCGTGCCACAGATCTAGAAACCCTTTCTTGATGACAGCTGGCTGTGCGTACCAGCAGGATGGCGGACGATCGAAACGTTTATCGCGTGCCACAGATCTAGAGACCCTTTCTTGATGACAGCTGGCTGTGCATACCAGCAAGATGGCGGACGATCGAAACGTTTATCGCGTGCCACAGATCTAGAGACCCTTTTTTGACGACAGCTGGCTGTGCGCGCGCACAGCCAGCTGTCATTAAAAAAGAGTCTCTAGATCTTTGGCACGCGATGAACGTTTTGATCGCCCGCCATCTTGCTGGTAGTTAGGTCAAGCGATGGCAACGGATGCCCTTTTTTCAGTATTGGGGAAGGGTTGCGCCTCAAAGGTTAAAGAATTTATTCAAAAAAATGTACACCAGGTGACTTTTGCAGGGTGGGTTCAACCCGAAGAATGACCCAAATTAGTTAATAAATACTCAAAAACTTTTGAATAAATGTTAAAATTATATGTATATTCCGAATTATACGTATATTTCGATTATATTGATATATCGATTGTACGATATTCCATTGTTGCATTTGCTGTTGTTTCGTGCAAAGCACCACCTAGTGAACATTTTTTGAACTTTTTTTTTTAATTCTTCGATCATCTCATACACAGACACTACATACCAGATCTTGAATATTTATTTTATCTAGCATAAGGCCCATTTTATATTAGTGAAAGCCCCTTTTGTCTGGTGTAAAAAATATTTTTCTCGGAGAGAGAGCAAATCCTTCGCCCTCCCTCTGCGTCCGTCCTTGGTTCGGAGCATGTGTTTGCTGAGCGTCCTTCGTTGTACATGTGTGCGTATTTATTATTTCTTTTCCAGAATCAACGATCGAGTCATCAGTGCGAATGGAGTGTCTCTCGAAAACGTCGACTATGCCACTGCTGTGCAAGTACTCAGGGAATGTGGAACGAACCTCAACCTGGTTAGTCTTTTTCTTTCTTTCTTTAATACAACCTCTCTCTTTACTCTAGTGGGCCGTACTGATTGTTGCTTTCAAAAAATGTGTCCGAAAAAAAATGGCTAACGTGTGGACTTTTAAAAAATTGAGCACGGCTCCGAGACACAAAAAATGGGGCTTAGTCTGGTCTCGCCAAATCCTTTATGTAATTATGAGAAGCAAGCCCGTCTCGTCTTGCCATTCAACTGCAAAAATTTGTCTCGTTTCGGAAAATGCCTTATGCAGTAACAAGAAACACCCGTCTCATCGCGTTTTTCCAGCTGTAAAAAGCTTCGTCAAGTCTCACAAAATGCCTTATGTAGTAGTGAGAAACAGTCCCGTCTCGTCTCGAGTAGCCAACTGCAAAGATTTGTTTAGACTCCGGAAAATGCCTTATGTATTAATGAGAAACATATCCGTCTCATCCCGTTTTTCTGACTGCAAAAAGCTTTGTCAAGTCTTACAAAATGCCTTATGTAGTTATGACAAACAGCACTGTCCCATCTCGCGTAGATAACTGCAAAGCTTTATTCCGTCTCATAAAGTCTCTTGTGTGAGGAACAGGCCCCTCTCATCTTGCAGCCAACTGCAAAGCTTTGTCTCGTCTCCCAAAATTTCTTACCTAATAGTGAGAAACAGGTTCATCTCTCTCCATTGAAAGCGCAAACGTCTTTCATATCTCGCAACTATACCTAGGTAAAATTTTTCTTTGCATTTCCATTGCTACATAGCAATGCAAAATTTCTAGCCAGTTGCGGTGCCTGTTTTTGGTGCATAAAAGGAATACACAACACATAAACACACACACACACACAAAAAGCAGACTTCTATTATGAATTTAAAAAAATAAAATGTTTTTATTAATTTAGAACTGGATGTATTGCAAGAAATAGAATTTAGAATGAGTACAACGAACACCATTTTGTTAAAAAGAATAATTTAATTAGGAGAAAGGTTGGGGGGGGGGTGATACTAAATTTTTGAATTCAGTGTCATGTTTGTGATTTTCAGATATTAAAGAAGAGAGGTGCTTTATTTCCCTCCCCCCGACCAAAAACAGGCAAGAAGAAAATGGAAAACTGACTTTTGGATTATTTTAAAGCGAACTGCTTGAAAAATTATTTAAGAAATTAATTTTCAGCTAAGCTTTTCCATATAACAGAAAGCAAATAGTTGTACAAATATCTGCTAGCTTTTGTAACTAATTTACCCCTCCCCCCTCCCTTCCTCTAAAATATTGTTAGTTTCCCCCACACACATAACACATACACACATTTATCCTATAATATTCAGCGTTCTATAAAATAGTAGGTGTTTGAAAAATTTGTGTCGTTTTTCTGTTCTGTTCTGCTCTTTTGTTTACACTAAAATTAAACAAATACATTTTTAAACGGGTTTTTTAATGATCAAGCATTCTTGACTAAATTCATATTGGTCACATTTAAATTTGGAGTTTTAGTTTTTTTTTTTTTTTTTTTTTTTTTCTCTCACTCTCTCTCTTTCGAAAAAGATATGTGTGAAAGGGGAAGGTGGCCATCTTTGGAAGGCGAATTTCAAAATGTCCTAAAATTGATTTTCAGGTAATCGTATGCGGTACATTTTAAAGCAAGAATTTTATGGATTTTTTTTCTTTTCTTTTTTTTTTGGGGGGGGGGGATAGATAGGAATGTGCAAAAAGAATATTTTGGCAACTACACTCTTGGGTTACGAATTTTGGAGAATCCTGCCTTATCGAACTGCGTCCATTACAAATATCACAAATGTAATAAATTTCGTATTAACATTAATTTTCGTATTAACATTAATTATTAAATTTCGTATTAACATTATCAGTAGTTTCGGCTCGATGAAATATCGACTGACATAAACAAAGTCGACATTACTTTTCAGTCCCCCTAACGCTGACCATAAAGGGGGATGGGGGTAGGGTGCCTGGACACCCCCCCCCTTTTTTTTTTGTCTACGTACAAACGCTAATTTTAGCCGAATATTCACCTTTTGAATCCATCGCTCAAAATAGTATAGTGTAAAAGAGATTTGAATTTTGAAAATTTTATATTGAAACTAGCTGACCCGGCAAACGTTGTTTTGCCATATAAATTATTCCTAGGATTATTTTAGTAGAAAGAAATGACTAACTTATTGTAAGTGTGTGAGGATGTGGTATATGAGTGGAAGAGGCATGGAGCGCTGTGAACAATGCTGGAATATAAAAATAACACAATACAAAACATTTATATTTTTAATTCATTGTAATTTATTCTTTACATTTATATATATCGCTAATTACAATAATTTTACTAAAAAATAATATCCATCCTTTAACGGAATAGAGTGAACAATATTTTTAGCTAACACAAACAAACTGCATGGTTTGCCCACTCGAGATCATGCCACGTATAATTGTCCGTGTGAAAAAATGGCGTGCTCAAATCTAAGCCACAAACAAACATAGTTTGGCCTTGAGACTTATTCATAGCCATTCCATAAAAAATTTTGTCAAAAAAAAATAATAATAAAAAGATGAAAATCTGAAATATTTTCAGATTTTAAATACGCACTAAAGCGCTATATATTAAAATCGTATCATAATTTATGCGTCGTCCCTATTTTTCTCTCATATTCCATTAAGTTGGAAAGTGTATATTATTCATGACTGTGCTGTATTTTTTTTCTTGTTTCGTAAAACCCATCTTTGGAATCGAAATCTATCTTAAAATCGTCTACTAAAACTATTTTACAATATTCGCCAAGTATATTACAACTACACTTCATCGTTCTATATATTGTTTCGAATGCGCATCATAATACATGCGTATACCATGTATGTCTTTCTTAGGTTGATTCCTACTCTAACGCCTCGACTCTCGCCAAGGTGGCGATCATTAAACATATGTAGAGTTACATAGCATATAACACATTAAACATATTGCAGTTACAATGACAATTTTTTGCATGTATGTGGCAATCATAATTTAGAATTAAAATGGCGATTTGGAACAACATGTAAGCACAGCATGCCGTTACATTTTTATTTATTTTGGATTGCCAATTAATGTAGTTGTAATAATAAACTGTCTTCAAATCCCTTAACTGGTGCGTTTATCGCTAATTTGTTTACTTTAGTTTTCATCTAGTTCTTTTGGGAGCGCCTAAACGGTACGTACGTATTATGCCGGCGGTCACTTCCGTCAAACTACTTTTTCGTCAAATTTGCTGACAAACTATTGCCAATCGTATTCCAAACCATCAACAATTTCATGTGCCCGGCATTTATCTTGGTGAAAAATTGCTTGTCTTGCCGGACCGCCGGGATAATACGTAAGTACCGTTAAATCTTGTGCATAACTCCCAGAGACCCATGACTGCAAAGCTCGCCAAAGTACTGGGATTTTTTAGGTTGGCGAGAGTGGGGATGTTAAAATAGGAATCAACTCTTTCTTGTACCATAAAACGCATCTTTGGAATCGAAATCTATCTTAAAATCGCCTACTGAAACTGTTTTACAATCTTCGCCAGGCATATTCGTCCTATAGGCATATTCCAACTATGCCGCAAAGACATGAAATGGGAATCATAATCCATTAATGTACAGTGTTTTCCTTTCTTGTTCCAAAAAGCACTTCTTCAGAATAGAAATCAGTATTAAAATCGCCTAATAAAACTGTGTTACAATATACGCCAGGCGTTTTCTAACTATACTCGAAATATATTTATAATAAATTGTCACATTTTGGCTCCCCATTTAGCGATCCATTATCAAAAATTGCAAATCCTTGTGCGACTTTCAACATTTTATTAACGCCCCCCCCCCCCCTCTCCACGTTATCTGGCAAACACATTTGAAAAGGGACTCGATGCGCTAATGCCTAGACAAAAATCCTGATTGAACTTATTAGCACTCTGGTGCTAAAAATTTTGAGGTGGACCGCCCTTGTGACTTAGGGGTATGAGACAAAATCATATTCGCAGACCTAACGAATATACATATAAAATTTCTTTAAAATCGGTTGAGCCGTTTTGGAGGAGTATGGTAACTAACACTGTGACATGAGAATTTTATTTATTAGATATACCCAATATGAGTTCAATCGAATGTACCGTTTAAACGCTAGAGCACTTTCAAGAATGTCCCCCCCCATAAGCCATAATGTAAAAGAAATCTTTGTATTAGCCCAGTAGAAAAACTATAAGTTCTATACACATCAAAATCAATGTCGGTCTTACGATGGTGGTTTATAACATATATACCCAATTTGAGCTCAATCGAATGCCCCGTTTAGGAGCTATCGTGTTCACTCACATACACACACACACACACACACACACACACACATACAAACATACATCTCGTAAAAATAGCATAAATGAATTCAGAAGACCTCAAAACGTGTTAATATATCAAAATCTCGAAGTCGAATTTTTTCATGATTACAATACTTTCCTTACAGGGTACATGTTCGGAAAGAAAAAAGGATGAAAATCTGAAACACTTTCAGGTTTTAAATACACACTATAGTGCTATATATTAAAATCGTATCATAATTTATGCGTCGTCCCTATTTTTCTCTCATATTCCATTAAGTTGGAAAGTGTATATTATTCATGACTGTGCTGTATTTTTTTTTTCTTGTTTCGTAAAACCCATCTTTGGAATCGAAATCTATCTTAAAATCGCCTACTAAAACTATTTTACAATCTTCGCCAAGTATATTACAAATATACTTCATCGTTTTATATATTGTTTGGAATGTGCATCATAATCCATGAATGTACCGGTTTGTCTTTCTTGGGCTGATTCCTACTTTAACGCCTCGACTCTCGCCAAGGTGGCGATCATTAAACATATGCAGTTACCATGACGATTTTTTGCATTAATGTGGCAATCGTAATTTAGAAATAAAATGGCGATTTGGAACAACATGTAAGTAAAGCATGCCGTTACATTTTTATTTATTTTGAATTGCCAATTAATGTAGTTTTAATAATTAAGTGTCTTCAGATTCCTTAACTGGTGCGTTTATCGCTAGTTTGTTTAATTTAGTTTTTATCTGGTTCTTTTGGGAGCGTTGAAACTTACTTACCGTAACTAACCTAACTTGATACTTACCGTATCGTACAATCGTATTCCAAACCATCAACAATTTCATGTGCCCGGCATTTATCTTGGTGAAAAATTGCTTGTCTTGCCGGATCGCCGGGTTAATACGTAAGTACCGTTAAATCTTGTGCATAACTCCCAGAGACCCATGACTGCAAAGCTCGCCAAAGTACTGGGATTTTTTAGGTTGGCGAGAGTGGGGATGTTAAAATAGGAATCAACTCTTTCTTGTACCATAAAACGCATCTTTGGAATCGAAATCTATCTTAAAATCGCCTACTGAGATTGTTTTACAATCTTCGCCAGGCATATTCTTCCTGTAGGCATATTCCAACTATACCGCAAAGACATTTTAAATGCTGTTTGGAATGGGCATCATAATCCACGAGTGTACCGTGTTTTCCTTTCTTGCTCCACAGAGAACTTCTTCGGAATAGAAATCTATATTAAAATCGCCTAATGAAACTCTTTTACAATATACGCCAGGCGTTTTCTAACTATACGCGAAATATATTTATAATAAATTGTCGCGTTTTGGCACCACATTTAGCGATCAATTATCAAAAATTGTAAACCTTGTGCGACTTTCAACATTTTATTAACGTCCCCCCCCCCCTCTCCACATTATCTGGCAAACACATTTGAAAAGTGATTCGACACGCTAATGTCTACACAGAAATCCTGATTGAAATGAATAGCACTCGGGGGCTAAACATTTTGGGGTGGACCGCCCTTATGACTTAGGGGTATGAGACATAGTTAGAAACCTATTCTATGACCTAACGAATATACATAGAAAATTTCATTAAAATTGGTCGAGTGGTTTCGGAGGAGTTAGGTGACTAACACTGGGACAGGAGAATTTTATATATTAGATTAGATTTAAAGAAAGTGTTGTAAATTTATAATGCAATACGTAACAAACACAATTTACTATAAAGAATTTTAACATGTTTAGTGCTATTGAAATTTTTTTCTAGATGCTTATAGTAAAATTTTCTATCAATAAAGTTTTCTATTAAGAATGGACCAACCCCCCACATAAACGTACGCCTCCTATTAGAAAGCTTTATGTATGCCCGTGTAATTGCAATCTAGACCACATTAACTCAAACACAATGTAACAGTAATGTAATAAGTAAATAATACTTTTGTTAGATATTTTTTTAGATATTTTCAAGCATGTGTGTCTTATATTCCGCTATTTTCCAACTGGGGCAGTGCCGTTTTTTAGAAGAATGTTCGGTCCAACCTGTTAAATGAAAAGCATCTCTTCCATACAACTGCTTTTATTAGGAAGCTTGTTCTATACCCTATCTCTCTTTTTTAGTTGGGACGCTTGACATAAATTTCCTGCTTTATTGCTTGAGCTTTTATGGCTTAAACTGCTTTTTTGGGACATCAATTTCATGGGAGGCGGTTGTTTGCCATAAAATCCATCAGCTTTTAAAAGCCCTTGTGCCGCTGACTATGTCAGTGAAGAGAGAAAATTTTGCTTTAGCACACGATTTTTTTTTAATTTATGTTTTTAATGTGTTCTGAAAATGGCACGTTTTATAACTCAGTATTAACTTTCAATTTTCGGCAAAAAATGTATTGCAAATTGCGTATTATCTTTTGGAACTAAATTGGAACCGGGTCCCATTACTGGTAGCGGCGGCCTTAGTTGTAATTCATTGGTTGAAGTATCTTCTTTTGGAAAGACTGCCAAAACATTTAGGATTCCAAAAATGTTTTATTTTTGTTTGTAATAGAAGTAGACGTAATGTTATAGGGTAAATAGTGAACCGGAAGTGGAATTTTAGAGACCGGAAATGAACATTTAAAGTGCCGTAAAATGTAAACAAACAATTTGAACAGCTATTATACATTACTCTGAAGCACTATATAAAGGCATTCGAATGTATAAAGGTTATTCGATTATATTTGTTAAAAGTTAATTTGAGAAAGTGTGGCATGCATAACGTGACCATTTATTCTTTCCGTCAAAACGGGACATCTACTACTTTTTTGACAATAGTGTATTTATTTTCTTCCTCAAAACGGGACATCTACTGTTTTTAAGGTAATAGTGTAGGGAGACTGAATTTACAGGTCTGGGTATCTTTTAGTTGTTAAGAAAACGTGCAAAAAAGCTTGTGTTAATGTTAATATCAAAATAAAATGAAAAAAACTTTGCTAAAACACACATATACTATAAAAAATAGTGCAAGACGTACGTTTCGGGTGGTACAAGGGGTAGGCCCTTCTTCGACTTCTAAAACACCATCTGACACAAGGCAGTTCACACAAGGCACGAAGGTAGGAAAGTGAGAAATGTACAGAAAAGGACACACAGAAAAAAGGAAAATGGTGAAAAGGAAAACAGAGTGAAAATGGAAAATAAAGTGAAGATTGGGTGAGGGTGAGGAATAAGCAAAAGAGGAACATGACTTTAAAAAAAGAAATAAAAATTAAATAAATTGAAATAGTTGACAAAAACATTAAAAGAACAAACACAAAAACAATACATCCCAACGGCGTTTTCCTTGTGTCTCGAGGGGGGAGGAAGGGAGGTCAGATTTTTTTTTTTTTTTTTTTTTTTTTTAGACACTGTCGTTGGATTTCAGATTTTTAGCGACCTTTTTTGAAATCGTTACCGTGGGTTGCTCTCTTTCTAAAACGGGATATTGCAGGGGACATTTTCTAAAAACGGGACATTACGTTGTCCCGAAGCTGTGCTTGGGGACAACGGGACAAGCCACCTAAAAACGGGACTGTCCCGTTCAAAACGGGACGTATGGTCACCTTAGGCATACATGCAATTTTTGCTTAAAAATGGTCTAAATTTTGAAATTCTATGGATATTTTAGGGATGGACGCGAGACGGAAAATAGGAGTCTCGCGTCTCGCAAAATAGCCTGAAAGCTTTGTCTCGTCTCGCAAAATCCCAATATTAAAAATGTTTGTCTCGTCTCGCAAAAAAGCTGTAAATCTCTGTCTCGTCTCGCAAAAAATCGTCTCGCGTCCATCCCTAGATATCTTATTCAAACTGTATTTAATTTTATAGTTTTATATCCCACTTAAGGGTTGATGAGCTTTGATTTTATTCTGATTTTACCAGTGTAAATTTTGTGTGTTTGAAGGTATTAAAATTGCAAGAATCTCGTGGGGGGGGGGGGGGGGTAGTCCGTTTATTCTAGTGTTTTTCTAGAATAAACCGGCAGTTATTATTTTTACCTACGAGATTTTTTTAAACAAGGTTTCAGCATTTTAAGAGATATTTTGCTGTATATTTTTCTGTAGAAATATATTTTAGTATTTTGCATCTTTTCTCAACAATTTTTTGTTCTAATGTTCGCGTAGCCCCAGCTAGTGTTTTGTTTATGTTCAGATTGTTTTTTATTGCATTTGAACTATGTGTAAAAATGTTTAAATGAGGTGTTTGAATAAATGTATTTTAGTTTTAGGCTTATTTTTTCCTATATATATATATGTTTATGTTTCGCGAGAAAAAAAGTCGCCAATGTTTGACGTTGGCTACAAAAAAGTCGCCAACTAAGCCTGCCGTTTTTCTAGAATAAACCGGCAGTTATTATTTTTACCTACGAGATTTTTTTAAACAAGGTTTCAGCATTTTAAGAGATATTTTGCTGTATATTTTTCTGTAGAAATATATTTTAGTATTTTGCATCTTTTCTCAAGAATTTTTTGTTCTAATGTTATGGGGCTAGTGTTTTGTTTATGTTCAGATTGTTTTTTATTGCATTTGAACTATGTGTAAAAATGTTTAAATGAGGTGTTTGAATAAATGTATTTTAGTTTTAGGCTTATTTTTTCCTATATATATATGTTTATGTTTCGCGAGAAAAAAAGTCGCCAATGTTTGACGTTGGCTACAAAAAAGTCGCCAACTAAGCCTGCCACCCGCTTACGAAATTTTTCCCTGTTTAAACAACACATGCAATTATCCACTCCCCCTCCCCCCCCCCCCCCCCCCCAAAAAAACATCTTTTATTAGTTTACACATCGTTGCGTTTAGTCGAGAAACTCTTGTTCTGGGCCGGACTGGGGCATCGGGCGGTCGGGCTATCGCCCGATGGGCCGGTGGTCGTGTGGGCCGCAAGGACCGATGCTCTAGAAGGCCTAAACTCGACATCGATCCATAAGGTTGCGACGCAACATGTGCAAGGGGGAGGGGGGCTTTCTATTTTGTATGCTGAATAATGCTTCCCATATCTAAAGTATCTTTGTAATGATTAAAATTGCAATGACCTTTATAGAGCATTTCAAAAATACACATTGAGACTAGAGATCTACACGGGCCTGAAAATTGAGTCCCGAGTCGACGATTCTTGACCTTGAAGGTTCGTTCCAAGTCCGTAATACATTTGAAACAAACGTACGACCCGGCGAGTACGGGCCGATTATTCACAAAATAATAACACGAAAATTCCAGAAATTAAAAAATATATAAAACATACCAAATAGATCGATGAATAAATATTTTTCAGGAATTTTATATATTAAGCTAAGTTATTAATATTAACTACTACATTAAATTAATACTAATATTCAAAATGATGATAATGTAAACGATAAAATAGTCATGCAGTACAAGTACATGCATTCAAATTTAAAATTCTACATTTGTGACAGGGTTTATCATTTGGCTCCCTCGTCGGTCAAAGTCTTGCGCTACTACTGGTAAATAGTATACAAAAGGAAAACAGACGGTTATGTTGTGACATCCTTTTCGAAGTGTAACAAAACTTTCAAACCCCAAAGTCTTTCAAAGTAAACGGAGTAGCTAAAAAAAAAAAAAACTTCGGATTGCAGGAAGGTGAAAAAGAAAAAAAATATTATCACAGGACACAAGTCCGGACCGGCCCGTTGACAAAAGATTTATAAATCCAGTACCCGTACCCGGCTCGAGCAGTTCTCTTGAGACAAACACTTTATAATTCAAGTGGCTGGAGCGACGATCCGCACCTGCTTTCAACATAGTTGAAAAAGACAGGCATCTAAAAACTTTTACTATCTACAGACCTGTATATAGGTTTAGGGTCATATCGGACCCTTAATGCCTCAAAATTGTCTCATAAACAATTGCTAGAATAGGAAAATAGGTTTAAAAAAGCAATAGCACGCCCATATTCCAGTGAGAAAAATAAAACAAATAGAATGTAACTCTAAATTCCCAATGACACAAGCTGCGAATCAGCGAGGATGGGTTCTCTTGAGTGCAAAAGAAATCGCGGCATTCTGATTTCCATACACCTGTGAAAAAACCACAAAATGCAAATTACTGACTGCTCTGGATAGTGTCTGTTCCGATTATATTTACTTTTGTACGGTTTTGAAAAAAATAAATAGTAAACTAAGATTTAAACCAATGAGTCTAATCAATATTCGGATTTAATGAAGTCATATTATACACATGTATCTATGCATGATTTTTCCTTTTGCTTTTAGTTTAAGTATTTACCTCTGTACTTCAAGTGTAGTAAATAAACTACAAGATGGCATGACAAAATGGCTTTTCATTCCCTTCTTTCCCTTTTGAATATAATGAGGTTTTAAACCCTCATTTCTTAAAAGTTCACATTCTTATAATGGCACACATATGCTAAGGTTGCTGATTTTTTCTTTTTTGTTTTCTTTCTTTTTTTTTATGTCCAATGCAATTGATACTGTTTTTAAGTGTTTTATAAGATTTGTACTGTTTTTAAGTGTTTCCTTGTCTATGAAAATTCAAATCATGAATATGATTCACAATGTTTGGATCCATTTCTTCTTGGTATTCATTAGCTGTTTTTAAATGCTATTATGATTTTCTTTTAATTCTGAGATGGTGAATCTGAATGAAAGTACGTTAAATAGTAGATAATTAAGTTAAACGAAGTTATTGCAGGATTTCTTTTGACAGTTCAACTTTCATAATTTTCCAATTAATATTTAACGTTAAACTGTCCCAACAGAGGAAACTATTGTATGAAAATGACCTAAGATCTACAGGTTTATCTCTTCAAATGAAAGTATTATATCTATCAATTTATTAATTAAAAATGCTCTACAGATTATTAAAATAATGACAATAGCTATCAGGTATTGTACTCTCAAAAGTAGTTACAATTTAGTTTCTGAATGTAACTATTTCTAAGTATCTACTGATAAAATATAAATCGAGCATTTAAAGCACGACCAAATAGTTTATTTATGTTTAATTAGCTAAAATATTCTAGTTAAACTCAGGTAAGCAAACGAAGTAATGTAAAGTACACCAACATAATATGTGATATCAATAATTATCACAGACTAAATTTAAGTAATTGCCTTCCCTCCTCTGTCGCCCCCTTGGATTTTATCAGCCTTGTCTCTGTCCTGACAAAAATACTTTTATGCGGAGAAATCACCCAACCCTGGTTACAAGAGGAAAAAAAAAAATCCACACTCAGCCAGAATGCAGTCAAATCTCGTTAGTAAGTCACCCGTATAAGACATTGCTCCGCATACTACAACTCTTTTGAAACCTCTTTAATGTAAACAACAAGAAGAGAAATCAGTTAATTTTTAAAAGTTATCCAAGAAATATGAAAGTTAAAATCACACTAAAATTCCTATACAATTGGCAATATTGTTATTTAATTATTAATTATGAATATTGTTGCTACTTACATACATTGGTAAAAAGTGAAATTAATTTCTTACCAATCGAATAATTTGACTATTATTAATAATAGCTAAACAACACTTTGTTAAAATTTCACCAAAGTCCCAATCTGAGACTAAAATAACCGCTAGTTCACACTTTGCCTTTCACATGATAAGATTCGATGGTCTAGGGGTAGCGCGCTTATCTCGTAATCAGTACGCTCAAGGTTCGGGCCCGGGGGAGGAAGATGGAAGATTTTTTTTTTTTTTTCAGAAAAACGGAAATTTAGAATTAAAAAAACGAAAACATAAAAAACAGAACGGACATTTTTTGAAAATTTTGCTGCCAGTCGTTTATTTTTTATTAACAAATATATTTTAAACAGTTTATCGGTTTCTTTTCATTATTTCATCGGAGTCGTCGGGAAACGATGATCGGCTTTATGGTCCCCCGAGCGGACATTTTGTACCAGTTGCCGATGAAATTTCCCCTTTTTTGGATGAAAAGCCGTGATCGGCCATTGCTCTTTCTCCTCGGATTTAACTCACCCGCCTCTCATCGACCGATGGGTTATTGCTACTAGGGTCTTGTTTAGGGTATTCGAAGGGTAGAAAAACGAGGATTACATCTGTTTGAAAATTGAATATTTGTTGATGTTCAGTATGCTGAATCATCTCGAAACTTAAAAGCATTTTTTAAATATTTAAAGTAAGTCTCGAGTTGAACTTGGAATGATGAGCTTATCCGTTCGCAATTCAAGCACTCGAAACGACCAAAGATACTCCTAAATGGTAAACCCTTTTTGGAAAGCCTATGGAAAGCGACTATAATCGTGAAGTTTTACTTATCCGTGACTGAGAGAGAGTGAATGAGTCCCAGTCAGGGCCTCCGAGAGAAATTTTATAAGACGGGGCAGAAATGTTCCCTGCCTGCCCCCCCCCCTCCCCAACTTGTTTTTGCCTCAAGAAATATATTTTAAATTCTGCCCAATTTTACTTTAAAAGTAGTTATTAAAAATAAAAAAGTTAATATTGTGGGGTCATTTTTATTCTTACCTAAATTATAATTTTAATAATAATATTTACAATCTGTAATAATGTATTATAAAAAATATAATGCGCCCTGGTGCGCTGCCAGCGAAGAGTACTTTCGGCCAGAGCCGGTCCTAGGGTGGAGATCGGCCCTGGGCCGGTCCGAGATGGCTCCCGGTGCGACCGCACCGAGAGCCATCTCTATGGGGGCGCCAAAATACCTTACTTTATGCTATGTGCAAGTATATATTTGAATGTCCATATATTGTTGAAATTTTTGTTTTAACCCCCTTTGAAAACTTTTCTAGCTGCATGTATGAGGGAGGGGGCGCATTTTTGTATTTTGCACCACTTAGAAAAATAGCTAGGACCGGCACTACGTTGGTTGTGATTGTTTAAAGTAATTTTTTTTAAAGTAAAGATGTAGAAAGGAAATATGTAGTGCATTTTGAAAATTTCACGGGCCCCCCTCTAGATCGACGGGCCCCGGGGCAGTGCCCCGGCTGCCCCCCTATCTCGCTGGGCTTTGTCCCAGTGATTTGTTTACATTTTGCAAGTAATTTTATTCAAATGGCAATTAATTCAGTTTTATAAAATAATCTATCCCTTAAAAACATATAGCTGAAGACCTGATGAATAATAACCCTTCAAAAATTAGATTTTCTATAGCTCCCATGCAAATTAAGCCTGGTAAAGTCCACCCTAGAATAGAAATATCTTTAAAAAAAACTACTCAGTTACACTGCACCAATGATGTTGATGTATCCTATTTCTGATTGAATAAAATATTTAATTTTATCACATAGATTTTTATGAGCTCCTCCTTTTTTTCCCATGCCTGACAATTAAATCAATAAAGTGTAGTTGATTACAACATACACTAGTTTTCGTAATATCTTTTGTTCTAAAATTATGTATGATGCTGAAAAAGAGCATGAAGAGCTAAAATTATTTATGCTCTAAAAAAGAGCATGATTAGTTATACTTTAATAGATTTCATAGTTTATTTATTTTTTTAATATAAAATTAAATGGAGCAGAGCAGTCAATAATGATTAATCCATATTATGTATTTGACTCTTTATTCTATTCTGTTAAAATAATAACGATCTTTCAAACTTTTAGAACGTATTGGAAGAAAATAGAATATTTATTTAATTTATGTATATACATAATTCTCAAATAAAATAATATACATTTCGAAATAAAGCATATTGCATGCATTAAGTGAAACATGGAATTATATCAGTAGCATAAATCCTTAAATAAATATCCTAATGTAAATGAAAGAAGATCATTATCAAATAAAGCCAGTCTAGCATTTCTTAAACTAATTACTTCAAAATGTGGATAATCTGCTTACAGCTTCATGATATGCTGCTGAAAATTTTAATAAAATTATGCTCCTTTCTCTAAAGCTTTTTAATGTTCGTCTCCATGTGAAATTGCATAAGGTTGTATATTTATTTAAAGTAACTATTATTCCTTTATTTGTGAGAGGGGGAATAAGGGTATTAACACATTTCTGAACTTTGAATAATGAACACGCTGCCATATTAGAATGGGACTGAAATAAATGCATCATGGATTAACTTTAACTTCTATTCCTCTCATACTGTAGAATTTGTGTTTCATTCATGCAATATTTTCCTGCAGAGTACTTTTGAAAATTAAACTGTTCAGTTAATTGGAAAAATTTAATATTTATGATGTTTTTGCTTCCTTTAGGTTATAAAAAGAAGGGTTGTACTACCACCTAATACAAATGGACCACAAACATTGAAAGTCACTCTCACAAAAAGTAAAAAGAAAGAAGGTAATTTCTCTTTTTAAAAGTAGAATTAGTTTTTATAAGATTTTTAAAATTTTAATAATAATTTCTCATTGCATAGCATCGCCAGTAATATAAATCAATGCAATATTAATTTGCAGTTTCTATGAGACTATAATAATACATGATTAATTTGAATATGGTAAATTTGAAATTTAAATTGAACATAATATGGTGAATTCATGGTAGTGTGAATGATATAAAATAATTGATCAAGCTTTTCTTTGGTTTCTCTCAGTTTGGTGAAAAGAGGAATTCTTTTCTTTATTAAGATTTTGATAGAATACTCAACTTAAAGGGCATATGAAACAGATCAAAAGTTTTTGGCAGTAGCTTGTGTTCTTTATGAACAAAAGTTATCCACGATGAGCTGTGACCCTTCATCATTGCCGAATTTTCAACAGTGGCAAGAGCCAAATGAGTGTCAGGAAAAATATGGGGATTCACACCATAGAAAGGCAATAAATAGCTCTGAAGAACTTGAGAATTTTGAGTTCTCCTTGCAGCATTAAGAGTTAATTTCATTGACTATGAGATAAAATAGAGCCAAACATTTGATAAAGATTAAATTCTAGAGACCATTGAAAATATTTCTCAAAGCTTATTTTATTCCATTTTTTTTTAATTATCCTATTTTATAATACTGTAAATTTACTCTTTAGCTTCTAGGTAATACTATCATATTTCCTCACTTTTAGCTCTTTTTCGTTTTGCCACATTCAAAGAACCGCTTGTTAACTTTTACTTATGTATTTGAGCATTTCTATACGTTAACTGTTCTACTTTATATGTCTCTTTTAAAAAAATTTTAATTTTTTGTTTTTTTTTTTAGTAAGTTGACTAAAGCTAATTTCTATAATAAAGTAAACAAGTAGTAAAGTGTATTGCAAAATAATTTTGTATTACCTGTAAAAAGCTTAGCTAAGCTTTGGGTATGACTGATTACGATTTTTGGATATTTCTTGGGTGAGCTTTAGCCCCCTATGAAACTGCATTGCCTGTTCTTGCAATAAAAAATCTAATGTTTTTTAGCCCAAACTAAAATTTACTGGGTTTAGCCAGCCCTCTCTAGCCTGTACCCAGTTCTGACTATTAACAATTAATTCTCATTTCTAACTTGAAAAAAAATACATTTTCTATGATTTTTTTAAAGTATTTGTTTGCTGAATACCTGTATTAGTATATGACTCATCTATTTGACAATTTTTTTTTTTTTTTTTTTTTTTTTTTTTTTTGCTTTCATTATTAGATTTTGGGATTGTTCTTGGCTGTTGGATTTACATAAAAGAAATTACAAACCGATCTCTTTTAGCTAAAGATGATTCTATTCAAGAAGGAGATATTATAACAAAAGTAATTTGTTTATTTGTTTTTTATTTATTAGTTTTGTGTATGCCTTATGTACTTTATATATAGAAAGTTTATATATATATATATATATATATATATATATATACAACAAGCATAATATTGAGTCCTGATGATGCATATTAAGTGAAAGGTCATTGTATTTCAATTTTCTAAATAACTCTTGTTTCTTAAAACTACCTGAGGATAGGCTGCGCTAATTTTTTTTTTTTTTTAAACTAGCCTTCATATTTTGAGACATCAATTTCATTTTCTTTAAATTTTTCCAGTATTTAGAAATTTTATATGAATGAAAAGCAATTTAAACTATAAAGAATGTCATTAAAATTATTCCTTTGCTATCATTCAGCTTTCTTCTCATAATGCTCATATTGCAATATGAAATTGTTTTGAATTGTATAATTTAATGTTTCTGTATTTTATTTTAAATTTTTTAGATAAATAACAATAGTGTAGATGGCCTTTCCTTGAAAGAAGCTAAAAAGTTAATAGAAAATACCAAGGAAAAGTTACACTTGGTTGTCCGTAGAGATGGCAACAAAACAGGCGATGCTCCAGAAAATTGGTCTAATAGGTATCTCACTGAAACTAACATTATACCAAATAAAGGTATTGTTATTTTAGAAATTGATTACTTTTCTTTTATTGTTGTGATTATTTTTTTCATGAACAACATTTATTGTGAAATGAAAGTTCATAATCATATGCATTAATGTAAAGGCACACATTCTGTTCTGCAAGAAAAGAGGATCTGCATGCAGGGACTGATTTCCACCAGGGCATTCGTTGCAAGCACCCAAAACCCCAAATTATCCTTTAAATTTAAGAATTTGCCAATTTTGATTTTAATTTAAAATAATAGACACCGAAACCTATAGAACCAAACACAGAAACTAATTTTATGAAAAATAATAGTAGTAATAATAATTACTCTATGACTAGTTCATAGCTGTGTCATTATATCCACACCTTTTTTCAGTTGAACGGTATAGTCTCTGGCAATTATTCAATGCAAACTTATCATTATGGCCTATATAGTGATGCATGCTGATAGAGTTGAAACCATAGAGCTGATTTTAAATCAGAACAGATAAAAAGAAATAGCTTTTTAAGAGGCGTGAAATAAAGATTCTCTCTCACTCTAAATAAATACTCGTGATGTAAATATTAGGGAAAAAAATACATAAATATTGTGAAGCATGCTACTTGAAAAATATGGAATGAAATTAATGATTAAAAATTAAATAATATAATTGAAGTATTATTATCAAACTATTGCATTTCTTTTTGCATCTTTTGCCCTGGGCCTCCATCTCTGTCAATTCATCTCTGTGCACATGTGCAGTTTGGAAAAATTGGAATATTTCATCCCTCCTTGCTACCAAACTCTGTAATTGTTGCACATGGTAAAAACCATGTGCAAAAATTACAGAGTTTGGCAGTAAGGAGGGATGAGGTATTGCCCTTTTCACCCAACTGCTCACTGAGTTATGCATTCTAAACCCCCTAAAGGCCGGGGTCTAGTCACGTCCGTTTCCAGACACAGCGGGTTTTTTTTTTTTTTAATGGTCAAGGCATTGTACAAGGGGGATACAGTGCAGGGGCGAAGAATTTATTGGCTTTTAATGACACGTCGAGATTCGCCGCCAAAGGATAACGTGTGAAACCACAAAAGCATGTCAAGCACACAATGGGGAAGCTTTTCTCCGCTATCCATCTTCCAGATACTGAAAAATACATAGAGTTCCCATTCTAGCATACTGAAACGCACGTGAGTGGACCCTAGCCTTTAGACTTTCATCTCTTTGTTAAAAAGAGAGTACATTGGTCTTTATAGTAACTGTACAAAATCAAAAGTGCACAATTTTGAATATAAATTTAGAAATCGATTGTTTAGTCTAATAGCTACCTTATGTAGCTTAACCTTCTAAGCTAAACTGCTGATTCTTAACTATGGCTTTACTATTGATACTAATTGGATATGTATTATTAAAGAGAATTTTTTTTTAATATACGTGCGTGAAGAATTGTATAACTTTTTAATTTTTGATTTTTTACATTTTGAAGTCCAGTACATTTATTGCTGAAAAGTAAAATGTAGTTTGTTTAGAAAATTTGTTGCAGAATATGTGTTTCGAAGAAGTCACTATAATATGCTCTGGGAATTATTTTCAATACACAAAATTTTAGCATGTTATTTTCATTTATAAATGGCACTTATTTTACCAATTGGATAATTTTAATTCAAAGACATTTTACTATTTTAATTTTTTATATCATTAGAATTATTTTAATTTGAAAGTTTTAATCAATTTCTTTAAATAGATTTTTTTTTAAATATTGTATCTATCTAATATTTATATAAAAGCCAAAATTATGTTTTTAGTTCTTAACATTATAATTTTTTTTTTGTACACAAACAAATATTTTTCAATTCAGATATTCCATCTTCTCCCAATTTCATTGACATATCTGCGTCCAGACCTCACTGGAGCAATCAAAATGTTTATGTTCAATCTCCAACAAGAGGCAAGTTGACAAATTATTTTGTTGATAAAATAAGAGTTAAAATCATTGCATTTTTACAAATTTCTAAAATAATATTGTGTTGTGTAGTAAATGTTGCTATTTTATCTGACAAAACTTCTTGCGCTATTAAGACAAGCTGGAATCATTATTTTATATTTTATAAGCTATTTGTAAAAGTGGGGCTATAATACATATTATATTGTTTCGTCAGCCCAATATAGATGTAAAGGGAAGAAAAATTAAAACTCTTGTGAACTTTATCTGAAATATCTCAGAGGCTTGCTTATTTTAACTTATATTTATGACTTAACAGTATGCTTTGTTAATATAAATTCTAAATTATTTCATCTGCATATTAATTTTGCATCGGAAATTTGGTAGAATTTTGATTCGTTAGCAAAAAGCCTGTATTTCACACTTTGGTACCTGACCTTGTGCAGATTTCAGCATTTTGCAGAATTCGGGTCCTAATAGGAAAATATTAAATTTTCTGCACTTTGGGGGGGGGGGGGGGAAACAAACCTGAATATAGAATATAGTTCTAAATACTGTTTTCTAATAATATCTAACTACTATTTCAATTACAAATGCTTGCTTACCATAAAAAGTGTTTCTTGTTATTGTACTGAAGTATCTTTCTTATTTTCGGATTTTGACTGACTGTAGATTTTATTGTATATGTTTATTTAAAGCTTTTCTCTCGATATCGGGAAAAGTAAATTTAATTTTTTATGTAATCATTAACATTACTTTTTCCTTCTTTTTTACAGATTACAAATCTCCATCAGAAAAAATTGGGGATAAAAATAATTTATCAAGGTATATACATATTTTTATTTTTTTTTATATATTTTTCTTTATTTAAAATTCATTTTTCATATGTATGTGTTGATATTTATTAGTCAACAGTGAACCCTATTTAAAGCTGCTGAACATAAAGAATAACATTTATTATATATGTTGTACCAAACAGTTTATTTTGTTAAATTCAAATTTTTAATAAGACTTTAATTACAAAGTACTTATGCTTAAACAATGGATTTATAATTGTTACATTTTTAAACTAAAATTTCATAAATTATTCTTTTTTTTCCACCCCTTCTTTCAAGAAATATACACGAAAAAAAAGAATGGTGGCTCAGAGGGTAAATTTCAAAATGTCCTGAAATTGATATTTAGATATTAACCTTTTCCCGGCGGGAAAATTTTGGCCGTGCTATTTCAGAAGGACGGGAGCATCTGAAAAATGCTTTCCCCCATTTCAGTGTTTCTTAGCTGAAGCTGCTATTTGTGCAACAATCATTGATGGATTACTCTTTCCCATCCCCGAAGTAAAACAAACTTCTTGAACAAGGGGATTATCTTTACGCATATATTCTCCTTTTCAGAAACTGGGGTGCAACTGAATTGATGGATGGATGTTGACATCTCTCCCCGCCTGTCCAGTACAGGTGAACAGTTACAGAGATTGAAAGCATTAGTTGGTCAAAATATGAACCAAGCCCGTCCTTTAAGGTGTTCTACTGCTTGGTTAAAAAATCGACCGCCTGTCTTAAAGCGTTAATGTGCACTATATTTTATATCAAGAGCTGTATGGATATCTTTTTTCCCCCCCCCTCTCTCTCGCTCTTTTGAAATAGAGAGGGATATGTGAAAAGAACATTTTGCCTCCACAGTAAATTTGAATTTGGAACATTCTCTGCTATTGAACACCTTACTTACAAACCTTGCACACTTGCCAGATTTCAAATAAATAATTTCAGTAGTTTTGGCTAAAAAAAATGTTACCCCCCACAAAAGAAAAAGATGATACTTTCACCCCATTATATGTCATGCTACCCCACCCCCTCTTTTGCATAGTACAAAAATGTTGTTTGGATTCTTGCTAGGGAAAAGGCTGTACTATGATCAACCTTATGCATAAGGACTGTTTGAAGTTATTGTTATGTATTATCCTTTTTTTTTTTCTACTAAAAAGATTAAATTTTTTTCCTAGGTCACAAAGCACTTGGAATCACAACTTGACAGACAATACTATTAGTCATTCAGAAACGACTCCTAACTTGGGTAGCCTCTCTTTTAATGCCAACAGATTAGATAATATGCTTGTTCCTCCTCGTCCTCCTTTGCCACAAGGTAAAGCTAAACTTATTGGTTTGTATGTTAAGGCTGTTCTTATAACATTTTGATGTACAGTGGTTGCCCCATGAAACCATCTTATTTCAGCACTTTCACTGCTTGTCACAAAAAAAATCTGCTTAAATGATCCCAACTCTGAAAAAGTGCAACCAGTACCATTGACCCATTTAATTTCCAATAGCATGGTGGTCGATTGAATCGCCTGTCTGGCGGCACTTAGGTAAAGAAGTTTTTTGACACAACTGGCTATGTCAGAATCGAATCTTACAGGCAATTGGATTGACCACCATGTTGTTGGAAGTTAAATGGATGAGTGACATTGGATGCACTTTTTCATCACTGGACAGTCTATCCAGATGGTCCTCTATATTGATCTGAAAATACTTGCACTTCAAAGGATTAAGAAATAAAGCACTTTTGAACAGCTTGTTAAAGAATTTAATGATACTAGGGGATGGTGCCTGGTAAATCTCTGACGTTCGGGGAAGCTCAGTCTCATTTTTCTCCCCTGCCACACCTTTATTTAGTAAAAGTTTTCGAAATTTTACACTCAAACGAAAACATAATTCACTAAAACTACAATTCTAAAAGTGGTGCAGCATATTTCAGATTAAAATACATTCTTTCACCTTCTCACACACCTTGGTATATAAAAATGTACATTATACAGGGGGTTTCAAAACTATCTGGAAAAAAAAATGTAAGGAGGTAAGAAAAAACATGACAGTTCAGAGTCACACAGCAATGTAGGGTTGGCAACATCATCTTTATGTATCTTTTAATAATCACTTTGGAAGATGTGTTGATGTAATAGTGAACTTTCTGACCATGGTTGTCAAAAACTAATGCATCTTTCATAGAAAGCATTTGACTAAAATAGATAATTTACAATTTAATTTTGATGAAATCACCTGAGGAAAACCCGTTGTTTATGAAACTCTGTTAAAAAAAATTACACTAACACTTTGACCATAGTAATTATTAATGGGTACATGAAGATGAAATTTCTGACTCACATTGCTTCATGATTTTGAACTTTTGGTTCCCTCTACCACCACTCTTTACATCCCCCCCCCCAGTTTGAATCACCTGTCAGGTTCATCGAATCTGGGTTAATTTTATTGATTGATTTCAGACCTACAGTCTCCAAAATTAGTAATTTGTAAAGTGCATTGTAACCAAGTTGTGCCAAACCTCTGCATGAACATTTAGCTGTTTGAGAGGTTTCTGACTGGAGTGTCAGGGTAGCATATGAATGGTTGGTTAACATATTGAAAACTTAAAACTTATTGATTCAAAACATTGAGATTTTCTAGTTTAATAACGGAACATTACTAAAGTAGAGTATATTTTTTCTTGCTTCAACAAACTTTCTCAAAAATAAAACATTTAAATATGCATTCAATATCAGAAACTGAAATTTCTAATCACAGATTTTCCTTCAGTTTTGAGGCCCCATTTAATATCCTTAATATTTGAGGGACAATTAAGCTTCCTGAGCCTTTTTGCTAATCAGTTCTTGGCTGGAGAATTTTTAAAAATGTACTCTTTGTATTCCTTTTTGCAAATGGCCAACTTATAGATGCACTTATACAGCCTTCTTGTTCTGTCTCTAATCTAAGAGAGAATTATAAATCAAATAAGCTTTCCTTTAGATTTCATAACTCTGTGTTCATATAAAAACAGTATTAATGTATACAGAGTATATTCTGAATATATTGCTGTGATTTTAATCCTTCATTTTAAAATTAGTTTCCTCTGCATTTCTTATTTTTATTTCTATTTCATATCTTTGCGAATAAATATACATTGAATGATTCAATGGGAAAACTCTTAGTGGGGATTTTAAATCTGCCTGTTTATGTGATTTAGATTTATTCTCTTCTTTTTGTCACGATTTTTAATAAAGATTATTTTTAATTTAACTTTACCAAGAACATTTAATATGTATGTAATTATATGTTACTTTTTATTGTATAATTAATATATTATGTGTATATTATTTTTCAGATGGAAGACATGATGCTTTTGATCATGGGTTTAGAAGATCATCATCTCCGTAAGAAATTTTAGCTTTACTTAAACTCTACATGTTTGTTTTCTACTAATTTATAACTAGTAGCGTTTTAATATTAGAATTTCTATATCCAAGATAGATATTTTTTGTAATTAACTAGCTAAGTGAGAGAAAGAGCCGTTTCATTTTCTGCATCTTTTTTCAAAGATTTATTTTTTAAATTATAATAAAAATAAAGTGATTTTTTTTCAATTGATGTAGAGGTAATAATTTTACATGTAACATTTTACTGCATGAGTTTTTGTAGTGTAATAAATTTTTATTTTGTCTCTTAATGGCAGCATTTAAATGTAAGTACTGGAACAGCTTGGATATTTGGCACCAGGGAACCTTTTACATTTTTTGATGATTTGCATATGCATATAATCAATAATCACTTCCCATTCAAGTTGCCACTAAAACACTTTTCTGTATATTCTTCCGCATTATCATTGATACGTTGGTGTAGTATTTAGCATTGCAAAATTTTTCATGTTACCATGGTGGCAAATATCCAAGCTGTACTAAAGTGTATAAATATTTATTGACTTTAAAACAAAATTTGTGGATCCCAAATTCTGTTTTCAAACTCGTACCTCATTTAAATTCTTTTCTGTTTACTTTTGGTAATTTCTAGTGACTCTCTGAATCATTTATTCATGAATTTCAGGTTCATTATGAATTCTTATTGTGTTCCAATGTTGATTTTGAAAATACTAATAAAATAAATTCTACTTTGCAGGCCTGATCCAAGATTCATATCCTTTCAAAAAGATGGAAGCGTGGGCATACGTCTTACGGGAGGTAATGAAGTGGGCATTTTTGTGACTGGTGTTCAACCAGGTACTGCTGCATTCATGCAGGGACTACAATCTGGAGATAAAATTTTAAAGGTATAATTGCAATATGATTTTACTTTAATCTAAAATTCTGTGAAAAAATGTTCAACTTAATTATTATTTTTCTACTGGATAAGGGTTGTAAATGGTGTTAGCTGGCTATTGTGCTGCCTTTAACTGTTTTTAAAAAATGCCTATGAAAGCTCTAAATGTTGATTTTAAGCTTTGCACTTGAAAAGTGCTTCATTTGTGTTTGTTTTAGTTTAATATGAAATGTAATAAAATCTGAAAGTGGCAGAATTTTATGTCTCAAATGCTCAGGGAGTTGAAAATTTTGGTCTTTTTTTTTCCATGATTACTTTTTTTACTAGCTTACAAAATTCAAAGTATTTTTGTAGCACCTTAAAATGTATATTCATATTTAGAAAAACTTTCATTCATAAAGCTTGACTTTCTCATTGCGAACAAATGATTATTTATCAATAAAAATGAAGTATTTTAAAGTTTATAATGTCATTGCTTATAAAATATGTTCTGAAATTTAAATTGGGGTGGGGAGAAGTAATCAGGATGATACTATCTTTACTGCAGCTATTCAAGTATACATTATTAATCTGTGCGACCAAATTTTATTTCAATCAACTAAGGACCAGGCCCCTAGACTCGCTACGCTCGCTTTTCGTATGAGGCATTCGGCCCCTAATAAGGCTTATTCGTAAATAAAGGATAATTTCAACAAACAAAACCCAGAGGTTGGATAAGCTTGAATGTTACCGAGCTACACATTGCTTTGTTCTTGCATGTTGCTTGGAACATAAAAATTTAAACTTTGCACTATTTTTAATTATGTGAAACCCATGGAACACCTTGCGTATTGGCCAATTATTGGCGAATTTTCATAATTTGGCGACTTGCGTATATGTATAGTTAATATTTAACTGTAAGAAAACAATACTTCGTATGTTATCTTTGATAAAAACTACGGAACAGCTAGAATAGCTTGCCACTAATGGCGACTTTTCATTATTTGGCGATTTACATATGCTCACAACCTATAATTACTGCTCATTTAAGGTTCCCGAAAAACCTCTTATCCATATATTACATAATCCTTTGCAGATTGGCATATTTAGCACCACGAATTATATCATCTCGCCGTGCTGGCAAATATCCAAAGTGTACTATAATTGCTATAAAGTCACAGTTAACGCCACCAAATATTTCTACTGGTAAAAAATACTCCAGCTGTACCGAACCGGCTTTAAAATAATCTGCATTTTAATTATTTTTCATTTTCAATATATTGGGTTCTAACATTTTTGAATTCGCGGTTTAGATTCATCCTGCTTGGAAAGATACCATTTTGTCAGATCGTACCTAATACCAAGATGGCGCTTTTAAAATCAGTTACAATTAGTTATTCTGTTTTGGATAAACGAATAATCACTAATTCTAAACTCCTGTTGTCTAAACGAACTTACTATTTGAAAATTGTCAACTTTGTGTAACACACTTTGAGTAATTTATTTCATATACTTTTTAATTTGGTGTAAAAAGGGTGTAATTCTATTTCATATTTGTCAATTTTATCCAATTCTACTTGGTATTGCTTTGTTGTAAAGGAATGAATGATTTTATGCCAAATCCGGCAAACATTATGTTTCATTTTTTCAGTTTTTTATTAATATCTTATAAAATAATTCGATTTTTGAAATTTAAGTCAGCTTATCAGGTTCCTCGGAATTTTCCAAATCCATGGACTCGAAATTCAAATCCCCATGGTTTAGGAGAAGATAGGCAAACAAGCCATTGACGGACAGCGGCCTTTACTTTTTTTTAGAATAGAGAGAAACACAATAACTTCAATTACATTAAAAAACTTTATATAAAACTGAGTTTATGTCACCTTTAAGTGTTTTGTATTCTAAGTTTTTTTAAAGCAAAAAAAAAAAAAAAAAAAAAAAAAAAAAAATTGTTCATGGCTTTTTGGTCTTATATTTTTATAGTTTAGATGTGTAATATCAATATATTTTTTTCCAGAAATTTATTTCAATGGTGTAAATTTTAACCAACTTCATATGAATGGCAATTTATTTTAAAAGGCTTGCCCAGTTTTCTAATTTTTATCTTAACGTCCTAAATAGAGTCACACACCTCTGTTATGACAATTTTTATTTCAACACATGCTTCTAGACATTGTTAATAATTTGATTTTCAACTTTTGTATATTCAGATTTATTTACAGGTGAATGACATTGATATGAGGGGTTTCACAAAGGAAGAGGCAGTTGCTTTACTTGTGGGTATACAAGATCAAGTCAATCTTATTGTCCAACATCGTAAAGATGGTATGTATTTATTTTATTTCATATACTTTGAAGTTTTAGATTTTTTATTCAGTGCATTTTAATTTACACATTTCAGATTTTTTTATAAACGCATTTTCTGTGTAAACATTTAATTTTTGTGTTGTTATATGAATAAAACCTCTAATTAAAGTTTTACCCACTTAATAATATTGTGAGGTTGAACCGTACTGTCAAAAAAGAAATCTTTTGTGCCTTTTAATTTTTTTTTCTTGTTTATTTTGAGTAACAGTCAGTTTTACAAAATTTATTTATAAGTTATTATTAGCACCTTTAATGGCTTTTAGTTCTTTCTCATAGAAATCTTTATTACTTTCATGAAAGTAGGTTCTACTGTAAACCTGCTTTAATATTATGGACTGAGGACTGGAAATTAAGAAATCCAAACATAGTTTTATTTTCACTTGCATTAAAACATATTATGATGTTTTAAAGAGGATATCTGTTATCTTTGATTATATTTTTTTTTCTTTTCTACTTTTTTTCTCATGTATATATTAATATTTTTAAAGATTTATATAATTCTTATTTATCTCTTTAAAATAAATTTTTAGAATATGAAGGTGTTTTTTATTAAAACATTTAAAAAATAGTTTTTATATTATACAAGGTGTAATAATGTATATTGTATATATATATATATAACATTAAAATAGTTTTTCATTGAATTTGCTTTTTAATTCATTTGTATATTTTTCTACTTTTTTAGAATATGAAGATGCTATTAATAATCAGAAGGGTGATTCTTTTTATATAAGGTATTGCATTTTATTTATTTACTTTTCTGTATTTATGGTTGCAAATGTAATTTCTTTAACAATATTTACATAATGAATAATGTGCAAAAACTTTTTTTCATATATATATAGATAGATAGATAGATAGATAGATAGTATAAAATAGCTAAACTTACGTAGTATGGAATCCCAAGTAATTCATCGAGCAAGTGATAGCTATACAATTAAAGACCTGGAACCAAGAATAAAATTTGGAAATCCAGTGGCCATAAATATTGTAAGAAACAGAGCTATCAAAACTAAAGAAAAGTGGGAAAACAAGCCGGGTGAGAACATGTGGACTTAAGCCTAACTTCATGAACCTAAACAAAGATATGGCGATGAAATGGAAAATTGAAATGGAGTACTCTATTATAAAGTACCACCATACTCGCATTTCATTTTAAAAGAAAAACAAAAATAACTAAGTTTCTTAAGTTACCTGACAAAAGAAGTCGTTTTTCGTAACCTGGGGGTATGACCATAGCTATAAGGAAAAAACCAACTTGGAAGCGAACCAAACATGGAGGTCGAAGCTCAATAATGTAGAAAATACTAGATGGGCTTATTTGTTGATCAAAAAGTATTTTTTTAATTAGTTAGTTTGTTTATTTGACTCGAATTAATGATCAGCTTCCTACAAATATATACTTTTTTTTTTTTCAGAACTCATTTTAGTTATGAAAGTAGTGGCAAAGGAGAAATTAGCTTTCGAAAAGGAGAAGTTTTTCACGTGGTTGATACCCTTTATAATGGAAATGCTGGATCTTGGCTTGTCTACAGATTAGGCAGAAATGGGCAAGAAATACAAAGAGGTGTTATACCTAACAGTGCAAGGTTAGTATATGAAATTTAGAGTTCCGTAGTGATAATCATTTTGATTCTATGGCTGATACAGATATATTTATTTTTTGATGGGAGGAGCCTAAACAAAAAAACTCCATATTACAGGGTGTCTACCGGTCATGAAAATCATGAATGTCATGAAAATGTCAAGATTTTGAACAATGTGTCATGAATATCATGAAAATGTCCCGAATTTCTATAGGATGTCATGAATTTTTTTTTTTTCCTACAACCCAGTTTCCTGTTGTAGGGAAGGGAAAAGAACTGTCTTGCAATCTCAATGCCGTGGGGCAGTTTATCTTGTTGATTAGAATAGTTACATTTCATTTACTTTTGACCATTGAATTAATTAGTGACTATTAAGAGTAATTAACCCATTTAAGCCTAGCGTCCCTTTTTTGGGACGCAATTTTCGCTATCAGTCGAAAACATTATTTATTTTTCCTAGCCTTTATTCACGAATATTGAACCTCAACTCCACAAAATATTATAACATGACCCAGTAGGATGTTAACATTTCAATTTTTATACATAATGATTTTTTAAAAAATCATCCCTTGTCCAAGAAGTTGACATCAGAAATTTAGCTATTATTTCTGGTATTGGCAAAAATCGAAGAAAGTCGTAAAAATAACTGGGCACGAATGGGTTAATATTATAATTATATATACATGCATATATATACAGGGTGATTCACTACCATACTGACAAACTTGCAGGAGTTGTAGGGTATAGAGATGGTTCAGAATCACAGAGCAATGTGGGGTCAAAAACGTCGTCTTCATGTACCTGTTAATAATCACTTTGGAAGAAGTGTTGAAGTGTGCATCTAATTTCTTAATCGAGTTTCATAAACAATGGGCTTTCCTCAGACAATTTGATAAATGTAATGTGACTCCGAAAAATAGTTATTTCAGAAGAAATTCTGAAATAACTATTTTTATGAAGTGCAATTGGTGAAAGAGGGATTAGTTTTTGAAAAACAATGGCTGGAAAGTTTACTATCACTTGAACACTTTTTCTAAAGTGTACAGGTACATGAAGACGACGTTTCCAATCCCATTTACTATGTGATTCTGAATCGTCTCTGTACCCCCTACACCCCCTGCAAGTTTGTCATGAAGGTCACTTTGTATATAAATGTAAATATAGATATACAGATAGCGAATCAATCTGTATATGTATATTTACATATATATACAAGGTGGCGCAAAAATAGCTCCCAAACTCTGCATAGCTAGATTCCTTGTTGGAAGTACATAAAATTTCCCAAAGCACTGTACCTGTACAATCCATAGTTTACAAGAAAAATGCAAGACAAAAGCAGAAACGTCGTATCCAGTGTACCGGAAGAGCCTCTATTGGAAGCGTGAACATAGGTTTTCTTGCATATGCTTTCATAAAATGATAAAAATTCCACCGTGACTATCGAGGCTTGGGTGCAGCATGTAATGGCTAACTGCTCACTCTGCTGCCCATATAAATGCACACAGAATGAAGGGGAGGGATTGAATCACTTTTTACTGTAATTAGATCAATCCTTTCAAACGTTTTCATTGGAAGGAATTCAAAGGTGGCAGATCTGATGAGCATAGCAGTCCCTCCATATCCAGTCCAGTGTCCAATTTAATGTTTCTAATTGATTTTCCTTGTACTGGATGTGACGTCATAATTTGTTTTTCCTATTTTTCTCGAAAACTATGGGTCGTACAGGTACAGTTCTTTGGGCAATTTTTATGTGCTTCCAACAAGGAATCAGGCTGTGCAGAGTTTAGACACTATTTTTGGGACACCCTGTATATATATAGAAAATTATAATATGCCTAAAATTAGTTACATTTCAAAAGCAACAAAATGGCGGTATGTGATGAAAATTCCCTTGTGTGGTCATGAATTTTTTTTCCGCACTCCAGTAGACACCCTGATATTAGCATAAATAAAATGCACATTAAAGTGAAAATGTTACCCTAAATTTGAATGGCAACACTAAACATTATTGTGTTTCTAAGATATGCAAATAAATTTTGCAGCAATTATACCATGCAGTTCACACTCCAGGTGCAGTATAGCTTAGGCCCTGTACAATGCAGATTCATATATAGCACGGAATGCATCTACCATGTTATGGGGGGTAGTCTACTGCATTTCTTTTCATTCCTCATTGCAATTATGTTTGAGAAGAGAAGGGGGGGGGGAATCCATATTCCAAATATAAATTGATCTGTGTACAAGGGCGAATTCAGAAAAGAAAAAAAAAATGTGTAGGGAGACTGAACATGGTGTGCCCCTCTCCCCCCTCTCTGCATCAGCCAGTGTCAGTTTATAAAGCAAAAGTGCCTTTCTGTCTTAAAAATGTACCCTGTTGAAAACCCACGTATAAGCTAAATATAGTTTCATTTTGCATCTTTATTTTGATGTGCAAATTGTTTACTGTATTCTGTTACTATATCTGGTTTCATTTTAGTATTTTTCCATTAGCCAGACACTAATTTTGCCAACATCTAATTTTCATTTTGGCAATAATATGAAACACCAGCAATGCAAATAATTTCAAAAATAAAACAAGGCATTTTTACAAAATGATAAATCTATTTAATTTAAAATTAGTCTTTTTTAGTACTAAGGAAATTTAAGATTTGTGAATCTATATAAAAGGAAAATTCTTATAATATAGCATTTTGAATTTTTCAAAAATTCTTGACTTATTCATGGAAATACATGGCATTGTTTTGTCTGTTGATAACAATATTGTTTAATGCTTTCATTATTAGTAGGCTCTTCCACAACGAAATTTTCTCATACATGACTCTTTCTTATTATTTTTCAGAGCTAGAGAGTTAGCACAAGCGCAGCAGACGACCTCTAAAAAAGAAGGTGACAATGAAAGCCGAGGGAACTTTTTCCGAAGAAGGGCTCGTAGATCGAAATCCTTATGTAAAGACCACTGGGAGGATGTAGTTTTAGGTTTGTGATGTTTTTCCTTTGTATAAAATTCAGTGTTAAATATTTTATGCCTATAATTGTGTGTGTACTTGTTGCTCTTGTAAAATGATTTGAAATATTTTTCTTTGTTTAGCGGACACTATGACTCGATTTCCACCATATGAAAGAGTTGTACTAAAACAACGTACGTACTTTATATTTCTCATTTAGGAATTCACTTTGCTTTTACTGAATGTTTTTTATAGCATTTCTCAAACATTGGCTACTGTTAGAAATAAAATAAGACTTGCAATTTAAAATATATTTAATAATGTTATGCATTAATATTAAACATTAAAGACTTACTTTTTCACAAAAAATTTTTTTTGCTAGAAATGTTTTGAGGAAAAGTTATTTTGTTTTATTTACTTATTATTTAACTGTGTTAATCTCTTTTATTTAGCTGGATTTATAAGACCTGTTGTATTATTTGGACCTATAACAGATATTGTGAAAGAGCGTCTTTTAAAGGATTATCCTGAGTGCTATGCGTCTCCACGTATGTTGCACAAATATTTATTGACTTTGATTTTATTTGAAGGAATTACAGTTATGCCTCATTAACAGACTTTCATGTTATACAATAAATTAAACTCTCCACACATACACCAAAAAATAAATAAATAAATAAAAATTAGAAGGGTTAAGTAATTTTTTTTAAATTAGTTATTTAATTCTGTATGTGGCTAGATCCACAGCATACCCAGTTAAAGTGTTATGAGTGTTAAAAATAATTTGAATGACTGTTTAAGATAATTCAAAATAATAATTATTTAGAATTTAATAAAAGTCTAAAGTAAAGAAAACTTTTGAAAGGTTATGATACTTTATTAATACTTTACTACAAAATTGTATTATGTCCAGCAGTTGCACTGTTGATCGATGCAACATTGATAGTAATTTTTCATAAGTCACCACCACCATAATACTAACGATTCTTTGTATCCTAAATTGTTTCACAAACATTTTTATAATACTTTGGATGCTACTAGGAACACATTTTGGTCAATAAATATTTTCATAAATCAGAAAATTAAATTTCACTGTATTTTCAATATCATTTTGTTAGCAGTTTTTAAAATCTGAATTAAATTTATCAGTAAAAATGAATTATATTCTCATGTATGCTCTGATTAAGTTTAGTTTTTTAGAACTGTATGTATAAAAATGCTAGTGTTTGGTAGAATTGTTTTGTAACTGCTGGTCATTTGGGGTGTGGGGGTGTTATAATTTTATATTATAATTTATTGTTCTAGTTATTGTGTATTTTTAATGTTGTTATCAAAGTACATAAACTTATTTCAAATGGCTGTTATCTTTCTAGAGTCAGACAACCAAATGGAGGAAGAACAAAGTAATTTAAAATCACCTGGAATTATAAGGTTAAGTGCCATTAGAGATGTTATTGATAAGGTATGATTGTACATAGGTGTTCTGTTTTTACTCTGCATATTTTTGTGAAACTTTTGGTATTATTAAATGTATATATATTACTCTTTGCACAATGCTAGTGGTTTATATAAATACAATAAATAAACAACTTAAATGACCACTTTAACAATTATTATCTCAGTTCTTATATATATATATTTTTTAAACCCACTTTGGCATGAATTCCAGAAAAGTACCTGTTGTTTCTTAATGGGCTTGTTGCATTTCAGAACTTTTTAATTTCTTATCCATTATGCTGATAATTTAAGTGAAAATTCCATTAAAAGCTTCGTTTAAAATTGCTTTAAAAAGAAGTTTACAAATTTTTCTGGGCATTCATATAATTTTCCCCTTATTTATGTAATAAAATGATTACTGTATGGATTGTGATTTTAAGCAATTAATGTTTTTGAGTTTTGTTAATAATATGCTGACTGTTTTAAAGAATTCATATTTTCTACAATTTTTAGCACTTCTGTGATGTTTCCATTTATTTATTATGTAAATATTTTTTCGTTTCATGTATCTTCATTACAAATACTCATGAAATCATATTATGTACTAATATTAATTCCATTCTGTAATACTATTAAACTTTGTACTACAATGATCGTATAGATAGTAGTCACAAAAGGAATGCTTTAAATGCAAATTTTACTATTAACATTAATTAAAAACTTAGTAAAATAACTGTAATAGATGAAGAATAAACACAGCACATTTTTTATGTATGTGTATTGTTTTACAAAAATTTTTATTTTCCTTTTAAGGCCAATTTTTGTGAGTGTATCCATTCTTATTAAAAATTTTACCATTGTTTATAAGTAGAATAATGTATGTATTACATCCAAAAGAAAATTAAAATTTCCTCTTATTAAATAAACATTGCAACAGTCTTTTTCTCTTATTTTAGGGTAAACATGCTATTTTGGATATTACTCCCAGTGCTGTAGATAGACTCAATTATGCTCAGTTTTATCCTATTGTTGTGTTCATGCATGCAGAAAATAAGCATATCATCAAAGAATTAAGAGCCAAGTGGGCAAAATCCAGTTACAAGAGTTCTAGAAAGCTGTACGAGCATTCTGTAAAGTTAGAAAAGCTGTGGTCCCATATCTTCACAGGTGTGTCTTTTCAATATTAATTTTTATGCTTTTGTCCAACTTCTGCATAACAAGTCAGATTATACTGAACTATTTGTTTTTTAAGCCAAATGTGACTGGTTGATCTGAATGGGTCAACAATTCTGTTATGTCACACTTGTCTGGAATTTTCGAATTTCCATTCTACTTGTTACAAATTTTTATTTGTAGAATTATTTCCACTGTTATAGCAGATTTTTTCACAAAAGATTTAAAACTAAAGACCAAAATAATTCCAGTCATTGCAGTATCCTAATAAGCAAAGCAAATAAACCAAAAACACCTCTGAACTAGTCATCTGAACCAGTAATCTTATCAAAAAAGATAACTAGTTTTTTTTTGTTTTTGTTTTTTTTTTTTGTTTTTTTTTTTGTTTTTTGTTAAAAAAAGGAAACCGGCTTCAAATTACTTCACCATAACAAAAAATTATTCCCATTATATATTAATAGTATGTGGCAAATTCTCACCGAATATGGAAGATATCGCCAAGCTAGGTTCAGTTTTGGAACTTATTTTTTTATGCCAAAAGTGGCCAACTTTGATGACTTTTGACATATGCCATTACTGACAAACCTCTGAGCTATTAAATATCATACCATTATTCGCATTCTAAAATAAAGTTTGGCAAATTCTCACCAGTTATAGAAGATATTGTCAAGCAGAGCAGTCTTGGAACTTATTTCTTTTATGGCAAACTTTGATGAATTTGCCAACTTTTAAGACCAGTGCCTTTATTGGCAACCCTCTTTAAGCAATGGTTTAAAAGCATGTTTTTTTTTCCCCCCAGAATGATAATATCATCAGAACGTGACTAAATTAATATGGGACCACCCCTGAGCTATCACCTTGAGGGAGGGGGGATAGAAATTGGTGCCCTTGGTAAAATACTGTTTATGCATAAAAAAATATATATATTCATTGAGCATAGTACCTGCTCTTTTTTTTTAAGTTGGGTAAAAAAATTGATAAATTTAAAGAATTTTAGATATATGTGTATAATATTTGTATAAGAATATAAAGTTTATTAAGTCTTTTGAATGTAAAATATTTTAAATTGGTTTTTTTTTTTGGGGGGGGGGGGATATGGGTAATTGACCACATGCAAGTTGCACTGCTGATTAACAGGCCCTCTTTTTGTAAATGTGAGAGAAGAAACAGGCTACTGCCATTCTGGGGAAAGAAAATATGCTAAGAAAGTAGCAAAGGTAACTGTATAACTAATGAGGAAAAATATAAAAAGGTTGTGGAGATGAAAAAAGAAAATTGGAAGTGGAGAAAAAGAAAATTGTTTTTATAAAAATGCTTGGCATTTTAGCCAATAATGTTGCTCGTGTTAGCTTTGTAGAGTTACATCTTTAGCTTTGCTTACTTATATGCGTATAAAATTGGGCTTTAATAGATATTTTCATCCTTTAGCATCAATATCTTTATCAACTGGTGATTCATGGTATAAGAAACTACAAGAAACTATTGATAGGCAACAGAAGCAAGCTCTCTGGGTTTCTGAAGCAAAAGTAAGATATTTATTTCATTTTTATAAGCACTTTCATATGCATGAAGGAATTCTTACTGTCCTTAAAAGTACTATTATTATTCAAATAAATTTGTAATACATAATGTAGAAAAAAGTATACATATGTTTCAGATACAAAAGGAGGTAAACTAACGACACAAAATTATTTAATTTCTTAGCTGCTTTAGGATAAGACTTACCTAAAGCATTTAGAGTAATTAAAGTTAGAAGATTTCTCACAAGGCAGTTTAATTGTACCTTTTTTCAATGCATATTTTGCACATCTAGTTTTATTAAAACTGTACTTACACATCAAAATTCTTCTACAATATTAATCCACAAGTGACAGTGCTGCAAAAAAGTATTAACATTCTCAGGTAACTGCAAAATATCACTTGTTGATTGAGGAAGCTCAAGTATTATAACCTAATATAGTGTATGAAATTGCAATTTAACATAGCAGTATTATTTCCCTTAACTATTATCAGTCAGCTGTTAACTTTGATATCTGAAGATCGTAAGATCTTTGATTATTCATGAAAATATAGTATTTGTTTTGATGCAGACAATTTCTACTTAAAATAATAAAACACACATTTAGTTATTTAACTTAGTTTTTTTAAGTTTTCAAAACTCTTGATATCTCTCTATTCTAAAAAAAAAGTAAAGGCCGCTGGCGCTGTCAAAGCTTGTGGACCTACCTCCTCCTAAACCGTAGGGATTTCAGTTTCGACTAAGGTGCCCACATTCGAAAAATTCCGAGGAACCTGCAAAGCTGATTTAAATTTCAAAAATCGAATTATTTTAGAAGATATTAATAAAAAACTGAAAAAATAAACCGAATGGTTGCCAGATTTGGCATAAAATCATCCATTCCTTTGCAACAAAGCGTTTCTCAGTATCTAAAATTGCGAGAAATTTACAAACATGAGTTAGAATTACGCCCATTTTATGCCAAAATAAAAACTATATGAAATAAGTAACTCAAAATGTGTTACACAAAGTTGACAATTTTCAAATAGTAAGTTCGCTTAGACAACAGGAGTTTAGAATTAGCGATTATTCGTTTTTCCAAAACAGAATAACTAATATCTTGAAAATGAAAAATAATTAAAATGCAGATTATTTTAAAGCCGGTTCTCGTCCAGCTGGATTATTTGCTACCAGTAGAAATATTTGGCGGCGTTAACTATGCCATTATAGCAGTTATAGTACACTTTGGATATTTGCTTGCGCGACGAGATGGTATAATTCGTGGTGTTAAGTACGCCAACCTGCGAACGATTATGTAAATGAAAATATGGATAATGGTTTTCCAGTAGCCTTAAATGAACAGTAAATATAGGTTGTGAGCATTTTTAAATTGCCAAATAATGAAAAGTCGCCATTGGTGGCAGGCTATTCTATCTGTTCCGGAGCTTTTATTAACTTTACATGTACGCAAGTCGCCAAATAATGAAAAATCGCCATGGGTGGCAAATTCGCAAGGTGTCCAATAGGTTTTACATTATTAAAAATACTGCTGAAACATATGTTCTGATTTTATTACGCTTTAGCTCCTAATTAATATAACTTTCAAATGGCAACATTAAATATCATTGTGTTTCTGAGGAGTGCAAATAATTTTTCCAGCTATTATAAGCAGAGCCCGCACTCCAGGTGGAGTATAGCTCAGGACCTGTACAACATGGATTCCCATAACAAAATATCTTCCGTGTTATGAGGGGGAGGGGGTCTACTGTAGTGTGAAGTTTAAATTTTTATATACCGATGAAGATGCAAGAACCAAGCAATGTGTAGCTCAGTAACATTCTATCTGATCCAATCTTCAGGTTTTGTCTGTTGAAATTATGTCTTTTTTACGAATAAGCCTGATTAGGGGCCGAATGCCTCATACGAAAAGCGAGCGCAGCGAGTCTGGGGGCCTTGGCTGCTAGTATTTAAAAAGAAAATGGTTATATGTATAGCTGTAAGACAAAATTCATACATTATGATAGTATCATGTGTATTAATTGAAAATTATTTTCACTCATATTTGGGAAAAATGAGTTCATTAGGAAAATTAATACATTTCAATCATAATTAGTATTGAATAGGCTATTCCCTTTGCTTCCAGATTCCACCTGGCTTTTATAAACTTTTGTTCAGCCCTATACCATAATTGAATCATTGAACAAATGAAGCTATTTTTTGTGTTGCAATCCTTTGAGTCTTGCTTACAAATTTTGTGAATTCTTTCTCGGATTTAGGTCCGGAGAGTTTCCTGGCCATGCTAAAACAGTCACTTTGTTTTTGACAAAGCATGTCTTCATTTTTTAAGAAATTATGATAAAGAAACAAATCTTGCTTAAATATCCGATATTTGGGCAAAAAACCTCATATTTAACTCAGGTTTTATATTTTCTATCATCTTTTACTCGTCGCTTTTAATCATGTCTTCAACAGAGATGAGTGGCTCTACTCCCTTGTATGAAAAAAAAACCTTCTTTTTGGAATTTTTACCTAAAATTGGAAAATCCAAAAATTTAGCCTCGACTCAATTAATATACACATTACTGTTACTCTTAAAAGAACAAAAAGTTAGTTACCTGTCAAAACTCACAAAATGTAGAAAAATAACATGTTTTTCAATTAATGCAAGTTTTTTAACACCTTATTAAATTAACAGCATTGAAATGGAAAATGGTTTCATTTGTAAGATTTTTTTAAGTTTTAATGTATTTTTATGTATTTCAGCCTGATGAAGCTATTACAGATGATTTCTTGTTCCCTATGACTTCTCGATTAAGTTATGCTTCTTCACCAGAAAGCGATCTAGATATATCTATTGACTCCAGATCTATGACTCTTCGAGAATCAAATATGTCAAATGATAGAAGACTGGTGAAATCAAGCAGTGATCCAAGCATCACAGCGGTTGAAGAATTAGCTGAAGTTAAAAATTTCAATCAGTATCCCTCCTATACATTAGGAAGAAACAGTCAAGTAAGATTTTGTAGACTAAATATTTTGTACTACACAACCTCCTTTTTTTTTTAGGTGTAAATTTTGGAAAACATATTTTATAGGAACTGCTGTAAGAATCATCAGATGTATAAAATTAGCAGTAATTATTAATATTTTCCAATAAAATTCGTATATCTAAACTGTTTCGTGTAATTAACTTTGAACTTTTTAAAGTTATTTGTCTGCATTTGCATGGGCATGTAAATCTTCATCCCTATGGTGAAAGAGCAAAACAAAAGAAAAATAAACAAGAGCATGCAAAGAATTTGGCTAAAAATCAACTAAAGTTTCTTAAGATAACTCCTGTAAATAAGGTACAGTACAATCGTTTACCTTTGTTTTATCACAGTCGACTGTTACAATGCTTGCTCTATAAAATCAACAGGAAAGAGCTATTATTAATGTAAAATATCAGTTATTATTATTATTATTTTGCTGAACTTCAACTAGATAAAAATTGCAGATCGTAAGATATTTTCAGCATATAAAAACATAGCAAACTTTTCAGTTTTTACGATGTTTTCCTACTTTCAAATGTTTCTGTTTTATGCAAAATCTAAAGTTAAAAGCTAGACAGCATTTATCAAACATTTTTACACATTCCAACGTGTATTGCTATTAATTGAAATAAGCTTTTTTAAATGGCTTCATTTTTTTTTCATAACCTTGAAATTCACCTTAAGCAATTTAAAAAAAATTTCTTTGTATTACCTGAAAGAATGATATTTAAAGTACACAGATGAAATTGGTGTTAGATGTTATCACTATGATGTAAGATTACTTTTTTTACTTTGTCTCAAGACAAGCTTTTCTGTAAGGGGAAAAAAAAAGTAAAGTCTGAAATTATAATTCCAATTTTGTTGGAAAGCATTAATTAATAGTAAAATATGTATATAAATTTATAACTTAGTCCCAATTATTGCATTGCAGGGCAAAACCTTTATTAGAGAAAATTGATTTTATGTTTGAAATACAAAGTCAGTATATATATTCAGGAGTATTTCAGTATGTATATTTGGGAAAGATATTTTTACATTGTTAAAATAATATGTAGTTTTACTTCAAAAATTTAAATATTTTTGCCCACTTAAAAATTATTAAACAAAGTAAAACAACATAATTACCATAGGATCTCTTTATTAAATCTAAGTGTAATTTTACTCAATTTTGCAGAAAAAATTGCTAATAGTTTTTTGTTTTTTATCAGCAGTCTTTAATTGATAATAAGCCAGCTGTCTTAAATATTTAAAACTTCTTCAAGCACATTTTCAACACTTTCTCAATAAAATGTCAAAAGATCTCTAGTTCTTTTACAACTTCCAAAAAACTAGGAATTTCCACAGTTTCACTCATATCATCATTTTCCATAACCTCACAAATTTCATCTACTGTAAGCACTTTGCATGGCAATACTTTATCATCTGCTGACACATACTATTCAAATCATGCAGTGAAATCCATTCTTCTTTGTTCAATCTTCCAGTCATTTTCTATATCTGGTTCATAATATCCCTTTGTTATTAATCTATCAAAAAACCTTCCTTTTTTTGTAAACAATTGGCAATCGCAGATGGTGTTGTTAGTTATTCCCATGCAAGATAAAATGAATCAAATCAAAAACGTTCACTTTTCACACCTCTCCAGTATTGTCTGGTTTTTTCGATCATACCTATTATACAATTCATTTCAACCCTAAATTTTATTAGCAGCAAACAAAAAGAAAAAAAGATAGAAAAGAAAAAGAAAACACATTCACAGAAAAGCATATGTGTAAATGTGTTTTGAAAGCAAACTAACTTTTTAAGTGGGAAAGAGTTTAGAGAGCAAAACTTAACATTAAAAGAATAAGGAAAATATGGGAACTGAAAAAATTTCTTCCGTGGAAAGCCTCTTAAACAAGTTTTACTGTATTTTAAAATTTGTAGTTATTTTATTTAAAAATATTTTTCATAAATCATGCTGTAATGAAATTTTAAAAAGACTAATTTTAACTTTGGTGCTGTGAAACTTGTTATATCAAGTTTCTACTACATAAAGCTATTAAGAAAAGTGTTTTAACTGTATACTAAAATAGAAGCTTCAAACTTTCTGATAACTATTACAAATGCACCTGGTATTGTGCAAATTGAGTTCATGAAGTAATAGTTAAATTGAAACCATGAATTTGATCAAAGTCTTGCTATGAAAATTTTTCAATTAATCAAGAGGTCACTAAATCTCTTCTTCAGATTAGATTTATTTTTCAAAATTTAATTGTATTATTTTGATGTTTTTTTAAATGTATTTTTTATACTCTTTGGTTTTTGGTGTCTTCTTTTTCTACCTCTATTATTTAAGTTTTAAGAAACTTAAGCTATTGTTTCTTTCTTTAATAGCTTCTGTACCCTTACTACATCTTTCGAAGGGTAAGTACAAAAAAATTGGGTTTTTATAAGCATGATCTCTCTCTCTCTCTCTCTCTTTTAAATCTCTTTAGATAAAATTTTATATAGATTTTTTTTTTTTAATTTTGCTCAAAATTTTTAATACCAGTTCTAGTGCTTTAAGTTCTTATTGTATATTTCTTTTAATTGTTAGATTGTTTTATCTGTGTATTTCACATTTTTTAATTGCACATGTGTGAAATGCTTTGTTAGGTATGTGCCTATGTATGTAATTTTTAGCTATAATATTGTATTTATTTCTAGGAAACTGCTATACCTGTTCAGTCAGTATTCAATGCTAATGATATGATGACATTACCTGCCAGAGGTGAACCATCTTTTCATCTTTTAAAACCACTAGGGTAAACCAACCAGTGATGAACACTTTAACGCAATTTGTTTTTTTATTAAATCATAATATATATTCTAATTTTAGCTTTTCATATTTATCTTAGTGAGCACATATTTGTGCTTTCAGCATTGTTAATTTATGTAAATAAATTTGGGGAGCTTGTAAGTTATTAGGCGGGTTTTTTTGGGGGGAGGGGTGGATTAAAATGAGAAGTGGTAAAATAGACCCTTAAAAGAATAGACATTGTAACTTTACTGGAATTACATAATATTCACAGTAAAATAACGTAATATAGTACATGCACATTAATAAATGACTACTTTTTCAAGACAAATGACCAAGAAAACCAATAAAGCATGAAATAGCTTCCTGTTTCATGGAAAGAAGTTACCATCCCATGGACTTGAAAATTCTTCTAACTTACTTTTTTAAAATCATGTGCTAAATGTTTTACTGTGTTTGTTCACTCACTGGCCGATCTACCCTATATTATCAGTGTAAATGTCATAGACTAAAATTTATCTTTTTTTTTTGTAAAATGTAAAATTTCAGTAATTTTAAAAATAAAGCTGTAGCTACTGTTAAAATCTCTACTGCTTTTAAGACCTAATTTTATTTTCAGTATGTCATGTATTTGAACTACAAGTATTAAACACTCAGAAAAGCTGATATTAAAATCATATTAAAAATAATACTCATATACAAAAATAAGACTGTACATGTATTTCTGAACTGTGTACTAAGAAAAGCCTTTCTTAGTGCACAGTTCACACGAAACTCACCAGCTTTGATGACAGTTCTTTATATCATTCAAAGCAAACGTACAGTGTTATTTCTGTGTAGTGTGTATTAACAAAATCATTTACATTTAAATTTGGATTTTTTCAAAATTGAATTTAAAGAACATATTTAATTTAATGTTGTATGAAAGTTATTTCAAAATAAGTGATATATTAGTCTATTATTTTTGTAAATTTATATTTATGATGAATTTTCAAGAATGTTGACACTTTACATGAACCAGCACTTTTTTTTTTTCCCTAAGCAAAAATAATTCTGAAAATATTAATGTATTTTCAATTTCTACACTTGCAAGTTCTCAGCATCATTTACGTAAGATTTTTCATGAACTTTATTTCATGTGTAAACACAGTGGCCTAATTATTTGTCACCTACCACTTTTATGATTCTTTATTTTCCTTAAATTTTTAGTTATAGAAAACATTCATTAATGTCTCTCAAAAAGTAAACTTCAAAGAAAATAGTTCTAATATTCAAGTTTAAGACTGTTTTAACTTCGTAAAATTGGTTGTTTCTGTTTTCAGATGTCATAAACAAAAGCTATTAGTGAGTTCAAAAGAGGCCAGATTGTGTCTATGTGACAAAACAATGTAAAAATACCTGGCATTTCAAATCAACTTAAAATATCAAATAGAAGCGTAAAAAACATATATAAAATATAGTTAACTGTGAAGGGGACACAAAAGCTTCAACATTCAGGGGGAATAGAATGACCTAATGTGAAGAAAAATACGGAAAGCAGATGATTGGGAACTCTACAAATTCTGAAAGAATTCAATTTGAACTCAAAGATCTCTCACAAAACAATGAGTAGAGAACTGAAATGCCTTGGGCTTGTGAGAGTCAATGCCAACATGAAAACCCTTTATGTCAGCTGCAAATAGGAAAGATCATTATGCTTCGGATAACGAATACAAAATCTGGGACTTAGAAATGTACAAAAAAGTTCTATGGACCGATAAGAGCTGTCAGGGTTTATTTGATCATCTGAAATGACCATCAAAAAGTCTGGACATCAATGTGACCAAAAATCTTTGAATTGGAAAGGCATTTAAGACATTTGAATACTAAATGTCAAAGAACTAGATGTATCACTTCATAAAGCATGGTCTGAAATCACTTTAGAAACATGCCAGAAGCTTATTGCAATCTATTAATCTATGACAAGTGAATGCTGTATACAAGGCAAAATGTGGAAGCACCAAATTTTAAATGAAGTGACAAGTCATTTGACTACTATATTTATAATTAGATATGAATTTCATTGAGTTTTTTACTCGTATTATTGTGAAAGCATACCAACAGGGATTTCTCTTCTATGCTGAGCCTTATTTCTGTATATTTTAGTCTTTGAGTGGCATGTTATAGGAGCAGTAGCCTCAATTGTGGGTCTGAATGGGTTTATGAATCTCTATTTTCATACTCTTCAATCACCTTAACCCTTAAATGCACAGTGATGTATATCTGCACCCTATTTTTAAAACACATTCACTGCCAGATTAGTGTACAAACCTAATTTCTTATATCAATTTCACTTGTAGAATACAATTTTAATAGTAAATGATACATATCATGATTAATAAAAGTTTTACTTATTTCTTTTAATTTGCATGTTTTGGGGAAAATTAATTATTCTGAAAACTGATATAGGAAATTTAGCTTACATCCGTGGCTATCGAGTGATCAGCAGCGAATGTCTTTAAAATTCATGCATTTAAGAGAAAATGTGAGATTATTATTATGTGCATGCCTCTAAAGAATCTAAAAATTCCTTAAAAATAAAAAACAGTTTTCAATGTGCTTAAAATTACGTGGAAAAGCAAAATACTCCTTAGAAACCTTGCATGTCAATTGTTAGTGAACAGATTGCTTTTTGGGTTAAAAACCCTGCCTATATGATTATTATTTATTGCACTTTTGTCTTTAAGTTCATCAAAGGAATAGTTCTCAATTGAATTAGCAACTTAAATTTTTCAACTATTAAAAAAGTTATTTAGTGATTGAAAGAACAATGTGATTTTACATGTATGCAGTATCTGTCAAGTTTGACAAAGCTCCTTAGAAATTTCTAGAACTCTTTGTTCTTTTTAAATTTGTATGAAACCAGGATCATAAAAATCTGTGACATGCCTGGAAATTTCTTGTTTGCAGTGTAGAACTTGAATATTACTAAAACTTGTTTTTATTTCTAATTTTTCCATGTTCTATTACATTCAAATTTTATGTTTGGTGAATGAATGTGTGTAATATGTTTGTCCTTTTCTTGTGTACATTTTTTTTAGTTTTACCAGTAGAACAGGAGGATTATAAACAATCTCAACAAGTAGCCAAAACAAATGCATGCAGTACATTCTCTCCACACCAGAGATCAAGGATAGATCCTTATGCCACTTTGACACCCAGTGAGCGCTATGCCAGTCAAATCAATGAGGAATTAAAAGGTTTGTAGGGCTTGTACAATTGTTTCAAAAGCTATCCTGATGATCAGAAAAATTTGTTTGAGTAAATACTATCTCAGTCCCCACAGAACATCTGGGTGCTAGTACAGTTAGTAAACAAATGGTTTGAGTAAATGATGGTGGAACTATGTAACTATGTTTGTTTTGTAGAAGTAATTGCATAATATTCAGTGTTAGTGCTGACTTTTTAAATTCCTTTATTTATATATCATATTTTTTATACATTTTTTAAAAATCTTTTAATTTTAACAAATTAATTATTTGATTACTTACTTGGGAGAAGGGGTGGTATACATTTAAAATTCTTTTCTATTTGGTTCAAAAATAGTTTTAATTTTTTTAAATGCTAGGGGCCAAAGCCCCTAGACTCACTACGCTCGCTTTTTGTATGAGGCATTCAGCCCCTAATAACTTATTCGTAAAAAAGGCATAATTGACGAAGCCCAAAGATTAGATCTGATAGAATGTTACCGAGCTACACATTCCTTGGTTCTTGCATGTTCCTTGGAACAACAACACACTATTTTTAATTGTGTAAAACCTATGGAACACCTTGCGTATTCGCCATCCATGGTGATTTTTCATAATTTGGTGACTTACGTATACATATAGTTAGTAATTATTTCTAAGAAAACAGTGCTTCATGTGTTTTCTTTGATAAAAACTATGGATCAGCTATTATATCTTGCTACTAATGGCGACTTTTCATTATTTGGAGATTTACACATGATAATCATTGTTGATGTAAGGTTGCCATGAAAACAGTTATCCATACATTCGTATACATGATCCTTTGCAGATTGGTTTATTTAGCGCCGCCAAATATCTCTACGAGTGACAAATACCCAAGCGGAACCTAACTGGTTTTACTGCATGTGCATTTTAATTATTTTTCATTTTCAAAATACTGAGTGCTAACATTTTAGAAGTATTTAGATTCACCCTGCTTGAGATAATGCTTTTCCAGATCTTACCTGATGCCAAAATCGTGCTTTTTAAATCAGTTACAATTATTATTAGGAAAAATATTAGAAAAACAAATTGCCGTCAATTTTAAACTCCTGTTACCTAAGAGAACTTACTCTTTTAAAATTGTGTAACACCCTTTGACTTATTTATTTCACTTACTTTTTAGTTTTCCATAAAAATGGTGTAATTCTACTTCATGTTTAATTTCATGCAGGAATTGCTTTGTTGCAAAGGAATAAATGATTTTATGCTGACAAAAATTGCCAAGCCTGGAAACCATTATGCTTATTTTTTAAGTTTTTTATTAATATCTTCTAAAATAATTGGAATTTTGAAATTTAAGTCAGCTTATCGGCTTCCCTGGAATTTTCTGAATCCATGGACACCTTCGTTGAAACTCAAATCCCCACAGTTTGAGAGAAGATAGCAGAACAAGCTTTTGACAGCAGGGGCAGCACCTGTTACTTTTTTTAGAATAGAGAGATGCTTCATATAATTCAAATTTTCTTTGTCTGTACCATGCAAATCACGCCTCAAAATATGCATGCTTTTTGGAAATTTCCATTTTAATAACTAAGGGAAATACAATATTACTAAGGACCAACTAAAACTAAACTTTGGAGAACTAAATTTAAAAATGATTTATACCAGTTATTATGTTACTAATCTCTTTTATACTGTAATTTTTGAAAGAAATGCCGAGGCATTTATGCGTTTAAAACTTTTAAAATAGCAGCAGGTGTGGCATTTCTACCAATGTGGCACTTATATGTGCTAAAAAAATTTTACATGGATATCATGAAGAAATATTAGTTTATTACTTTGGTGTTCTACAGAGAAAACCAGTCAGTTGTTTTCTGAGAACTTTGTTGTGTTTATCTGGTGTCTATGTTTTTTCCTTCGAGTGTCGAATTTTATTCTTATTCTCTACCAAGGTGAATAGTTCTGAAAACATGCCCTCCCCTTCCTATTGTAAATCTACCATGGTTCTTTTCTAACACTGACACGACTCCACATTTGTTGCAGTCTCGGATGCAATAGCGTCATTCCCCCCCTTCTCTGTGACACTTTTTCTCCCTTCCCTTTTTTTGAACTAGCTTAGTATGAGTATTAGGTGTTTTTTTTTAGTGACATAGTATTAGCGTTAAGTATATGGACTTCTTTATTGTGTAAATATAAGTACATTCATGAACATAAGTACATTTTCATAATTTCTTACCTAAAATTAATTTTTCTGTTATGATTTGATTTTATTCATTTCTCTTAAATGATATGCCATACATCATGACACAGGGCAAGATTTTACGACTATGAGGTTCATGGCTATGTCACATGCAATTTAACTTAGTGCAGCATTTACGTCGATGTGGCATTTCTGTGCAGTTTTAATTAATTTGAGCCATCTTTTTCGAATGTGCCATTCATGCTGATGTTGCATTTCTTCCATAAATTACAGTGGAATACAACTACTATTAATCTATACTGATTCATAGTGGGATGTTATAGTTGAAAGGGGAGGATGCATTAAAAAGTAGATAAATATCCAAAATAATAAATTGTTCAATAGAAAATCAATAAAACTATGAGCACAGTGAATAGACTGAAAATACTTCTTTGTGGCTACGATTATTTCAGTTTTTTTAAAAAATTCATACATTGTTTCTGATTTTTATTTCTAGATATGTATGAGGTTGGCCCACGAAGTTTGAATCCTCGACCTCCTCTTGTAGATCGTAGCAACAAACCTCCTTATAATTATGACCCAAGTATGATTTTTTTCCATATTTGATAAAAATTAACATTTTAATTTAAAACTTAAATCATATTCAATATATATCTGCTATGTTGAAACTCTTACATGATCCATAGTTGTTATTTTAAACTTGCAATAGATGTTCTTTATGACCTCTCTCATTAAAATTCACACTGTATTCATAAGTTAGTAATTTTTATAAATTTTTTGTTCTCTCAATAAGAAAATGTTTACATTTAGTGGTGTGCCAATAATTACAGCATTTTTTAACTTAAAACTGTAGTAATTAGACATGCCAAATTAACTTTCAGGTCTTCAAAATAGAGCTGATGTCAATATGAATGTTTCTCATGATTACATTAATACAATGGAAGGATTTGAAGTCATGAATTCTATTCAAGAAAAAGTAAGCATTTTGTTTCTTAATGTTATAAATAGTTACAGTGATTTATACAAATTAAATTATTTGTTTTATTTGTGGTGAGTAATAGTACTTGTTAGAGCATTTCATCTGAAGTTTCCTGTTTACAAGATCTATACTTATACTAATTCAAGGCGGCCACACATTTTTAGGTAAACCTTGAATTTACTAGCAGTCTTGTTTTAATAATTTTACCTTTAAAAGTAAGACATCCAAATTTCATATAAACAGTCTCCTGTATATTTTATATATATATATATATATAAATCTAAACAGTCATGATTTTGAAAAATATACAATTGGCTTTAAAAGTGTGTAAATCCAAAATTAAACCCTGGCCTTCTCCCCATTAAAAATGCAAGTTACGATAATTTTCATTATCATGTACAGCATAAAATATTTTCTTTGCATAATCTCTTGTAGATGGCAACAAAACTTCTACAAAGGTATGATGGTACCAATGCACAAGAATCTAAATAAAAATGCTGAGCATAAAAACTTATTTCTGTAAATAAGCTCCCTCTTTCTTTCTCTCTTAAAACTTCAGTAACTCCTTTTCCTTTCTTTAATGCCAAATCTATTTTTTATGGGTATCAATTATATTAATGAAGAGCTCTAAAAGTTTTTCCATTGTTATTTTTACTACTTAAATTTCTTTCTATGCATGATTAATGTGTTTGTTAAATATAAAAATAAATGTTCCAGCCATATTCTGAAAGACAAGAGCCAATTGAAGAAAATCACCCAGTGTCAAATGCGACTTCTTCTCCTTACTATACTAAGACAATCAACCTGTCCCCCAGTCGCGACATGGAGTCATCTGCCAATAAGAACTTTCCTACGTCTCCCATGCCATATCAGTCCATGACTCTTGACAGGGCAAAATTTAGAGATATGAAAGCTAGGTAAGTATCTTTCAGTGTCATAATTGCACCCTTACTATCGGTGTTTCTGCCTAATATGCAAACCATTACATCAGCCCTCTTTGGATTCCGAGGTGTATTAAAATATTGTAAATGAATTAAATGCAAATATGTCACTAACAAATCTTTTAGTAAAGATTTTTAAGCTTTTATTTTATTTACATTGCATCTCTGAGTTGAATCCTTTAATCATTTTTTTGTTAATTTTCCTCTCTACAATTTTGTTAAAATTTTGAAAGTAGGGTCATACAACAAAAAAGTTTGAATATCACAGTTCTAGATCATATAAAGCTTCTAAAAAATATAATAAAAAAAAAATTTCCTGTTTCATGTCTATGAATTTTCAATAAATTCAGTAATTCTTTTCATGCATAATCCTTTTGGCCTTATTTTTATTTCCTCTATTACAAAGGCAGATTATAAAACCTAATATTGCCACCAGAACTTTACTGTTGTCTGAATATGCTAGTGTTTAGCATCACTACATTATGTGTACCTAAGGATCCAGTCTTTCCCAGATTTCATGCTAGTTTTCAAAAAAATAAACTTTAATCAATTTGAGAATTTCTATTTGACCATCAGTAAATCATTTTGGGCATAGCCTTCTAAATTAGTTTGGAATTTTATGGGGGGAAATCTTGAAAGTTTCAAGTGAAATTGAATGGCAAACCTGAAAGTCTATGTGTCTCACATATGAATTGTTTTCTATTAATTAATTGGGATGATCTTTGCAGGAGAGAAATCAAACCACCACCTCCACCTCCTCCAGCAAAATCTTTTAAAACAAGGTAAGTTTTATTTGTTTTATATAATAAAGGCCTCTATGAATTTTTGAAAAGATATCTTTCAAGTATGAATTCTTGTTGCCTTAATTTAGAATTAATTTCTTAAAACTACATTCAAATAATGTTTATTAGTATGTATCTCTGTAGTATGCTCACAAACATATACGTTCATAAATGTATACACACAATAAGAACACTTTTTAGATGTGTGGTTGAGTCTTGAGAAAAAGAAATGAAAACCAGTTAAGTGAAGTATTTTCCTCAAGCATGATTTTCATAATTCCTTTGTGTGCTGAGAGTTGAAATATGCTGGAGAGTGCATTCCCATTCAAAACCTGTGTGAAACATGATAAAAGGATGAACCACCACTGTATTTCACAAGTGGTAAATGTAAACTGCAAGCCAAATTTACTGTCAACATAGACATTATGAACCCTCTTGGCATAAAAAAATTATCAAATATGGTTTAGTGGATGTAGATACATTGCAAAATTCTTTTTATAAAAAGTATGTTTTAAAAATATGAAGAAACACACACACACACACACCTGAAATATTATTCCAGAACCTTTAACAACTCATGCATCCATATGCAGAGCAGCTATGTACCATTTTTTCTTTAAAATATCGCGATGAAAACAAAAATGAGCACTTAAGCCATAAATGCTCTATAGAAAACGAAGGCAAGCTGAATGCACAAGAAGTACGCGCTTAAGATCTTGTGACAAGTCAGCTGCTGGGAAAAGTGCTTCAAGTGGAGGTTGCCAAAGCGCAGTCTATCTCTTATATCTGCTCTATGTTTGTGTGTTTACTTAAAAATAAAATGTAGTTTAGCATAGAAACATGAACAATAATTTTATGATTCTGTCTCTTTATGTATTGGAAGAACATATATAATTAGTGTTTTATACCTTTCTGACTAAAAATGCTTTTAATTTTTTATTGCTTGAGAGTTTTTATTCAACTGATTTAAAATAATTATTTATCCTACTATGTGACACTGAGTTTCATCATTTCAGACTCTCAGATGGTCGACCTGTTCCCCCTCCCAAACCCACCCAACTTCAAGGAAAGTCTTGGCCTCCACCTCCTCCCCCTGATACCAACAGCAGTGCTCTGCACAATTCTGGATCCTTCAAGTCCAATCAAAATGTTATCAACGGCCAGAATGTTCCCCCTTATCACTCCAGGTCCTACCCAACATCCCCCAATAAGCCTCCCCCTCCTCCGAAGAGGAAAGACCCTGCCTACTACAAGAAGCAGCCTGCGGCAGACATATCAGTGGCTGAAATTATGGACAGGCCGTCTCATATGGGACACTCATACAGCCAGGACAACATGTACTCTCCGAATCGTGCTTACAGCAATGTGATGTTCAGAGACCAACGGCAGGTGACGTGTTCTCCTCCCCAGTCACCACCTCTACCGCCCCCTGTGGGACTGGACTTGTCATCAAGGGAAAACAGGGGAAGTGCTTTTGAACTATATAAAAAGGTTGACCCCCATAGTGATCAAGATACCATCCATGCCAATCAGAGGTAAGAGTAATTTTCATTCATGGAACTTTTAATTTGTATAAGCTGTTTTTTATACATGAAGCGGGTATTTTTTATGCAATACTCTGCCTCAAATAAAGGTAAGGTACTTGCGCGTTAGAGCAGACACCAAAATTCGGTTGTCAAGCAGATATACCACCAAGATGATGGTGTGAAATCTCTCAGAAACATTTGCACCATGTAAAAAGTGTCATAAAATAAAATATTTTTATGAAACATCAGATCAATGTTACTGTTATTTACTTCCATATTCATAACCAATAGAAATTACATTTTCATGTGATAGCTGTTTTCAGGAATGGGTTTCAAAGCAATGTGAAACTGTTCTTTTATTTTATTATGAGAAAGTATTTGTTTTAATAAAATTTCCAATAATTTTAAAGACTTAGAATGTACAGTTAAAGGGAGTAAAAGGCCCATTTGCTCTTTCTTTAGCTGTTTACCAAAAAGCAAAGTTACATCTACTGATTGTTTACAAATAACATACAATTTCATTTTCAACTTTTGTTTTGGTATGTATAAGTTTTCTGTTAAGTGAATGATAGCCAACTAAAAACAGGCATGTTAATTCTGCGCTGATTGTGCCGAGCTGCTCCAAAACGCAAATCTTGTGCCGAACTACGCTTTTAGCCTATTTTTGCGCCGAGCTGTGCCGAATACGTCATTTTGACTCTTTGTTAATTTTTTGCCACGCTTGCAAACTTTGCTTTTCTTATCTGCATTTATTGTAAGTGTTGACTCTAGATTGATTTTGCAGGGCGCAGTGCCCAGCGACCCTTTTATCGTCTTTTTGGAACCCTCCTGCTTTTACATCTTTATTATTATTGGTCAGCAATCACCACTTTTTATTTCTTACATACCATTTGCGGCCCATCACAAAAATACGTTAATTAAAACGGTTCCTTCGCAGAAATACGATTGAGTACAATAACTCCATCATAAAAATAGGTTTGATTGAAAGCGGCCCTTTCACGAAAACAGTCTATGAAATTGGATCTTTCCCACAAATGCCTTTTTCAGATATTCTATCAGATTTTTCTTTCAGATCGAAATCTCTTACTGCCTTTTTCATTGTCTTTGCATTTGCGCAAGCCGAGTAACCCGAAAAGGGGCCTCTCTAGTATGTTTTGTTTTTGCTGACTCAATGAGAAGCCCGATCAGCCGGTCAGAACTACCGGGGCATTTCACTTAGGAGTTGGGGGAAGAAAATACGGTTGGGAAAATCAAAATTTTCTTAAGTTATCTAAAAATTTGTGAGTCCATTCTGTCCCATCTGTGAGTCCAATCTGTGAATCCCATCTGTCAATCCTCAAATATCGGTAGCTACGTTTCATAAATAAGTAGTTGCGAATTATCAAACAAAGCATTTAAACATATGGCTTATCATTATTCCAGAGTTCATCGCCAGTTGTATATAGTTATTGCTCTTTATGTTTTTAATAGTTTTGCACACTAGCAAGGTTCTTTTTTTAATTTCCCCCTAAACTATTTCCTCTTTTTAATCGGCTTTCTTGGTACATATTATTATTAATGTGTAACAGCTATTTACTAACCATACATAATTTAGGATGATACAGAAAGTATGCCATAGCAAAACGATGTTTTGCGATTCGAAAATTTTGCTGGATTTGCTTGTTTGTTATGGCAAGCCTAGACAAGGGATATCTCCTAAGGGGGTTGCCTTGGTTGGATGACTTTTTAAAGAGTTCTAACGTGTATTGACGTTACATTTGATGAAACCGACAAAAACTCCAGACCGACAGTCGCGCGGCCGCACTTCAACACTTTCGGCATCTACTATGTTCAGTGGCTTTATCCACTCAAATCGATCTAAAAAACGTGTGATTTGCGACGTTTTGATAATAAAAGTGTCCTGCCGGCCACCATCTCTTTTTTTTTTTTTTTTAATCTTGCCACCCGTGTGCCCCCCCCCCCCCCTCTTATTACGCCACAGTTTTAATTATATAAAATTAGAGTAACTGCAGAATTTAGTAAATCAGACTATTGACAAGATTTGATATTCTAAATATTCATATTATATATTTTCTGGGTTTTTTTTTTTTTAATTCTCAACACTTTAATGAATGAAGAAAAAATATTAAAAGCAAAAAATAACTAGTTCTGGGAAAGGATGTCTTAAGAAAGCAGACTGTGTCATAAGTTAACAGCTAGGCTATTCATAAAACAAACTGTCATCAATTTAAGCTTATTTTCAGTTTTTAAAAACTAAAAAAAAAATCGCAATAATTCTGGAAGGTTTTTTAATATATAATTTGTTTGAGTACTTCTGGCAAAAGGATATTAATTATTTTAAGCTGATTAAAAACATTTGATAGTTAAAATAAAATATTAATGCTTTTTTCATTTTCAGAAGATTAAAGTAAGGTTTAAGAAAGAAAATTTTTAAAGAGACCTTTTTAAGTATGTTACAAAAAATTAAAAATAAAGCTTTATGAAAAATAAATAATTTAAAATATGTTAAACTGTATTCGATACCTTTGGACAATTCTGTGAGTTAAAAAAAATATATTTATTTTATACCTGCTAAAAAACTTACATGTAGTAATTATTTTTATTTATTTTAAAGAATAGTGCTTTTTAAAAATCTTATATTCACTTTTCATGAATGAGCAAACATTAAATTTGAAGTGAAAGAGGAAGAACAAATATATTTCAGTGATTTGATATGGTGTTGTACATTCCAACCATTGGATGTAATACAAAATTTGCATGACTATGTCATTTATTCTAGTAATCTTCTGTGTTCTGAATTCAATTTTCCCAATTTCTATAGTTATCAATTGATGGATGAGTTGAATTGTTTGATGCAATTCCAAATAATGTCTAATAGTAATAAAGGTATATATTCAGTAACTTTAAAAATCTTTACTTGGTAATCATTCAATAATTATTGCGAACAGAAGAATTTAAATAAAATTATGATTTTTATTATTAAATTTTATACATCCTGCACTGCAGAAATTTTATTATTTTTATTACATGCTAAACACATCTGTCCTAATCCACTTACACTGACAGTCCTTTTCTGTTTAAAAGTTTGTACCAGTATAGGTGAAATATCATGTATGAATGTGATCCAGTAATTGTGGTCCAGAAGTCATAGTGTGATATAAAATTGAGGAACAAAAATTAACAGTCCCTCTGCCTTCCCCTGCTGCTTAACAAATCGTGTCTGGCTAAAAATTTCTGAAACCTTCTTCAATAAATGTACTATTCTTATAAATAATAAACATCTACATCACGTAATTTTGAGAAAAAAAAAATTAAGCAGAAAATTCAAAATTACTTAAATTAAAACTTCTTTTTTTATCAAAAACTTCTAGTTATGTACAGATTTAATTCACATATTTATATCATGTTTAGAGCAAAATATTATCAACAAATCATTTTTCCTATTTCGCTTACACTTACTTCTACAGGATATTTTCTCCAAAAGAAGGGGGGGGAGGAAAATTAAAGACAAACTGGAAAAAATCTAACTATGCATTGTAAGTCAGAACACATATTACAACTCTACATGTTAAATTTTTGGGGATCAGATAGTTTCAAACCAGTTTCTAGATATGTATTCTACCTGTACATTCTCGTGGAACCCCAAAGTGCCCTTTTTGAAAAATTTCCCCCCAGGCGGCCCTTTTTTCTAGAGTCAACACAGTTAAATCTTCAATTTTATGCTCCAAAATCATGTTAATTCTGATCCCAAATCTTAGTTTTCCTCGTGGAAGCTATATTTTTTTGTGCTCCCAAATGGAATTTTTCTGCTCCCAAATGGAATTTTTCTGCTCCCAAATGGAAATTTTCTGCTCCCAAATAGAATTTTTCTGCTCCCAAATGGAATTTTTCTGCTCCCGAGGTGCTCCCAAATGAAATTTTTTCTGCACCCAGGGTGCTCCCAAATCGAATGTTGGAATTAACATCCCTGTAAAAAGCAAGTTAGCCTTTTCTTCCCTGTTCCTTCCCTTCTGGTTCTGTTCACAGGGCATGTCAGTAAACTTAAAACATTTGAAAATAAAAAAGAACTTTTGCTATTAATTATTATTTAAGTTAAATATAAAAAAATATTTTAATTTATGTTTTTTAAAAACGTAGTTTAAAATATTTTATTTTTATTTAGTGCTATAAGAAATTTAGTGATACAGTATCTCACTGTTGTTCGTGCGGGTTATGTTCCTTCCCCTTCCGAGAATACCAAAAATCCGCATGTAACTGATGCAGTTTTGAAGCGCTTATGTATGATATTATATATACTTAATGCTTCCCATACACATTCTAAAGACAGCCTTACTCATTAATACAGTAATAATGTAGTAATGATAAATTAAAAATAGTAATAATGTAATGTAATATGTAACATTGACATTGACTGACCTAAACAACTGACATTGTTGTTTTAAAATTATTTACCAATTAAGGTGAATATGAGCATTTTTCTACTTAAAAATGGCCTAAGAAAGTCACAAAATTGCCAAATTATGAGAGAAAAACTTTGAAAGCAAAATCTGCAACTATGCAGGGCCGCGAATAGTACCCATGACTGGGCGAGGGTGTACTGTATAGTGATATAAGAAAATCATGTGCTTTTTCTGATCAGATAAACTTTTACTATGTTTTTTTTTTTTTTTTTTTGGTTCTACACATGGTCATAACTACCTCACTTTTTAAAAAACAGTGGGTTATTTATGACTTGAATTTAAAAATGTTTAACTATGTTAAGAAAAGTAAAAACCTGCCGGAAGCTTTTTTAAATGCATTACCAACATTCTTCTTAATATGAATTGGCTTGCCTAAAAATTTTTCCTTTTGCATCCAATAACTTTGGTGTGATTGTCAAAACAATTTTGATTCATAGAACATTTTGACATGGTGTGTTTTTTTCAATTGTTACTACCTTAACCCTCTGACATTCAGCTGAGCTTTCACTTAGAACCTCCAGAAGTCCAGAACCGGATGAAATTTGAAGAACCCTTCCTTCCCCCTTTCGGAAACTATCTGATGCAATTTCACCACAGGTGGTGGTGAAAATCCACACACTTTCTTGAGAGATGGCATTTATGTTGGCTGCTCCGAAGAATAACTAGGGAAATTTTCTTATGACAAAAAAAGAGAAAGGGCATCTGGGGATCATGGGAGGTACTCGGGCCTCTTGTAGTGGCTGTTGTCTTGCAATCGTAAAAAGTTCCACCTGCTGCAAGGCAGAGGAAAGAAGTATTACTTTCTCTTGTCTGACTGGCTGGCTGTTTGTATGCACAGTGCTGTTTGGCCGGGGTTGACAGCCATAGGGTTAAAAATACTTAATATTAATGATAGAAGATACCTATCATGAAAAATACATTATTAGCTTTATGCCAACTATTTTTGCAAAACTTCAGCATCAGATATTTAGAAAAGTCTTAAGTGATAAAGATTTTTTAAAATTTCTGTTGATCATAATTACTCCCTGGTCAGAATCCTTTCACTTGACCTTAATACAAGTAAGAAGAAATATTCTACATATGAGCAATGCCTGTCTCTTAATGTTCCATTGTTTCTTTTACAGTTTACTTTTGTATATACATCAATCACTTTGCTCTTTTATTATATTTCAAAATTAACTCATTTCTAATGAATATGTGAATAGAGCGATTTCTTTTTTTCCTAATGGATTGGTGACATTTTTTCATAGGCGTTATGTTTTGGAAGACAATGAGCCTCACAATGTCATAGCCAAAGCTGAAGGTGTATTCGGTAGTGAGGGAGGTACTTTGACATCGAGAGAGACAGGTGTCACAATCATCATTCCACCAGGAGCCATACCAGAAGGGGAAAGGCACGAGATTTACTTCAAAGTGTGTCAGGATTCAAATATGCTACCTCCATTACATGAAGGTGAGTTTCACAGATACTGATTTAACTTCACTTTTTAGTATAATAGCTATACAAGGATGGTTTAGGATATATTTATAAGTTTCTTTTAATAGCATTCAATTAGAAATTTTAGTGCATGTGCCCTTAGTTGCATAACCTAAAATAAGGTCCCTGCAGACAAGTGTAACTTCAAACATGTTCTTCACAATTTTGAAAGTAACTGAAAAGTTTCTTAGTATAGTGTTCCATTATAAAGTGTATGAGTTTAAAAGTTAATCCTGTTTTTGATTTTTTTTTAAATACATTTTATTTTGTTTACCACTTTTATTTAAAATCATTAGTCATGATTTTAATCCATTTTACTAAATCCGTAAATATATTATTTATTCATAATTTATATTGTTGTTTTTATGGTATATTTCAGGAGAAACTATATTGAGTCCACTTGTGATGTGTGGGCCTCATGGCTTGAAATTTAATGTTCCAGTTGAATTGCGTCTACCTCATTGTGCCTCAATCACTCCAGATAGGTGGAACTTTGCTCTCAAGTCAAGGGATGATGGTATGCAAAAACATTTGTTATAATAATAGCAGAATAAGGAATAAAAGAGAAGCTAGCAAGAAAAAAAAACAGAATAGTAGGTTTAAAAAAATTAAATAAATAAAAATAAATTTTTAAAAGGAAGGAAAATCTGAAACACTTTCATATTTTAAATATGCACTAAACTGGTTTATATTAAAAGTGCATTGTAAACTGTGAGTGTGACGTATTTCGTATTTTTTGTTCCATAAAACATTGCTTTAGACTTGAAATCTATATTAAAAACCCCTTCTCCTCAGTGTCTATTAATAATAATAATAATAATAATAGACACTGATTAATATTCCATTTAAATGAACAGTAGGGTTTGGCAATTTTCCCCCAAATATGTATTTTACTACCAAGCTGGCTTCAGGTTTGGGAACTTTTTTTGTCTGCCAAACTTAGTGATAAATCACCAAGTTTGGCAATTTCCCCCCAAATATGGAAGATACTACCAAGCTGGCTTCAGGTTTGGGAACTTTTTTTGTCTGCCAAACTTAGTGATAAATTGCCAGGTTTGGCAAACTTTGGCAACTTTTTGACTTTTTATCTGGCAATCCTTGAAAAGTGATTTGCCAAGTAGACAAGAATCCTTGTCTGAAATTTAACAGCACTCAATTCTTACTAAAATAGTATAACAAAAAAAATGTACAAACATGAAATAATAATACATGTTCAACACAGGTTTTTTTTTTTTAATTTTTAAATTTTTTTAATTATTTGTATTTTTTAATACCAATATTTTGTTGTATATTCTTGCTACTGTTAAACTTTAGTTTTTTCAGTGATTGAAAAGATTTCCAATGGCAAAATTTTCATTTGAAAAGTCATTAGTAATTTCTGGGCATTTAACAAAAGCACTGACAAATGAATGGGGGTGAAATAGGCAATGGTGTTGCACAGTTGTGGTTTTCTTTACTACTAACTAACTTTTCACTCACAATGCTGCTAATTCAAAAATTATAGAAAAGATATCCAGAGTTAAAATAAAAGCACGTAGACGACTGTGTGTACTTAAGATAAACAGTGACAAGCAAAGTACAGTGTAATCTCAAATAAATGTTTTCTCTTACAAACTAACATTCTTTTATTTTACCTCATTATCTCAAAAATTTAGTACCTAAAATTTTCCCAGTATCCCATCAACTTCGAGGTTATATTGTATAAATAAAATTTTATATCAACAATGTGCAGCAAACCCCTTCCTTGTTTTTGGCCAAAGAAAAATGAACGAGCCTAGCTTCATGGATGCATCGAGCTGTTACTGAATGTTTGAAACAGTCATTTTCTGCTTTAAAATCTACAAATTTTACTGTTAATTCCAAATACAGTGACCTCTCACTTATGTGCATTTCAAGGGACCGACTTAAGTGAGACAAAACATTGAAAAAACAAATGTGTAATAATATTTTTTTTCAGTTTAAACAAGCAATTTATTATTTTTTAAATATTATATACAATTGGGTAATATACAATTGGGTATATACAATTCAGAAGGTTCCACATGGTGGAACCTTCTGAAATTTGTGCATAAAAGAGAGACGCGTATAACTGAGAGGTGCATAAGTGAGAGGTCGCTGTATATGAATTTTACATGAATATATATATATATATGTACTGTCCAACATTGAAAATGCAACACCCATAAGCTTCGCCACAGCCAGTGTACAGTGGGCACATCCAGGTCAGAGACGGCCCGAGGGGCATGCGGGGCCTCAGGCGAAGCGCAAGAGCGGTGGCCTCTTTTCTATCATGTCTTATGAGATAGCAATAAAATGGCCCAGGAGCGGGGCCTCTATAAGCGCTGGGCCTTAGGCGATTGCCTACATTCGCACCCCCCTTGGGCCGGCCCTGTCCAGGTGTGTGTCTGCCAAGATTTGCGGAATGGACCGACCTGCCCTTCTCAGTCCGATCACCATGCCCCTCGTAAAATTGTCAGTCTGCTGGAACTGCCTCCATTGACAGCGCCCTGGCATTCTCTGGTTACACATGTCCTCTGAGACAAGAATAAAATTTCTACGACAATTTCTCTACCAGCAATACTTTCACAAAAATTGTCCGCTCTACCGGTTCCTTCCTGTATATCTTTTTCCATGTGCACTGGCGAGCTGCCAATTTTGCAACATTAGCATAACTCAGCAAGGTGCATTTACCCTGAAATTTGCAAAATTTTCTGACCACTTCTTCTTGGCATTGCATTTTCAATCGCACGGAGTGTATATAGTTTATTCTAAGATATTTTAGTTTAAAATTCACAAAGTGTATTTATAAATATTTATTTTTAGAAAATTCAGTTGATTTAGATGAAAGGAAAGGAAATTTAATTTTATCAGTATTTTTATTTTAAACTTTGCATAAATTTTCATCTAAAAGACATCTAGATTTAGTGAATATTAACTTATCCTTTAACTTTTTTGTGCATCTTGATTTCTCTGTACAAGTCTGTGTTTTATTTCTTTCAGCTGAACCATCAGAGTGGCAAGATGAAACCCTAGACAATAAAGATGGCATGGCTTCGACCAGGATAGGGAATGATTATGTATCTGTACTAGTAGATCACTTCTAACAAATGTTTAAATATAACAAATCACTTGAAGATGTAATATAATGAACATAATCTCTGCCAAAGATTTTTGTATGAAATAGAACTCTATATATATATATATATATATACATATGTCTGCCAGTTAACACAATTTAGAGTCTACAAAACAAAACAGAAAAGTACTCTATATGATTTTTTCTTTCTTTTGTGAAATTTCTCATTCTTTTCCTTAAACAAAATTGTTTTATATATATATATATATATGTAGCTCTCTGTATGTCCCTTTAATTATCAACTATTATAATCTATTTAATGACATTTAGATATTCAGAATTTTTACTATGTATTTGTTAACATTTTTAACTTTAAAAAAAGAATCTTCTTTTGGTATCACTGTTATGAAAATATTTAATGTACATAATAATATGCCTACTGAACAAATAAATATTTGAAATCTGGCTTAAGAAAGTAAAAGATTGTTTTATTTTTCATGTAAAACATTAATTATTTATTTATTTAAATGTAGGATTAGGTTCATGTTAGGTTGTATGTAAAGAAAAAATTTTCTTTATTCAACTTCTTTTCATTTCAGTATTACTCCCTTAGAAAACTTACTGGGTGAATTGTAATTACAAATCAGGTGAACTAAGTGGTATTTCTTTTATGGCAGTCAAAAATGTCATGTAAATTAAAAATTGTGTTAAGATTAATAAATTTATGTAACATTCACAATTTTTGCGATTCTAAATAGCTTCTCAATATTACACGTTGGAAAAGTGTTGAAGTCTTTTCCAGTGATTAAAATAAACTATTTTCTTCTGCTGAACAGTGGAGGATTTAAAAATAAGAAATTGCTTATCAGAAGATTTCTTACATTAATATGGAGTGAAGCAGAATTTACTATGTTAATAAATATTTCTTGTAAATTAAATTAAGTGTTCGTTATATTCATCATTTTATAATCGGCAACTTACAACTAAGTAAGTAATCAAATGTTAATGCATATCATGCAGTAGTTTGAACAGTAGAGAATATCTGAGCTTTTTTTTAAAAAATTATATTAATAGCATTTTAGTTAATTTTAACCAAAACACTTATACACACAAACCCAAAAGAAAAGATAAAAATGGAGAAAAGATTAGCTATCCAGTATTATAGAAATCTAAAAAAGCCGGAGTGAGGTTGAGTAGAAAATTACAAAGTTTCAAAATTTTGATACATTTTGCTCTCAACTTCCCTAGGATCAGGGAAATAAGGCAGATCAAAATATCTAATAAAATATACGTGAATTGAACATTTTTTTCAAAATTTTAGGTATTGTTTTGCTGATTGCTTCTTTGGTTTCAGATGCAATCGTTTTGTGAATAAGTATATTTTCATTTGTCATTAAAATAGCTATTAGATTATTCCATGACAACTTACAATCTGAAACAAAAAAAAAATTTAAATATTGCAAAACATTTAAACATGAAGTGAACAAAATTTTTTCAACCTTGCAGCACATGTGTTATAATTTTTTTTTTTCCATTTTCTTCTGATCCATGAATAAGCCAATCCCCTGACATTTTAATTAATTTTCTTAAAGCTTATACTCAAGTATATACGCTGTGTTTCGAAATGTGTAAATATATGTGAGTTATACTGCTTCAAAAGCTCTGGTGAGTTTGTATTTGAAATTTCTGCATGGACAAGCATTCTAAAATATATACAATTCGTTTTAAAAATCAAGATGAAATCTACCTAATTACAATATCCCATAAAATTACTGGATTTTTGTCATGAATCTTTTGATCTCCGCCCCCCCCCCCTCTCCCAAGATGTTTTCTTGCATAATTACATGCAGCTGAGCAAATTCCCTTTATATTATGAAACTTTCTTTAAACAGAAAATTTGTTCAGGCTCGAAAAAAAAAAAAACTTTTTAAGGGAAGTTTGAAAATCAAGTGTTTCTTTGTTTTTATTTCTTTCAGTCTCTCCCCCTCCCCCTGGGGGGGGGAGATCTTTTTCCTATGTTTTAAAAAAAAATAAGCTATCTTCCTGTGTTTTGAAAAAATAATAATAATAAACAATTCACACAGCTTTTAATAAAATTACTAATCTTAATAATCTCAATATTTTAACCTAATATGAGTAATATTTACCATTTAACTGTCAAAGCACCTTTTTTCCCCACAATAGCTGAAGTTTTACAATACAAAAGCATAAAAAGAACATAAGTACACTACTCACCTTTAAGTCTACTTTTGTCGACACTTCACAGCTCACAAATTCATTTACAAAGAATGCAAATGATCATGTTTTCAGACTGAAGGAGGATTGACTTGAATAAAACTTTGAGTCATAACTTATGTTACTTAGCAATTATTTAAATCATTTAAAATTCAGTAAATTTTATTGAATTATTAACATTTCGAATTGTGTACCCACCCTGGATATTTTCCGGCTCACCCATTAAACCAACCCTGGCAACTAGCATGTTGGGAAGATAAGTCATCTTGATATAAAGTGACTTAAAAATCACAGTAACTGTAGTTTGTAATAAATAGAATAACTTTATAAAAAAGTGAATTTTTATTAATTTTCCTTCGGACTGAATATCATGAGATTAGATGCTGTGACTATATTTCTATTGCTTAAGAAGCAAGTGACTAGTCCATCTTTCACCTTTAGAGTTCTTTTTTCCCTAAAAACCAGTCAAAGGGGAAGCTGGAACACACACATCTTTTTTTAGCACAAGAAAGTTTAACCCTTTACTGAATAGAGGTTTAGCCTGTTCACTCACATCATTGAAATGACAGGTTGGGTGGAAAGTGTTTTCTGAAAGAGCTTTGTTTCATATTCCTTTTACACACACACACACACACACACACATATATATATATATACATATCGAAATGAGAAAATTGTAAACAAAATGGTAGTAAAAACTAAAAACACATTAATCTATAAATCATATTTTTTTTAAGTGCAATGTGTACAGTTTAAGCCACTTCCATTTTGTATCATTTGCACAACCTTCAGTCTGGTCCATTGGCATACGTGGGTGGTGGGAGCTAAGTCCTCCTATGAAGGATTTTAGTCCTCTAGAAAAATTATACTTCCTACTGCAAGAATAAGAGATGCAGTTGCCCTCCCCTCTCGTAATTTCTAATATTCTTACCCAAGTACATCAGCGACATGTATGATTACTTTTTGGCATCATCAATTTTAAGGATTTTTGTCATATGTAGATGAGCTTTCTGATGCCCTCCTTGAGAAATGTTGCTACTGTGAGTGCAGAAAGATCCTGAATGTTGTTTCGCAAATTCATTGGTCTGGAAGGTTTGGTCTCCTACCCAGATTTTCATTTCATGGAAGAAAATCAGTCAATGCTAAGTCATGAGTGATTAGACTATTTTGCATCACTTTTATTTTGAGAACTCCTTATTGGTCATTGGCTTATCACTGGTTCATTTTCACCTCTTCGGTGAAAAGGCTGGCTAGGAAGGCAAGGCTTACTCACCAGTAAACCTTCCCCAATAAGAAAAAGACAAGCAAGAGATCCACTGGTTTCCCTATTTGGGACATTCATGCATCCACTGGATGAAGCCATTTTCTATGTAGACTGCTGCAGGATGCCCGGTGGCTGTAATAATGTCAGTCCCATAGGATGTTTGATCGTCACAATAACAGAATTTTCATAGGCTGTTCCTTAATACCATGGACAATCTACATACCGATATGACAGATGCCTGAATTGTGGTTATGTCAGAAAGTAAATATGAGATGTGTTCATGTATTCATCAACATGTACCACTAGTTTATGTGCAAAAACTTTTTTAAAAAGGAAATAGGTGTGGCGGTGGAATAAATATAAATGAAATAGGTTAGTGGTAGTTCCTATCAACTTGAAAAATGACTTTGGTTTGTTCAGTTTCATTTCTTAGATGATGAATTTGTTTATCACAGAATGTGTCAAGCCCATAGCCATTTCCAAGGGGCATTTTGGGGCAATGCCCCTTGGAAAAAAATTGCTCCCCTATCCACAAAATTTTTATCCTTCCTTAAATTTGCAGAATAGATAGACCAGTGATTTGTTAAAAAAAGTTGAATAAGAATAAAAAATTGAATTTTTAAATAGGGATGGATGTAATACCAGACGAAAATTTGCAACTTTTCAGCACAATCTGATAAATATTTTTATCATTTCAATAGAGGAACTTTGCAAGACAAGGAAGGATTATTTTTGTCTTGCGTGCATCCCTAATTTTAAAGTTCGCAAACCCTGCTTTACATCCACTAAAGTATATTTTTTCATGCAAGTACTGCTATCTTTTGCACATCGCTTTGTCTACATAAATCAGTTATTATTAGGGAAAAGCAGATGAAAGAGCAAGCAAAGCTTTAGGCCCAAATTCAGAAGTGACTCAATAAAAACAATTAGGTAAATGAAATGGCCAAAACTTTGCTTACATTATACAGTCAAGTACCTCTAATCCGCAAAAGTTTTGCCTGAAGGTTGTGAGGATTATAGGTCATTGTTTACATTTTTCTTTTGCAGACTTAGAGCGAGTTGATTAATTTAATCATGCATAAATAGACATTAAAATGGAAAGATGATATCTAATAATGGTACTTACGTATTATCTCGTCGTTTATTCCTGCCAAACTATTTTTTCATCAAATGTGTTTGCAAACTGTTGCCAATCGTATTCCAAACCATCAATAATTTTATGTGTCTGGTATTTATCTTGGCAAAAAATCGCTCGTCTTGGTGAACCGCAAGGATAATACATCAGTACTCTAACACATTTTTAAGATGAAGTATTTCAATAGTAACTCAACTAATCAATTATTGAAGGTGAATAATTTAAGCATACTTAAATAATACATATATATATCAATAAAATAAACATATTTAAAAAATATACCCTATTTCAAGTGCAGAAATTAAAATTCATAATTGATTATTCTTAATTTTTAAACATTGATATGATAGTGGTTTGTGTTTTGAATTTTTACATTTGTTTTCAGAAATTTTAGTTTGCAATTTCTTAGTTTCTTTTCAAAAATAAGATTTTTTTGAAAGAAAAATAATGTAATTCTGTCCACTTGTAAACTCTTTGTCCAGGGGTATTTTTTTCTTTGATGGATTGTATCAGAATCACTATCACGATTGCAGCATGCAAAAGAAATGCAGAGAAATGGACCTATGCAGAGTGTATGCGAGCTAATCCTTAAAAGCTATGAATTGTGAGAATAGCCAGATAATAGAGCATTTCGACAAGCCTGGCAACCAGATGATTTTCTTCCTGCGTGACAAGCTAAACCGCTCTTATCATAGAGATATGAATACAAGGAGACTGCATTAGCTATCTGATAGTGAAGCCGAAACTGTAAACGAGCTGCCATATTGCCTAGACCACATTGCAATATGACAGTGTTATTGACACTTCCAATGACTATGGTGATAGTTCCAATTTTGAACAAGTAATGTCCCTAAAGTTGGCATTGGAAAATTACGTATTTGGTATAACTGTAAAACTTTTAACTGTAGAATGCTGAGATTTTGCATTTAGAACTATTGTATCATATAATTGTGCACCTTTACTTTTTAATCTATAAAATCGTGCATCTTTCACTGTTATTTAAAAAGGAACTAACAAAATACTCCGCCATACTTACACCAACACAGTTACTTCATTTTGTACAATTCTGAAGATAACTAATGCCGTCTCCCTGTATTCATACCTCTATGGCTCTCGTAATGTATCTCAATGGAAGAAACCCCATTTTCATCTTCTAATTATGACATTAAATTCAGCATTACATTTATAATTATGCTCTTTTAGCATTGTTACTTATTATTTGTACATGTTTGTGCCTGTGCGTGTAATTTTATTATTATAATTATATGAATGTTACACAAAAATCGCCAAACACATTGAAATTAGATTTTTTCAAAATTGATTTGTTTATTTACATTAAAAAATCAGTTGCGGATTAGAGGCGTTTGCAGATTATAGGTCTCTGGATTAAAGAGAGTTGGTTGTACTTAAAAACCTCTGAAATGGAGGGAGGAAAAGGAAGCAATTTATAATACAGCCATACTGGGGCTGTTGCCCCTCTAGTTAAATCCCCTGGCTACTTGGCTTCAGAATGTCCAATTGGAATGAAAGGTGGGACCTCGTGGCTAAGGGTGAAGGAAAGCATGTGGTGGGAGTCAGTTTTGATCTCCAGAAATCCACTTGGCAAATTGTGACGTTTTCGAACCAGACCAAAGGTACCTGTTTGCCATCAATTGCTGAGGTGTTGTATGTGCGGAAGCAATTTCGTGGTGCTGCATTACTCCCCCATAGAGAGTCAGTCGGAGCCTGATGAAAGATGTTCCAAGCGTTATGGAATTTGCCATGCACTGTGGACTTCGAGAGACTGCTTTCACATGTTTTGGACTTAGAGAGATAGTTGCCACATGTTGAACTTTGCTAGAGTAAGATACAGATGGATTCGGTGCTGGCACTATCTGTTGCTAAGGGTGAGAATGAGAATGCGTGTTCATTGTCTCTTGTCACCACTGAAGGGCAGAGCGTGTGCAAGGAGCTGGTTTCGATCGCATGAAATCCACCTGCTAGATTGCGGCATTTTCCAATCATGCAAAAGGTACCCCTTCGTACGACTTCTAACTGCCAAAGTGTAGCGTGTGCGGAGGCGATCTTGTACTGCCATAAGAGGTTAAGGGCATGTCCTCTCCGCTAATCACTTGAGCATACAGTCATAGTTTCGGTTCCCACTCGTACCCTGGTTGTTTGTGCTTGACCCTATAACCTTTAAATTTCCCTTCTCTGTGGTAGTAAAAACTGTAATTGTGTTGTTCACTTTATTTGATGAAGATATATAAAAGTGTTCTTGAAACCAAGCAAACACGTCAGGAAATAATGTTCCAAATACTACTACAATAATGGAAGGAACTGTAAACAAGCAATGAAAAACAATCAACTTACTCATTCAGTTGATTTTGTTTTTCAACTAACTGCACTCAATTAACTTTAAGTATAAGGTGACAAACACGCTCAATTTTCGAGGACAGTTTCCAATTTCAGGTTTTTTTCAGTTTGTCCTCAAATCATAAAACAGCAGTTTGGACAAAACTTCAAGTGTAATAATTATGTCTCCTCAGTTTAAAAAATATTGATCATATTATCTTCATTATTAGGCTGCTTCAGAAACCTATGGGGAAAAAATAAACTTGCATACATCATATTTATGAATAGTGTAAAAAAACTGCAGGGTAAGAATAAAGGAATTCCTAAAAAGGTTTTTTTTGAAGCACCCTATTCATTATATGAATGTTAATAATGTTTTAGTTCAATAAATAGAATCTTTTTGGTAAGGGAATTCGATTTATAAAATGTCCCAATTTTTGTTTCGAAATTAGAGACACCATGCTGACTTGACCCCAGTTTGTTGTTTAAAAATCTGGAGGTCTGTTTTTCCCTGGTTGTCATAGATGTTAACTCTGCCCCGCCTTGAAGTCACTTGAGGAGTTGATGTGAAGTCTTAAGGAGGAGCTTCAAGCAGTTCTTCGGATTGGGTAAACGACCTCTCGATGACCTGTAAAGTTGATAACCAAGCAGCTGGTTCTGTGCAGTCGATAGATAACCATAGACTTTTTTGGCACAACCGGGGCAGAATGGATCTCCAGGCATGGACCCCACAAGAGTGGGGCTGGGTGGACCCTTGGGTCCAGGGCCCAGTCACAGCCTTATGCAATTTTAATTATAATTTTATACAAACTAGAAAAAAAAATTCAGATTTTTACTTTTTCATCTTATGAAATTTTACTAGACTCTACTGCTAACTATAGCTTGAAATTTAAAACATACATTTATAATAAACAGTTTGTCATGAACTTTTAATAAAATAAGTGGTAGTTGTTTTTGTCATTGCGTGTTGTGTAAAATTGTTTGCATATTAGCACAGTAAGGTTCACTGATTTTTATCCAGTCACCTACAAAATCCAGTGCGGTTGAAAAGACCCTGAACAACTTGAGTTAGAAGCATCAAATGTATTCATATCTTCTGTTGTCTTTCCTGTTTTAGATATTGTCTTGGCAGATTTGAAAATAAGATTTTTGAGCTGTGAACAAATTTGTTATCTGTTTTCACCAGTTTTGGCTTTCATGGACCTAGAAAATGACAAACTGAATGTTAGTACCACCCACTCTTGTCTCAATGTATCTTTCAGACTTAGCAGATTCTGACGGCCTAGTTGATGAAATCTACACATGAAGGGTAATTATACCGTATCAGCCCGAATATAATGCGATATTTTTTTGACTGATCATTTCATGTTAAAAACCTGACTCATGCTAAATTTGAGATCTAAATATAGGATTTTTCTAATTACCTTAAAAATTTTGGGGGTCTCAATGTATTCGGGCTAATACGGTAGTAGTCTTCCAATCAGAAAAGGACAAGGATGAAGTTTCTCACCACTCCATTAATAATAAAAATTTTCAAAAATTTTTTTTTTCTTTTTTCTTTTTTGTACCTATGTATTTCAGTTATACTTTTTTAATACTATTCCAGTGTATATGGCTGAAAGGTATTTTAGTAGACTGGTGAATTATTTCAAAACTTGACTTTTTTCCTGCGTCATTAAAAATTTTAGTCATAAGAAAGCTCGGAAGCATGGAATTAGATGGGAAAGGAGTCAACACACTTATGAATATCCTAGCTGAAAAGCAGACCAAAAAATTGTAGTTGTCAACTTTGCCGGTCGATGGCGTATGAGTGCATAGTGGGGTCACTTCATGTGCCTTAGCATACAAGTCAACGGTGCTAGAAGATAATTTTTTAATGAAAATTAGATGATTGAACTAGTTTTCAATCATAAAATGTCAAATGTTTGTTTTGTTCCAGGTTGTAAAACAGGATCGGGATGGGACTATTCGGCACGAAACTCATTTTCACGCGGTCTTCTCGGTGAAAATCTATGTTTCTCATGCATGAACAAAACAATTGTGATGAATAGAAATTTGTATAATTTAAAGTGCTTCAACTTCTCTCGCAAAGGAGCCAGCATTAGCATATTTTCAAGGGGCTCTCTGAAGCAATGGCCGCTCAACTGATGTTTTCTTTCGTCTCGCAAAGGGGCCAGCATTAGCATATTTTTGAGGGGGCCCTCTGAAGCGATGGCCCTTTTTCTTGAGGCGATGGCCAGACCCACTGATGTTTTTTTTTCGGTCTCGCAAAGCGGCCAGCATTAGCATATTTTCGAGGGGGCCCTCTGAAGCAATGGCCGGACCCACTGATGTTTTTTTAGGTCTTGAAAAGGGGCCAGCATTAGCATATTTTCGAGGGGGTCCCCTGAAGTCATGGCCAGACCCATTTATGTTTTTTTTTTTGGTCTCGGAAAAGGGCCAGCGTTAGCATAATTTCGAGGGGGCCCTCTGAAGCATTGGCCAGATCCACTGATGTTTTTTTAGTTCTCGCAAAGGGGCCAGCATTAGCATATTTTTGAGGGGGCCCCCTGAAGCGATGGCCGGACCTGCTGATGTTTTTTTTTGGTCTCGCAAAGGGGCCAGCATTAGCATATTTACGAGAGGGCCCCCTGCAGCAATGGCCGGACCCACTTTTTTTTTTTTTTCGCAAAGGGGCCAGCGTTAGCATATTTTCGATGAGCCCCCTGAAGCTATGGCCGGACACACTGATGTTTTTTTTTGGTCTCGCAAAGGGGCCAGAGTTAGCATATTTTCGCGGGGTCCCCCATAAGCGATGGCACTGATTATATTGTATTATACTGAATTAAAATAGTTTGAAGAAAAACTTTAAAGACAATCTTTATTTTTGTAAATAGTTTAAAGAAAGACAATCTTTATTTTTGTGCATTATTTAAAGTAAAAATGAGTTTCGCGCCGAATAGTACCAAACCGAACAGAATACAAGGGTAAAAGAGCACGAAATGTATCCAGGGATTGAAGAATCCAAGTTTAAAGCTCCGAACGTTAGCTTCGCAAAATGTTTCTTAACATTTATATTCAACATATCACATTGTATAATCAAAATTTTCTGTATGAATCAAAAGAAACACATTTTTTCTTCCTTTTACTTTTTTATAGCAATTAATTAATTGTACCTTTAATTAATAATAGTAGTATTTTGAGTCCACAATGAATGAAAAATATTTCAGAAGCAACATGGATAAGGTCAACAAAGAAAACATGTTTCCAGTGATAAGTTTTTCCACTATTTTAATAATATCTAATCTGGAGAAAGATTAATAATATTTATTTTATATGTAAGAAAGTAATATGCTTTTTCACCAAAAACAAAATAGTTTTTTTTTAAAAGCTCCATTTATAATGTTTAGATTAGCTTTAAAATCGTGGTAGCATATATGAAAGCATTTAAAAATAAAATATTCACTATTTTTTATTATGTTTACATTATTTGATTTGAAAGAACACCTTTTAAACGATAAAATAATTTTTAGCTTGGGAATTTCTTATAAAAGGTTAAAACATTTTATGTTTAAATAATCTCGATCTATACAATATCTAAACATATAGTGCTTTTTTTCCCCTCCATTGTTGAAAAATTTATCCAATCAAGAAATCAAAATCGTGTACCGAAAATGTTACAATAGGAAATAATTTTCTATAATACCAATAGATGGCGACTGCAATGCTGCCTCGATTCCTGTAAGATTCAAACTCCATGCTCGGAAGACTATCCTAACCTGTAGCATGGACTTAGATTGGAAAGGAAGTGGGATTCCTTCCCTGAAAACGGACCTTGAGGATGGGCAGCATGGGATGGACTGATTAGGAGATTATTTGATGCTGCCATCTAGTGGCAATAGTTGTCAAAAAACTTTTTCCATAAATTAGGAGTCGATGTATCAATTTTATTAATTAATTATTTATATTTAGAAATTGATAAAATATAATAACTCTTTTAAAAATAAATAATCAAAGTTATGTATGCATATTTAAATAGTTTTTGTGGTAATCCTCAACTCCAAGGTTTTTGTAGCTATTTAAACAGCATTTTTAAGATTAATAAATATTTTTTTTCTTTTAGTGCTTCTTTACACCTCACCACCAACTTTCTTGTGACGCTCGGTAATATATGAAAAATATTCTCAAAGTACTCAAGCTGCAAACAAATTAACAGCATTATATTTTTGTTACTTGTGCTATTATCATGAAATGTAAGGAAACAAAACTTCTTATTTTTTTATAGCCTCTTCTTTAAATAATATAACAGGAATAGTGAAATTAAAAAAATAATTAAATAAAACTATCAACTTCTCCTAGTGTCACAAAAAAGTTGGTGGTGAGGTGTAATGGAGCACTAAAGGAAAAAAATGTTTATTAATCTTAAATATGCACACATAACTTTGATTATTTATTTTTAAAAGCGTTATTATATTTTTTCAATCTCGAAATAGTATAAATAATTAATAAAATCGATACATTCGACTCCTAATTTATGGAAAGTTCTCTTTTCTTGACATATTGTTTGCAACTATTGCCGCTAGATGGCAGCATCAGATAATCTCCTAATCAATCCATCCCCATCCTCAACTGAAGCTGGGCTACTTAGATAGCATGGCGTTTGTTCTCCAATATAACTAATGTATATAATCTGTAACTCCATGACCTGTAGTCATAGATTCACATAGATCATAATACCCGTTTTCAGTAACTACTTTTTTATTTTAATGTTTGTGTGTCAAATAAACATGCTTACAGAGATAGTTTTCAAGTAAAATAATTTTATAAATAAAATTTAGTTTGGACTTGTGAAATAGTTATTATAATTGAACAGAGCTGAGTGGGGGAACATGTTAAGGGACAGTTTAGTAATTTTTAGGAAATCAGCTGTAAAATAATTGTCTTTTTTCATCAGTTCATTTACTTCCTATTCATCTATTGAAAATCGCCTTATCAGGGACCGATTTGCAGAGATGTAATCCCAGGGTAAAACCTTTGTTGAGGGGGGGGGGTTCTTACGAACACTTTATTATACAATTCAAAGCAACTTTCATATCGCACCCTACAAAGAAGGATGTTTTAACAGCATAAAACTGATTATTTAATCAAGATTCGACCAGCATACATGTACATAATAAGTTTACTCTAAATAATTGCATGAGACAATATACCATTTAGCTAAAAAAAGGTATGGATATAATTCCACAGCCGTGGAATATATGGCTGTAAAGGTATGGATATAATTCCACAGCCGTGAAATAATAGTAACAGTTTATTATTACTATTATTTTTCATAAAATTCGTTTCTGTCACTTATTTTAAATTAAAATCAAAACTTGCACATTCTTAAATTTAAAGTGTAATTTGGGGGGCCCCTTTTTGTTGGAGGCCGGGGCACTTGCCTGAATGCCCTGCTGGAAATCAATCCCTGTGCAAATCAATCCCTGTCCCTTATAAGGTTGGCAGAGCTAACGAACATCCAAAAATCAATATAGTCTTTAACACGTTCTTCCTCCTAGAAATCTCTATTTTGCAAAAATGTCACATTTAACAAATTCACCGACTTAGCTCTTCAATTATACCCTGTATTTTCAGGTTAAATGACATTCTAAAAAGAGTGTGGATAAGATAAAATCATGCAATAAAATGTAACACGTGACTGTAAAAAGGAAAGGTGGGGTGCCCTTCTCTGATCCTGGGTCCAGGGCCAGGCCGTAGCTATTCCGTTTTTTATAGGGAGGCTCCAAATTTGCATTACAGAGATACAAATGGAACTTGATGTAATTCTTATGAGTGTCCCTGTAAAAGAACTATTTATGATGTATGCATAAAATGTAGGTAGCCTATAATACTCGGAAATAGTGTAGCTTTCAATCAGTAAAAAAGGTTTAGGAATCCGTCTAGTAGTTCATCACAGAGATACCGATAGAGCATGATGTATTAGAATTATTTTAAGTGTTCCTGTAAAAGAGCTGCATTTATATTATATGGATGAAAATTAGCCTATAATACTCAGGAATAGAGCAGCTTTCTATCAGTGAAGAAAGTTTTCGTATCGGTTCAATAGTTACAAAAGATACCCATAGAACGCAATGGGATTCTATGAGTCTCCCTGTACAACTATTTATGGAATATGCATGAAAAGTAGCCTGTACTACAGGAATAGTGTAGATTTCCATGAGTAAAAAAATTGTAGAAATGGTTCAGTAATTTCAAAGGTGCCCATGGAACGTAATGTAATTCTTATGAATGACCCTGTAAAAAAACTGTGATATATGTATGAAAGGTAGCCTATATTACGCAGGAATAATGCAGTTTTCTATCAGTGAAAGAGTTTTAAAATCGTTTCAGTAGTTACTGGGACACTCGTAGAGCATAATATATTAGAATAATTTTAAGTGCCCCTGTAAAAGAACTATTTATGTTATATACATGAAAGATAGACTATAATACTCAGGAATAATGTAGCGTGTAAAAATTTTTAGAATTCATTCCGTAGTTATAGGCATACAAATAGATCACAATGTAAATCATATAGTGACCCTCTAAAACAGTTATTTGTGATATGCATGAATTTTAGCTATGTTACTCAGAAATAGTTTAGCTTTCTATCACGGAAAATTTTTTTAGAATCAATTCAGTGGTTATATAGATGCCCTTAGAGAAGAATGTAATTTTTATGAGTATCGGTGTAAATTTGTGATATATGCATGAAAAGTAGCCTGTAATACTCAGGAATAGTGCAGCTTTCCATCAGTGAAAGTTTTAGAATCGGTTTATGAATTCCAGAGATCGTAATGTTATTCGAATGAGTATCCCTGTAAAAGATCTATTTGTGATATATGCATGAAAGGTAGCCATAATACTCAGGACTAGTGTACCTTTCTATCAGTGAAAAAATCTGATGTGGACAACACATGACTTCCTTGCACGTCTATTAAATCAAAAATATTTTCGGCGCATTTCATCTAAACTTATTTTGTTTGAAAGAGACAAAATATCAGTAATAGTAAAGTTGAGCGATTTCTACCCAAATATTTTGATATCGCCAAGCTGAGTTCAATTTTCCTTCTGACACTTTATTTGGCGATATTTCATAAAAGCCGACAAGCTTGAGATAGTTTGCGAGATTTTGGGGATAGCCAAAGTATTACTGTTTTAGAGTTATACAAAATACGAAATAATTTCTGGCACCAAATTTGGCGATATTTCGTTGAAACTCGCCAAGGTCGACGACATATGGCGAGATTTTAAGCATGGACCAAACAAAGACTGACTATCGCCAAATTTTGCGATATTTTGCCGGAACTCGCCAAGGACGATGAAAATGGCGATTATTTGGACATGGACCAAATGGCTGACTATCGCCAAATTTGGAGATATTTTGGTAAAACTCGCCAAGGTCGACAACAAATAGCGAGATTTTGGGTATGGACCAAACAATGACTGTCTACAGTTGTATTATATTGAAGATGTCCATAGACATTAAAGTATTGAAATTCTTTTTGGTGGTCCTGTAAATAAACTCTCCAGAAGATTGGAACCAAAATCGAGATGTACAACTAGGTGTTACAACAATCTTATATATGAAATTTGAACATTCTACGACTAGTAGTTTTTGAGAGTTAAATACATACACACGTACACCAGAAGTCGCCAAGCTTGCGTAGTTTTTGAGGGAGGCACGTGACCGTGGTCGGACCATTACCTAACATATGGTAGGACTTTATTGTGCTTGAAATGGATGAATGCCTCTAAAATTGCCATTGACCGTAATGAATTTCGAAATCTCTTGAATGTTCCTGTAGCAGAACTATGAATGATAAAGAAACTATTTTCAATGGGAGAAATTAATTTTGTGAACCTTAACAACATATATTATTTCTGAGTCGTTTGAAATAGCCTGAAACCTGTAAAATACACTTTAATGAATTTCGGCCCATAGAGCGTAATAGAGGTCCATAGAGGCCGCAGAAATATTTCGGGATCACATTACTTCTTTATACTTCGTACAAGGAAGTAAAAAGTTTTAGAATCAGTTCAGAAGTTAAAGAAATACCCATACAGCTTAATGTATTACAATTATTTTGTGTGTCCCTGTAAAAGAAATATCTAAACTATATCCATGAAAATTAGCCTTTAATACTCAGAAATAGAAACTTTCTAATATTGAAAAAAAAAAAAAAAATTCGAGTCAGTTCTCTAGTTACAGAGATACTCATAGAGCATAATGTAATACTAGGGTGTCCTTCTAAAAGAATTAAAGGCAGTCTAAAATATCAGTGGCTTTCTATCAGCGAGAAAAGTTTTAGAAGCGGTTCGGTAGTTAGATAACCATAGAGTGTAAATGTATAATAATTATTTTGAGTCTCCCTGTTAAAGAATTATTTACGCTGCATGCATGAAAGGCAGCCTATAATACCCAAGAATGTTGTATCTTTCTATTAATGAAAAAAGTTTAAGATTCAGTTCTGTAGTTACACAGATGCCCACAGAGTGTAATGTAATTCTTATGAGTGTCTTACAAAGAATTATGTATATATAGCTACATGAAAGGCAGTGTATAATTTTCAGAAATAGTGTAGCCCATTTTATTGGTGAAAAAGTTTGTGAATCGGTTCAGTAGTTACAGAGGTACCCATAGAAGATATTGCATTTGAATTATTTTGACAATTCCTGTAAAAGAAATATTTATGCTCTATGTATGAATTTTAGCTTATGATACTCAGAAATAGTGCAGCTTTCTATCTGAGAAATTTTTTTAGAATTGGGTCACTGGTTACAGATATACCAATTTCGTGTATTTCTTATGAGAGCTTCTGTAAAATTATGATATACTAGCTGAATGCCCCGTTCTTCGCCCGGGAATGAATGGATTCTTTTTTTTTATATTACGGTTTGTTGTAATTACTAATTATGATAATGAATAGATATAGCAAAATTGATATCTCATAAATATTATCTGCGTTCAATAATTATTCATAAAGAATTTCATGGCGATCGATTGAACGGTGAAGAAGATGATTCGGCGCAGCGCCATCAACTGTAAGTTTTTGCAAAATGGATAGCATCAAAATATTTTCATGTTCAAATATCTATATGTACGAATTTTCATAGCAAACAGTTTAACGGTCAAGATACGCTGCAGCGCCATCTAGTGTCGAATTAAAGTAATAATACGCTACAGCGCCATCAAAGCGAGAGTTAAGCAAAATGGATAACGCGAAAATATTCTCCGTGTTCAAATGTGTATGTATACCAGTTTTCAGAGCGGTTAGTTGAACGATCAAGAAGTTGATTGCTGAAGTGCTATCTAGTGGTGAGTTAAAAGAATAAACTCTAGGGCTGTAATCAGGGGCAGATTTGCCGAGTTGGGAGGCCCTGGGCAAAAGATTCATTAGGGGACCCTCTTTCGAAAACTTTTTCAAAATTTACAAATTTTTAAACAAAGAACAATTTTGGGGTCCCCTCTTTGTTGGGGGCCCGGGCGCTTGCCCCGAATGCCCTTCCGGAAATCAGGCCCTGGCTGCAGTGCAATCAAGCTGTGAGTACAGCCAAATGAATGCTAAAAATATATTCTCTCTACTCAAATGTGTATGTACACCAATTTTTAAGGTGATCGGTCGAACGGCTTTGAAGTTGATGCGTTGCATCGGCATCTAGAGGCAAGTCGTAGCAAAATAGGTAGCGTAAAGGTATCCGTGCTCAAATATCTGTGTGTACCAGTTTTCATAAATCAGCTGAACGGTATTTTCATAGCAAACGGTTGGACGGTAAAGAAGGCTAAGAAAATCCTCTTTTCGTTCAAACATCTATGTTTACGAATTTCCATGGCGATTAGTTGAACGGTCCTGAAGATATTGGTTTGAAGTGACATCTAGTGACAAGTTATAGCAAAACGGATAACGCCAAAATATTCTCCGTGTTCGAATATCTATCTATACCAGTTTTCCTAGCGATCTATTGAACAGTCTTTATATACTGCAGCCCCATTAATAGACGAATTAAAGTTAGAAGTTAATACGTTACAGCGATATCTATTGGCGAGTTAAAGTAATGATGTACTACAGCACAATGAAGTAGCTATTTAGAGCAAAATGGATAAGACGAAAATATTCTCCGTGTTCAAGTATCTATCTATATCAATTTTCATAGAGATCAATTGTCCGGTCATGAAGTTGATGCGCTGCATTGCCATTTAATGGCGAGTTAAAGTAATAATGCGTTGCAGTGCCATCTAGTAGTGAGTAACAGCTAAATGAATAGTTAGAATGTATTTTCCGTGCTCAAATGTGTTAGCATGTGTTAGCATAAGTATCTATCTATATCAATTTTCATAGAGATCAATTGTCCGGTCATGAAGTTGGTGCGTTGCATTGCCATCTAATGGCCAGTTAAAGTAATAATGCGTTACAGTGCCATCTAGTAGTGAGTAACAGCTAAATGAATAGTTAGAATGTATTCTCCGTGCTCAAATGTGTTAGCATAAAAATTTTTATGGCGATTTGTTGAATGGTATAGAAGCAGATATGCTGCAACGCCATCTTGAGGCAAGTTATAGCAAAACGGATAGCGTAAAAATATTCTCCTTGTTCATATTCCCATGTGTACCAATTGTCATCAAAATTGGTTGACCGGTATTTTCACAGCAAGCGCTTAAACGAAATAGAATTCGGCATTCTGCAGCACCATCTAGCGGCAAGTTACAGCAAAATGGATAGTGTAAAAATATTCTCCTTCTTCAAATATCCGTGGGTACCAATTTTTGTCAAAATCGGTTGAATGGTATATTCATTGCAAGCGGTCAAACGGAATAGAAATCGACGTTCTGCAGCGCCATCTAGCGTCAAGTTACAACAAAATGGATAAAGTAAAAATATTCTATGTCTTCAAATATCCGTGTGTACCAATTTTCATCAAAATTGTTTGAACGGTACTTGCATAGGAAGCGATCGAACAGAATAGAATTCAATGTACTGAAGCGCCATCTAGCAGCAAGTCATGGCAAAACAGATCGTGTAAAAATATTTTCCGTGTTCAAATATCCATACCTACCAATTTTTGCCAAAATCTGTTGAACGTTATTTTCATAGCAAGAGGATTGAACGGAATATAATTCGACGTTCTGCAGCGTCATCTAGCGGCAAGTTATAGCAAAAGGGATAACGTAAAAATATTCTACGTCTTCAAATATCCGCGTGTACCAATTTTCATCAAAATTAGTCGAACGGTACTTCCATAGCGAGCGGTCGAACGGAATAGAATTCGATGCACTGCAGCGCCGTCTAGCGGCAAGTCATGGCAAAATGGTTAGTCAAAAATATTCTCCGTATTCAAATATCCATACGTATCAAATTTCATAAAAATCGGTTGAACGGTATTTTCATAGCACGCGGTCGAACGGAATAGAAATCGACGTTCTGTAGTGCCATCTAGCGTCAAGTTACAGCAAAATGAATAAAGTAAAAATATTCTACTTCTTTAATAAAGTAAAAATATTCTACTTCGTGTGTACCAATTTTCATCAAATTTGGTAGAACGGTACTTGCATAGCAAACGGTAGAATTGAATAGAATTGGACGTTCTGCAGCGTCACCTTGCGGCAAGCTAGAGGAAAATGGATACCATAAAAACCTTCTCCGTGTTCAAATATCCATAAATGGCAATTTTCATCAAAATTGGTTAAATGGTATTTTCATAGCAAGCGGTCCAACGGAATAGAATTCGACGCTCTGTTGCGCCACCTAGCGGTAAATTATAGCAAAATGGATTGCGTAAAAATATTCTCCGTGTTCAAATATCCATAAATGGCAATTTTCATCAAAATTGGTTGAATGGTATTTTCATAGCAAGCGGTTGAATAGAATTCGACGTTCTGCATCGCCACCTATCGGCGAGCTAGAGTAAAATGGATAGCATAAAAACCTTCTCCGTGACAAAAGACTTAAGTATACCAAATTTCACGGTGATCAGTCAAACGGTTTTGGAGTTTTTATACGTCATACAAACACACATACCCACAAACATTCATTTTTATATACATAAGATGTATGAAAGATAGCCCATATTACTCAGGAGTAGCATAGCTCTCTATCAGTGAAAAAAATTTCAAATTCAGTTAGTTCAGTAGTTACAGAGACCGTAATGAATTAGAATTGTTCAAAGTATATTATTGACACACATTTTTAAAGAGAGCATTGTTATACCATGTATTTCTGCATTATTTCCAACAATTAACGTCCCTTTATGGAAAGTCATTTTTAATAAAGGTTTAGTGCACTGTTTTAACGCATAGTATTGACACACATTCTTAAAGAACATTGTAATAACGTGTATTTTTGAATATTTCCAAGAATTACTTCCTTTTGTTGAAAGTCATTTTAAATAAAGGTTTAGTCCACTGTTTCAAAGTATATTATTGACCTACATATTTAAAGAACATTTTTATATGGTGTATTTTTGCCTTATTTCAAACAATTGCGCCCCTTTGTTGAAAGTCATTTTAAATACACGTTTAGTCCACTGTTTTAAAGTATATTATTGACACCGTTCTTAAAGAAAATTTTTATACTACGTATTTCTGGATTCTTTTGAACAATTGCGTTCCTTTGTTGAAAGTCATTTTTAAAAAAATGTTTAGTTCACTGTTTCAAAGCACATTATTAACACACTTCTTACCGACCATTGTTATACCGTGTGTTCTTGCATTATATTCAACAATTACGTCCACTTGTTGAAAGTCATTTTAAATAAAGGATTAGTCCACTGTTTCAAAGTATATATTGACACACATTTTTAAAGACCATTGTTATTTTTGCCACCGAGTATTTTTGCATTATTTCCAACAATTTCGTTTCTTTGTTGAAAGTTTATTTCAAAAGTTTATTACATTTTTTCTTTGTTTATTTCAAATGCAAAAATACCATAGGCGTAGAGTTATATGGGCCCGTGGGGCTCGAGCCCCCCCAATAAATTGTGAATAGGGGCTGAGCCCACCCAATAATTTACCACTAAATACAGAAAATTAATTTATACTAACATAAAAAAAAGTATTTCACGCCATTTACAAACGTTTAAAAAAACCTTTGATTTCAATCATGATTTAGTATTCATTGTGACGCCACGTAACACACAATGCTACTATAAGCTGCCCTCACCAGGCTCTGATTAATTAAAATCAGATTATGCAATGTAAAGTATGAAATAAAGAAAAGTTCAGAGGTGTCTAAAATGCACTATCTCATCGAAAATGTTTTTTTTTCCTCCTTTGGATTTTTTACACTGCTTCTATTTTTAACTTATAACATGGTAGGAAGATACTAACATGGATACTTACACTACATAGGTATAGAATTCTATAGACCCATAGAGCTCGAGCGCCTCCAATAATTTATTTATATATAGTAAGTCATAGCTGCCAACTACTACGGAATATAATTAACCATTTTTTTGTAAACAGTATATTTTTTAATTATTTTTTTTTAATAGTAACCAGCTCGCGCGCGCAGCACAAAAATTTTGCTATATTTTAAGCGGAAAAATCATGTAGAAAAAGTGGTTATATATATTCCATTGTAGTTGGCAGCTATTACTAAGTTATATGTACGTGAATCAGTGGCGTAGCCAGAAATTTTTCATGGGGGAGTTACGACTTCTGCAACTCACATATATGTATACGGGTGTATGATAAGGGAGTGAAAAATATACATTTTGTATGGAAAAAAATTCCTCATGGGGGGTTATGACCCCCCCCTAACACCCCCCTTGGCTACGCCACTGACGTGAATATATGTGGTTGTGGGGCCCGCCCCCTCAATAATTATGAAAACTTTACGCTTATGAAAAATACGCAGCATTATTTCATTGTTATACTGCGTATTTTTAACTAAGCCATTCTAATTCAAAGCATTGTTACACCTTTAGCCCACTGTTTCAAAGTATATTATTGACCCATATATTTAAAGAGCATTATTATATGGTGTATTTTTGCCTTATTTCAAACAATTAAGCCCCTTTGTTGAAAGTCATTTTAAAAACAGGTTTAGTCTTCTACTGTTTTAAAGTACATTATTGACACCATTCTTAAAGAACATTTTTATACTATGTATTTCTGTATTCTTTTCAACAATTACGTCCCTTTGTTGAAAGGCATTTTAAATAAAGATTTAGTCCACTGTTTCAAAGTGGACGACACACATTCTTAATGAACATATTATCGACACACATTCTTAAAGAACATTGTTATACCGTGTACTTCTGCATTATTTCCACCAATTAACATCCCTTTGTTGGAAGTTATTTGAAATATCGGTTTAGTCGACTGTTTCAAAGTATATTATTGACCCTCATATTTAAAGAGCTTTAAACGCAATTACAGTTCCTGATAATTATCCAATCCGACATATTTATGATTTTACATATAATTTATACGGAAAGAAAGTTTTTAGCACATTAGATTTACGAAAAGCATACCATCAAGTTCCAATGAATAAAGAAGACATACCAAAGACCGCTATTATTACGCCATGCGGATTATTCCAATATAATTTTATGACCTTTGGATTGCGCAATTAGGCCCAAACGATGCAGCGTCTTCTGGATCAAATTTTTGAAGGATTAGACTTTTGCGTTGTTCACATAGATGATCTGCTAATAGCTTCTAACGACCTAAATGAACATTTACTTCACCTAACAGAAGTCTTTTCTCGCTTAAAAGAACACAAATTAAAGGTTAATTTGCCAAAGTGCACATTTGCAGCAGACCAAGTAAAATTTTTGGGACACATGATTGATAAAACAGGTATAGCCCCTTTACCCGACAGAGTAAAAGTGATTGAGGAGTTTCCAAAGCCAAATACTGTAGTTGAACTTCGACGTTTTTTGGGTATTTTAAACTTCTATAGAAGATTTTTACCCCATTCAGCTGAAACACAACTCCCATTGCATGCAATGTTGGGACCTGGTAAAAAGAATGATAAATCAGTATTGAATTGGTCAGAAGAATCTGAAAGATCGTATGAAAATTGCAAGAGAGTATTGAAAGAGATAACGTCCTTAAAACATCCAAATTTAAAAGCTCAAATTGCAATAATGTGTGATGCGTCAGACAAGGCCATAGGCGCTTGCGTTCAGCAACATAACAAAGATGTATGGGAACCTCTGGGATTTTTCTCAAGAAAATTAAGTTCTACTGAAATGAAATACAGCACTTACGATCGTGAACTTTTAGCGATTTTTACTGCAATGAAATATTTTCGTTATCTTTTGGAAGGAACTAACTACATAATTTTTACTGATCATAAGCCTTTAATTAAAGCATTTTCACAAAAATATGATAAACTTTCTCCACGACAAATCAATCAGCTTAATTTCATTGCGGAATTTAGCACTGATGTTCGTTATATGCTAGTTCAAAAAATACAGTAGCCGATGCCTTATCAAGGATTTACGAAGTGCAATTTCCGGAACCTTTGGACTTTCCAGCTCTGGCACGGGGGCCCAAGAATCCGATGAACAACTTAAAGAACTCTTGTCAAATCCCAATACCGTTTTTAAGTTACAGAAACTATTCCAAATTCTGATTATTTTCTATATTGTAACACTTCTACAGCTACGATTCGCCCATATATTCCGGAAGACTTTCGAATACAAGTGTTTAATACAATGCATTGTCTTGCTCATCCTGGTATTAAAGCAACAGTGAAATTGATCACGGATCGCTTCGTATGGCCAGGCATAAAAAAACAAATTGCGCAGTTATCGCGAACCTGTATTCCCTGTCAAAAAGCTAAAGTTTCACGCAGGGGCGTAGCCAGAAATTTTTCATGGGGGGGGGGGTTACGACTACTACAACTCATATATATGTATACGTGCGTGTGATAATGTAGTGAAGAATATACACTTTGTATGGCAAAAAATTTCTCATGGGGGGTTACGACCCCCCTAACCCCCCCTCCTTGGCTACGCCCCTGGTTTCTCGGCATGCACATTCTCCTTTCGGTGAATTTAAAGTTACAAGTCAGCGTTTTTCACATATAAATATCGACCGGATTTGACCTTTACCATCTTCGCACGGTATGTCACTGCTTAACGTGTATAGATAGGTTTACAAGATGGCCAGAGGCTTTTCCACTTCCGGATATAAAAGCTGAAACAGCCATAAATGCATTTTACAGCGGCTGGATTGCGCGATTTGGAATACCCCAGCGCATAACAACTGACAGAGGTACACAGTTTAGGGGTGAGGTACTACGATCACTAGCAAAGAATTTTGGAATAAATCTGTCACATACCATGGCATATCACCCACAGTCAAACGGGATTATTGAGCGCTGGCATAGAGTGCTAAAACTGTCCATAATGTGCCATACCTCCATTCATTGGACTGAAGCTTTACCCATGGTTCTGTGTGGATTACGCACGGTTTACAGAGAAGAAATAGAATCTTCCCCAAGTGAACTAGTATATGGAGAAAATCTTAGACTACCAGGACAGTTTTTTACAGCTACAACAGCCGATACACCTGAGAAGTAAATTTTTTGCTAGGTTAAATAGGCATATGCAACTTTTAAAGCCAGTTCCTACTACTAGTCATAATTCAACAAAGATTTTTATTTTTAAAGATTTGCATACATGTTCACACGTTTTCCTCAGAGTAGATGCTGTCAAGCCATCTCTATGTACCCCATATACAGGGCCCCACAAAGTGCTTAAACGAGGTGATAAAACCTTCAATATCGTTGTTAACGGCAAGGAAAGGACAGTGCCAATTGATCGTTTAAAACCTGCTCATATGCCCTCTATAAATCCTCTTCCAGCACCATCTTTTAAAGATGTTTCTTTGCCAGATCATTCAACTGAAAACGTACCATCAAATGATGAAACACTTCCCTCTACGGCCACTGAAACAGTGCCGCCAGATGTTACAACATCCGTTTATCGAACCCCTTATGGACGTAAGGTCCAATTTACAAAAAAGTATCCTGAACTCTAAAATTCTTCTAGTCTTTTTCGTTTCAAATTTTTTTCCAGGAGGGCAGGTGGTGTGGCGTTGCATTTCAGAGCCCGCTCCAAGGCAAGCGCTGGTCAAAAAAGCTCGCTCCAAGTCAACTTTACGAGCCGAAGATCCTTTGTACCAGCTAGCGCAGGCGCAGACTCGATGGAGAAAATAGAGTAGCTTTGCTCCTCGGATCGGAATGCAAGTCAGTTTCGATGGCTCGCCCGTAAATGCCGTTTGGGGCATCCCTCCTCACTACAAAAGCGCTGAATGTTTTATGTTTTAATCTTTCTGTTGATAGACCTTTTGTTGATTTTAGTTAATAATGTTATTGTCTGTTCTACTGTTAAACGTTCTTGTTTTATCACACTAACAAGTAACAGCATTGTTAATCAGTGTATTTCTGCATTATTTCCAACAATCAACGTCCCTTTGTTGAAAGTCATTTTTAATAAAGCTTTAGTGCACTATTTAAACGTATATTACTGACACACATTTTTAAAGAGCATCGTTATACCGCATATTTTTGCAGCATTTCTAACAATCACGTTTCTTTGTTGAAAGCCATTTTAAATAAAGGACTAGTCCACTGTTTCACAATATATATTGACACGCATTTTTTAAAGACCATTGTTATACCGTGTATTTTTGCCTGTTTCCAACAATTACGTCCCTTTGTTGAAAGTCATTTTAAATAGAAGTTTAGTGCACTGTTTCAAAGCACATTGACACGCATTCTTATATCCATTGCTATACCGTGTATTTTCGCATTTCGCATTATTTCCAACAATTACGTTTCTTTGTTGTGTGGAGGAGCGTGCTATCAGCTCCTTACAATAGATAAAAATTAAGAATACGTCGAGTGTAACATCCGTTGAATACAAATACCATATAGTAAAAACTTAACAACATTTTATTCAGACTTTAAGTCGAGCATGCAAGAGCTCTGCACGATACGGTCAATTTACATCCATAGAGTTCTGGTAACAACAACAACAACGCGATAATAATAATAATACTAGTACTGCTGCGAACCATGCGTGAGCACACTTCCTTTTATACTGCTGGACCGCACATCAGCGTTGCCAGATTCCCTGGCTCTGCTATCGTGGGAGTAGCCGCTAGCGCTCCTCACAGGATGCGCGAAGAGATGCGCGGAAGCTTGTTCGATGTAGTGGCCGCTGAAGGATCAGATTGGTGGTCGGGAACGCACCGATCGCAGGCGCGGCGGCCGCCACAGTTGAAAGGCATTTTATATAAGGGTTTAGTCCACTGTTTCAAAGTATATTATTGACACACATTCTTTAAGAGCATTGTAATCCTATGTATTTCTGGATTCTTTCCAACAATTACGTTCCTTTGTTGTAAGTTATTTTAAATAAATGTTTACTCCACTGTTTCAAAATATATTATTGACACACATTCTTAAAGAGCATTGTTAAACCGTGTATTTCTGCATTATTTCCAACAATCAACGTCCCTTTGTTGAAAGTCATTTTTGATAAAGGTTTTGTGCACTGTTTTAACGTATATTATTGACACAGATTTTTAAAGAGCATTCTTATACTGCGTATTTCTGCATTATTTCCAACAATTACGTTTCTTTGTTGAAAGTCATTTGAATAAAGGTTTAGTACACTGTTTCAAAGTATATTATTGACATAAATTATTAAAGAGCATTGTTATACATGTATTTTTGCACTGTTTCTAACAGTTATGTCCCTTTGTTGAAAGTCATTTTTGATAATGGTTTAGTTCACTGTTTCAAGGTATATGATTGACAAGTATTCTTAAAAAGCATTGCTATATCGTATACTTTTGAACTGATTCTAACGGCTACGCACCTTTGTTGAAAGTCATTTTTAATAAAGGTGTAGTCTATTGTTCCAATGTATGTTACTGACACATTTTTATAAAGCATCATTATACCGTATTTTATAGCATTGATTTTAAAAATTATGTCTCTTTATTGAAAGTCATTCTACTATGATAAATGTAAAATTTCACATGTTTGTGTGTTTCGGTTTTTTTGACTCAATCACGCAAAAACCGCAGAACAGATTTAGTAAAATTTGGAGTGAAAATATATTATGCCCTTGATTAATATACAGTCTACCTTTTATGCATTTAGTATAAATAGTTCTTTGACAGGTACGCTCAAAATAATTCTAATACATTACGTTCTATAGACATCGCTGTAAGTACTATACAGGTTCTAAAACTTTCTTCTCTAATAGACAGCTACACCATACCTGAGTTTTATAGGCCACCTTTTATACATATTTCGCAAATAGTTCTTTTACAGGGAGACTCACATGAATTGGATTGCGCTCTATAACATCTCCGTAAATACTGAACTGATTCTGAAACATTTTTCATGGACAGAAAGCTACACTATTCCTGTGTATTATAAGCTATCTTTATGCATTATATTAGGTTGTAACGAAAGTTTCCCGCCACCGCAAACATCGGAAGCACACAGTTCGCATTGGCGTATTTGCTCATATTTTGTCAAATGATTTTTGGCATTTGAAAGAAAGAGACTTGCTTTATGACACTGTGTTGTGAAATCTGTAAAAAATATAGTTATCATTAAGAACAAGGTGTCTCAAATGGAACTATCAATCTAGAGGATTAGAACCATCATTTACTTCCAGTTCTGTTGCAAAAAGACAGCTACAGAATATCAACGAATTATGAGTACAGCTTTAAGTACTATTGTTGTATCACGTGACACGGTACAGGTGTGGTACCGAAAGTTCAAAAACAGGTATTTAAGGAGTTAGAAGTTAGTTTTTCAGGCAGATATGGCGGAAAACTTTCGTTACAACCCGATATCACATAGCTCTTTTGCAGCGACACTAATAAGAATTACATTAGTCTCTGAATGCACCTCTAAATACTAAACGGTTTATATAATATGTGCATGTATGTGTGTGTGCGTGCGTGCGTGTAGTTTAGAATTTTCGGTTTGTTTTACCTCCCACATAGTAAAATTATACTAAAATTCATAGCCTCTGCGTCAAGCAATTAAATTTTGCATTTTTTTGTATCGAGATCGGTTAACTAGAACACGACGTACGGAGTTTTGGGTTTGTACATTGGTTAACATAAGGTTTTCTAGAAATCTCGAGAAATATTGATGCTAGAACTTTGCTGATTTCACTTATGGGAACTTATTTTTGACGCCAAATTTGGCGATATTTCGCCAAAAGTCGCCAAGTTTGGCGATATTTCGCTCATTTGGTGCGCTTTTACCAATGGGGCCTGTAATGCTTGTTTCTTTGCATTAATATTGCGCTGTAGCTTAGTACTACTCATTTCCATTTTCAGGACATAATCAAAATTCGAGCTTTATCGGGGTTCTTCGAGTAATAGCTCCTACCAGAATTTTCTCTTATCTTCTGCGACACCTATAAATAGAGGCAGGACAGGCCACCGGAGATAGTATATTGGAACGCTAATTGAGTTCGATGCATTACTCTGTAAATTGTGCTATTGGAAGCAATATTTTCCTTGTTTTTGAGTACAGAGTGTAAATTCTTCATTTCTGAGTCCTGAGGGACTGTTTATGATTTCCTTTGTAAGTTTCCATTGAATTTTTGCCAGTTGAAGTGTTATTTTTAAAAAAGAAATACAGCATCTGTGGAAGCTTCTGTACTGAGCGGACTACTATAAGCAAGGTGCTGGCCGTTAGTGCCTGTGAATTTTGTACAGCAGTACAGCTGATTATTCGATGAAGTTCTAGAAACAATAAAATGTGTGTTCCATCCTCACAAAGGGACTTTTTACTAGAACTTTCTACATACACTGGACTTTAGAACGACGAACCCAATAATCGAATCCCGACGAAGCCAATATCTCTGTAGCTACTGAACCGAATCAAAACTTTTTTCAATAATAGAAAGCTTCTATTCGTATTATATGTAGTTTTACGAATTTTTGGGCCAACCCGCATTTCCAGGGGGTAAACTAGCTTAAAATTTCTATTCTACGCGTCAAATAATTAAATTTTGTATTTTGTTGCATCAAAATCAGTTACTTAGAACGGGAGATATGGAGTTTTGGGTTTCCCAATTGGTTAACATAGGGTATTCTAAAATCTAGAGAAATAATGATGTTAGAGCTTAGCTGACGTCACTTTTGGAGACTTATTTTTGGCGTCAAACTTGGCGATATTTCGTGAAAATATCGCCAGGCTTGGCGATATTTCAGATATTTGGCGCGATTTTTCAAATGGGGCCTATAAATTTCGTTTTCCTGCATTAATATTGTTTAATAGTCTAATGATTAATTCAACTGTATTCCTATGACGTAATCAAACTTCGCTCCTTAAGGGGATCCTTCGAGAAATTTCTAATAGCTTCTGTGTCCCCTATAAATACGACAGTGTGCTGCCCCGGTTGAGTCGGTCAGTTTTTTACTGCTATGAGAAATATACGCAAGTTCTGTTGAGAGTATAAGACAGTATTAGCGCTTATAGAAGCATTAATTTGCATGATTTTAAAAGCGCGTTTTTAAGTGCTGTGTGTAAATTCCTCATTGATTAGTCTTGAGGAACTGTTTGCGAAATCCCTCTTAAGATTCCACTGAAAATTTTGCTTGCGGAAGTATTTTATTTTGGGTGTGAATTGCAACATCTGTGAAAGCTTCGGTACTGAGCGGACTGTTATAAGCAAGCTACTGGCCGTTAGTGCCCGTGAATTTTGTACAGCTAGAAGCAATAAAGTTCGTGTTCCATCCTAACAAGTGGACTCTCTACTAGAACTTTCTACCCCTACTGGAATTTAGAACGACGGACCCAGAAATTAAGCAGAGTTTTCTGCAACAACTGGCTACCTTTCACGAATTTCTTAAAAATAAAATGAAATAACAGTTTAAATAGTTCTTTTACTGGGACACTCAAATTATGGGCATTTCTTTGATGTCTGTGTTGATTCTAAAAATTTTTTTACAGATAGAAAGCTACACTATTCCTGAGGGGCTACCTGTCATGCATATATCATAAATAGGTCTTTTACAGGGATAGTCATACGAATTACATTACGATCTCTGAAACTAATGAATCGATTTTAAAACTTTTTCACGGAAGGAAAGCTGCACTATTCCTGAGTATTGTAGGCTACCTTTCTTGTATATAGCATGCATAGTTCTTTTACAGGGACACTCATAAAAATTACGTTACGCTCTATGTGTACCTCCGTAGCTACTACGCTGATTCTGAAAATTTCTTCACTCCTAGAAAATTAAGTTATTCCTGGGTATTAAAGGCTACCTTTAATGCATATAGCATAAATAATTCTTTTACATGGACAATCAAAATAATTCTAATACATTACGCGTTAAGGACATCTCTATGACTACTGAAACGATTCTAAAGATGTTTTCACTAGAAAGCTTCGCTATTCCTGAGTATTATGAACTACCTTTTATTTTTCTATATTCTAAAAAAAAGTAACGGCCGCTGTCAGAATCTTATGATATCTCCTTCGAAACCGTGGGGATTTGAGTTTCGACGAAGGTGCCCACGAACTCTGAAAATTCCGGGAAGCCGATAAGTTGACTTAAATTTCGAAATTCGAATTATTTTAGAAGACATTAATAAAAACTGAAAAAATAAACATAATGGTTGCCAGCCAATTTTCGCCTGTATAAAATCATTCATGTCTTTACAATTTCGAAATTCGAATTATTTTAGAAGACAATAAAAACTGAAAAAATAAACATAATGGTTGCCAGCCAATTTTCGCCTGTATAAAATCATTCATGTCTTTACAACAAAGCAATTCCAAGTATGTAGAATCGCGAGAAATTGACAAACATGAAGTAGAATGACACCAATTTTACGCCAAATTTAAAAGGTTTTCAAATAAATAAGTCAAAGTGTGTTATACAAAGTTGACAATTTTGAAATAGTAAGTTTCCTTAGATAACAGGAGTTTAGAATTGCCGATTATTCATTTTTCCAAGACAGAATAACTAATTTTAGCTATAATCCTTCCTCAGATATACGTAAGCATCATTGCTTGACGTACAGAATCTGTGCTAAAACAATGGCGTTGTGGTGTGTACAACGTGTTCGGATCTACACCCATTCAATGTTGAATTACAAAATGGTGGAGAAGAGTCTCCTTTGACCGATGTTGCCTCCCAGAATGGTTCTTTGAAAGCTTTACCGGAGCCCAGCGATTGTGCAAGCACAACGCTGGTACCCAGCGCAGCGTTCCAAGATCTAAGGAAAAGAGGATGACCCCACCTATCTCCAATTTTATGGTCTCCTCCACCCTTGAGACCAGGGGCGTAGCCAAGGGGGGGTTAGGGGGGTAATAACCCCCCCCCCATGAGGAATTTTTTGCCATACAAAATGTATATTCTTCACTACATTGTCACACTCACGTATACATATATATGAGTTGTAGTAGTCGTAACCCCCCCCCCCATGAAAAATTTCTGGCTACGCCCCTGCTTGAGACTTATCTGGATCCGCCACTGTTGTACTGCTACTCATTGGTTAGATTTGGCCGTTAGATGACTTATCTGAGTGCTGGAACCAATACGTGAGCATCCGAAGGCAGGCCCGCACCCAGAAAATAATTTCGGAGAGGGGTGGTCTGTCTTATTGAATATCATGCTATATATAAATATTGTTACGAATTTTTGGGGCAACCCACTATTCTGGGGTTTAAAAAGGTTTAAAATTGGTATTCTACGTGCGAAATAGTTAAATTTTCCTTTTTGTTGCATCAAAATCGGTTAACTAGAACTCGAGATATGAAGTGTTATGTTTTTCCATTAGTTTCTATAGCATTTTCTAGATGGCAATTGAAATCCGAACTTGTATGGGAGGTTTTTTTTTATCTTTTAAACTGATTTTAGCTGCGAAATCCTTAAAAGATATTTTATTAAAAACATACTATTTACATTTCTTTCTTTCTTTCTTTTAAATGAACCCTACATGGTAGGGAGTCAGTCCAAAATGGATCTTTGCTGTTCAGTGTTCAGAACAATGCAAGTGTCAACTAGTACATTCTTATCGACAGTTAAAACCAGAAAGTCTATCATCACCCAGACGGCAGTATGACCAGAGTCCAGATGAGTAAAAGGTGATTCGATTTGCCGACATTCTCATAACTTGAGGCATATTTCCACAAGGGCTCTTTCGTCAATATCCCAAAGGGAGAGAGCGCCACTTGCACTTTTCAGATTCATCGGCATCACGTAGACTTTGTCTACAACTGAAACCTAAAAGTCTTGATCATCCAGAGGGCAGCTACGAACAGAGTCCATATGGGGGAATGGTGGTAATTCGAACTGCCAGTGGCATGTCCACCACTCGTCACATCTTTCCCCGGAGGCACTTCCGCCAATATCCTACAGGGGGCACCGCTTGCACCTTTCAGCTTCATCGGCATCACGTAGGTCTTGACTCCAGAGGGCGGGAGGGGTTCGGCCATATTCACATTTTCCAGCCCGTAGATGTTTCTCTCCATGAGTGTCACGTGCGTGCCACGGTCGCCGGATGGCACGTCTATGGACATGGTGTCGATTCCCACGCCCACAATGGCACGATGTTCCACCAGCCACCGGGCCACCTCAGGCAGGATCGAAGGGAACTTCAGCATGTCTTGTCGGCGCTCGGTCGTGCCACTGTAGGTGAGGGGATCGGGCCAGAACCGGGACCAACCAGTTCGAACCAGCAACAGGTTGCCGTCAGGAATGGGTCCGTGCGTCTTCTCCCACTCCATCACATGACTCACACTCAGGTGAACGCTCGGATCGTCCCCCACGTGATGGCTGATGTCGATGACAGAAGCTGGAACGACGAGGCGTTCTATTGGGATGTCACTGACGCACCAGCTGCCCAGTGCAAAGTGACAAGGGGCGTCCAGATGCGTGCCCCCATGAGTTCCGGCGGCCATCTCGTCTGATTGTAACCTGGAACAAGTAATATAAAAAAAATTAAGTCAATTCCTACTTAAAAGCTTCTGCATGGAAAAAAAGATACACACACAAAAAAAAACCAGAAGCTGCGTATTTAAACAATATATTCTAATTAAACATTTTTCAAAGAAAACTTTTCATTTGTGTTTTATTGAGAAGGCGGAGCTACTAAGTCAAGGTAGGCGTCATCCTATTTCAATGGCGAACAAATTACTGTAAGTACAGCTCGTTATATGATGAGAATTGCTTAAAAGTATTTCCATACGGTGAGTTTTTTCTTTAAATCTTTGTTTCATCACGTCAGTAAGCCATCATCTAGCCCTAGAGCGCCTACAATGTAAAAGTTGGCCTCATGTCTGTCAAAGATTTATAGTGCGTTCATCTCCTCTTTGGTAGTTTTGAAATCAACCGGCATTGATCTGCAGAGAGGAACATGTTATCCAGGTTCCCAAGCATCTCTACGCGAATTGAAAATCAACTTTTCTCTTCTGTTAGTTTCAATAAGACTATTGCCCTACTTTACTTGACTGATTTGAATGACTGAAGGTTGAAAAATCATCCATATCCAATATTATATTGATTAAAGAGCTAAAACATTATTACTCGAAGTTGTTACAACAAAACACTCGCCTGTATTAGCCCTTTGACGAGCTGCGGTTGCGCCGCGAAACCATCTTATTCCAGAGCTTTCACTACTACTAGCAAAAAAATAGGGTTAAATGGTCCCAACGATGAAAAAGTGCCCCGTTGCCATCGATCCACGAACATAGAAAAATCATCCATATGCAATATTCTTTTGATTAAAGAGTTAACCCTACTAGCAATTTTGCTCGGGCTACCATCGGCCACGTAGCCAGCCACTGTCTTATTGCTTGAAATTTAATTAACAACAAACGACGTTAGAGCATTGGCCGATCCACCATTTACGGCTACTCCTTTGTCATAAGAAGCGCCAACTCGTTGGGTCTACCCATGGTAGTCATGTAGACGCTAAACCGGATTCCTGTCTGGTTAACAGTCTACATTGGAGATTTCGAGCGGTCGCTAAGACGTGAACAGGCAAACAGAAGAAGCAGCAGAAGGTCGTGCTCTGTGCAAACACTGCCGTGTAAATTTAAATTTGGCGTTGTATTTAAATTGTAAAATATTGTTCTGTGAAAAATATTTTACGATTCTGTATGTTTTATGAATATGGAAGGAATGTCAATAGTAATAAATTAATCATTTAATAAAAGTCACACCTCTTGACATTATTTCTCCCTCCTCTCTTGGCCTGCGAACATTGCGCGCAAGGTACAACCGCACCGCCGCTCGTCTGCTCCCATCCGTTGTCCACGTAATGCATATCGGCCAAGTCTGAGTTAGTAAACCGATTCATCCACCTCCGGCAAGGGCCCTAGGCCAAAATGATCACGCCTTCATAAGCCTCTGAACAGCGCCCTTTATCGGTTGCCCTTTGCATTTCTGGGCACAAGCTCCTATGTAAATCTTGTCCAGGATATGGCAGACCACCATGTTAAGTTTGGCAATGACCTTTTGAGACAACATGTATATCAATTTTTTAAATATTATGAGATTATTGAGATGCCAATTACCACACTCCCCGTTGGCGAACATAAATTGCGGTCCCGATGATGTCCGCTATCGATCAGTTTGGTTGTATTTATTATCCTCTTTTCAATCGCTTTTTAATTGCAATATTAAGAAAGGACGCAATCCTTACCAGTAATCGTGGCCCGGAACTGTGCCGTTGTGGAGGACTGTCAGGTTCAGTTTTTTGGCCGTCACCCAGTAGATCGTGGTCTCGTCGAATGTGTGGCTCAAGTCTCGCAGCTCCACGGATCCAGCGGCGCTGCAACCCGCGCCAGTCCACCAGTAGTAGGCGAAAGCCAGGACGTGCCAGGCGATCAGACTCGTGTGGGTGGGCTTCATGCGCCACCGCCTTCTTGGCTGCTGGAAGTAAAGAAGCTCTGCTCAACAGACATTCGTCAAACATGCATCAAACAGGGCTCGGAACTAACGGTGGTCCGCTGGTCAGGGACCTCTAAAATATACAACGTCCCAGTAGAATGCAAAATTTGTTGGTCCATCGGACCAGTAACGTTTCATTTACATTTTTCTCTGGCAAACTTTAATCATTTAGTTCCACAATACATGTCATCAGTACATGCCGTATAATTTTATCTATTTAATATTTTCACAATAGGTATTCGTATTTTTTTAATCAGCTCTTAACGAAAATCAATAGATATTTCTCATATCATTTCTTTTAATTTGAAAATTTGTTTAAAATCATATATACGGACCAGGGAAGTCATGGAGTCACTGGTCCTATGGACCACTAGTTAAATATTCCAATTTCTGCCCCTGCATCAAAGACTGTGAAGTCCGTTCCCTTTCCTCACAGACAAACGGTACAGTCATAAAAAGAGTGTCTAGCCATGGCGTCACTTTAAGTACTTACGCTTAACGAGTTTTCGAAAAATTTTGAACCCTCTCTCTCTCTCTGTATAATCATACTTTTTCACAAGATACCTCAGCATCTTCGTAACGTAATAGTCTTAATTATCATTTTCCCAAAGCCTTACTCAATTTCAACCCATAAAATATATCTCCCTCACTAAAAGTACTGTTCGGATGCCAGCATCAAATCTTTGCCAATGTTGAAGAACATCAGCAGCAGTCGACGTTCCGTTTCTGTTAATTTAATTCCGCTAGTAGAATGTTCCAGAGTCTGGGGAGGAAAGTCCATCTGATGACGTAATTGAACAGGCCAAACTTACGACAGCCCAAGAGACTTCAACGCAAATTGATTTCATTATGGCAAATTCGGAAATCATAAAGAATATCAGGATAAATGCTCTTTATTCAGATGTAAAAATTAAGATAGGGAAACACTGTCGGAAATTAAAAAAATCCGATTGTAATTGTGAGTGATTAAGGCAAACCTGCTAAGATGAGGGATGCCTTGGTAGGAGAACTTTCTAAGGGGTTCTAACGCGTATTCACGTTGCATCTGGAGAAAACCTACCAAAACTCCAGACCGTTAGATCGACGACCGCGCGATGGGACCCGAACCCGGGACCTTCACATTTCGGCCGTCTACCATTTTCAGTGGTATAACCACTGTGCCATGGTGAAGCCTAAAAAAATCCGAAATTTTTTAAATATTTATAAAAAAGATTTAATTTTAGATACTTTTGTGTAATTACATATATGCAATATTCTTTGAGTAATTGCTTAGTATGCAATTTCATAGATAACAACACAAACTATATTTTTTAGCGTTTTTCTGGCTATTAAATGTTTATTTCTCTGAGCGACCACCTCTCTTAATGACCAATTTCTTACGGAGCGGCGGGTGGTCGCGCCCGAGAAGATTCACTGTACATATTTTGTTCGAAGTATAAAAATTCTGTAATTTTCATGTGACTGTTAAAATTACGTACAACCTGATATACTCCGATGCAACACAGGATAATTAAATGGAGAATATGAGGAATGCAATCGTCAGTTTTAGTGTTCAGATTATCTCAAAATTAACAAACTTAAGATTTTATGTGGATTTTTTTTTTTTTCAAAAATATTTTGTAAATCTACACTCATATTCACTGAGGCTAATTCTGAACTTCATCGGAAACCAGGGATACTTTACTCAAGGCCTTTTTCTCAAAATTAACAACCTGTTTTAATTTGGATTAGGTTAGTGATTAAGGCAAAGCTACACGAAGACTATATACACCTAAGGGGGAGGATGCCGCGGATGGAGAACTTAATGGGTTCTAATGCATATTCACACGCTATCTGGAGAAATCCGCCCCAAACTCCATACAGTTACAGTAAACAAAGTCCAACCGCTTACTTTTTAAAGGACAGCAATTTGAGGCTTAATTTATGAATTTATGAAAACAGTAATTAATTAGCCAAATAAAATTTATCAAAAAATATGTATATATTTAAGAAACTTATTTTTAGCACATCTATTCATATTACTTCTTTTGGAATTTAATTCCAGAGCCAAAAGTAATAGCTAGTAGTACAGAATGCAGAAAAACATCCATTCCAAAATTTAATTTTCCACTGAGCTAATACTCAAAATTTAAAATGTAAAATAATCTCTACATAAAGGAAGATGTCCTGACTGACTGATGATCATCGCCTAGCCACATCTACCGGAGGTACAGACATGAATATGTCTGGCTGCCCAAAATGTTCTTTTCACGCATCCCTTCATATCTAGGGGGGGGGGGGGAGATAGCCGTAAAATTTTTGCTTTAAAATGTAACTAATACAAATATCTGAAAGTTGTTCTCAGAATTTTTTAGAATTCGCAACCAAACGGGCGTATGGGGCCGAAACGTTATTTAACGTTCTTTTCACGTTTCCCTTTATATCTCAGAAGAAAAAAAGAGAGCCGTAAAATTCTTGCTTTAAAATATAAATAACACAAATTCCTAAAAGTCATTTTCAATTTTTTTTTTTTTTTTGTAAATTCGCACCCAAACGGGCGTAAAGGGTCAAATCGTTCTTTTCACGTTTCCCTTCATATCTCAGGAGGGGGGGGGGAAGAGATAGTGACATTTTAAAGCAAGAATTTTACGGCTAATACAAATACCTAAAGTCATTTTCCGGTTTTTTTTAGAATTCGCACTCAAACGAGCGTAAGGGGCCGAAACGCTGTTTAACGTTTTTTTCACGTTTCTCCTTAAATCTCAGAGGAAAAAAAGAGCCGTAAAATTCGTGTTCCAAAATATAACGAACACAAATTCCTAAAAATCCTTTTCATTTTTTTTTTTTTTTAATTCGTACCCAAACAGTTTAGGGTTCAAAACTGTTCTTTTCACAGTTCCCTTTATAAATCAGAGGGGGAAAATATACCCGTAAAATTCTTGCTTAAAAGTATAGTGAACACAAATGCTTAAAATTCATTTTCAAGGTTCTTTAGACTGCGCATCAAAACGGGGATAAGGGGTCAGAACGTTATTTTCGAATTTGCTATCGTATCTCAAAGGGAAATAGAGATAGCCATAAAAGTCTTGCTTTAGGAAGCGAAGACGAATGTTTTATGCCTAACAGTCATTTTCAGGGTAGTTAAAGTTTGTGCCCAAACTGGTGTGAGGAGCCAAAACGTTATTTTCATATTTGTCTTTATATATCGACGGAAATGAAGATAGCCATAAAAATTTTGTATTAAAATTAAACGAACACAAATTCATGTCTTTTTCAAAGTTTTTTAAAATTCGACCGTAATAGGAGATAGTTGACAAAAAAAGATGTTTATGTATTTTTTAGCTCATGAGTGCTATTAATTTCAGACAAAGATTTTTGTGTACCTGGTGAAAGGGCGAATCATTTTTCAAGGGTTGCCAGATTAAACGTGAAAAGTCGCCAATGATGCCCTTTTTATTGATTTATCGCGAAGTTTGGCATAAAATAAATAAGTCCCCGAAGCTGGACCTAACTTGGCGATGTCTTGCATCTTTGTCGAGAAATTGCCTAACCCTATTGTTTATCTAATTGGGATATTGGTGTCTAAAAACAGTTTTAATAGGCAATTTTAAACATATATTCCAATTTTCAAGAAGTATTTTATGGTGCAAGAAGACAGACACGGCACACTCGCGGAATATGCAGCACATTTCAAAAGTATTTAAAAAATCTGGCATAGTTAGAATATGCCTGACTAATACTGTAAAACTTTTCATAGGCGATTAAATCTATCAGCAAAATATGTTTAATATTTGTTTACTTATTTTTCATTTATATTTATTGGTTTAACAATATTCATTCCGTGCAAAGAACGGGTGCTTCAGCTAGTTGTATATAAAACCGGCCAATAGTCAAAATATCATTTTTAGATATTGAGTCTATGTATTTCTAGCACATTAGACGAAAGATGTAGTTTGCCAGATTTTTAAATTTTTATTATTTAGTATGGAGTAATTTTTAATTTTTATCATCAAATTTGAACTTTTGAAAACGTCAGTAATTTTGCATGGTACAGTAATCTTTAATGACTTATTAAAGACATTTGACTTAAAAGACTATTTATATCACTTTATTCAGATTTTGTCGCATTTCAAAATCTATAATATTACCATTCTAATTAAAAATTAAATTTTACTTAAAAGTTTAAAAAACCCAAACATTTAAAATCTATTTTCTAAATAGGTGTTATATATATATATATATATATTTTAATTTAACGTTCATGCTAGATTTCAAGAGGGTTTATTTTACAGCATCATTGCAGTCAAAAAATAAATAAAAATCAAAAAATAGGCTTCTGAAAATGAATTTGAAATTTAGGGACAAAATCAAACGCTGTTTTTTAAAGTAGTTAAACGTTAAGTAGCCTTATAAGTACAACATCTGCAGTAGATAAAGTAGTGAAAAATTCTCTATTTTATTGTTAACGCCAATTTCTTTGCATATTGTATTATTCTTTTTTAAACGCCAATTTCTTTGCATATTGTATTATTCTTTTTTAAACTCTGGTTTCTCCCAATTAAAGAGACTTGCAACAAAAACATTCAGAATTTTAAGTGCGTACCACAGCATTTATATTTAAAAATAGAATAATTCATCTTTACGATTTATAATTTAGAGCGGAAAATAAAGTATCTGCAAAAAGTTTAATTAATCACTTATTTAAAAAGTATATTTTTAATTATTAATTAGTTTCATAATGTGATTGATGTGAGTTATTATAAAACATATTTGTCAGTAGTAATATGTTCTTTGAACAACTGCACAAATCTGAATATCGGAATTTTTCGCATATCAGGTTTGTACCGCACTTAGAGAGAAAATGAATTTGGACAAAAGTTGACACCTTTTTTTTGTGTGATTTTATATATATATATATACACACTGATTTCGCGATAAGTCGAATTCTTGGAGACCGACGAAAAATTTCGACTTTCGTTAGTTCGACTAATCAAATGAACTTATATTAGTATTGAATTGGACCGGCACTGCGTAAAATCTTCGACACAGCAGGATATTAGACTTATCGCGAAATCACTTTATATATATATTTAATACTCTTTTCTAACAGTAAAGCTTTTAGCAATTTGCAACAACAGTTAAATTATTTTTTTTATGTGTCCATGTTTGGGATCTCAAGTCAAGTTTTCCGGATTTTTTTTTTTTTTTTTTTTTTTTTTTTTTTTGAGTTGTGACGTATTTTCTTATAGGTGAGTGAATGGTCTTTATAATATGAGGATTTCAAAACGTGATGATATTTTGCTGAGGTTTTATTTCATTTTTTTTTTCTCCCTGACGCTTTTTGTTTCTTTCTGCTGACAACAAAAGACATTGTTTTTCACTCGAGCTTCTGCAGGAGAAATTTCGGTGTTAGGAAAAGGTATCTTGGTGTCAAGGGCGAACTGCGAGAAATAAGAGAAAAAAATAAAAAATAAAAAAAAAATAAAAATCCTGCCCAGCGAGTTTTGAAGTGAAAGTACCAGTTGAATGCAGTCTATTTCTAATCATCAAGGATTTTTCTAGAAGTTTGAAAGGGAAACAAACACATGGCTCGTTTATAAGTGCAAACCCTGCAAGATGTAATTGATATGATAAGGTACACTCTTAAATAAAATAATAAATAAATAAATAAATCGGTCAAAAGAAATCACTAGAAAAAAAGGGTACCATAAGTCTTCTAGTATTTTTTACTCAAAGTCAAGTAAATTAATACAGCACTTTCTTGTAACATCAACGTCAAAAATCTTAGTAGCCATTCAGACAATTTCTCAGTAACTACAAGAATAAAAATCTTAGTAATCTTACTACAGGCAATTTCTCAGTAATAACAACTCTAAAAATCTTAGCAATCTCACATACAATTGTTTCGTAACTACAATATTAAAAATCTTAGTATCCATACCAGACTATTTCTCAGTAACTACAATATTAACCCTTTGAGGCGCAACCCTTTCCCAATGCTGAAAAAAGGGCAGCCGTTGCCATCGCTCGACTTAACTACCAGCAAGATGGCACGCGATGAAAGTTTCGATCGTCCGCCATCTTGCTGGTAGTTAAGTCGAGCGATGGCAACGGCTGCCCTTTTTTTAGCATTGGGCAATCCAGCTGTTCTCGCATTCTCCCTTTTTTTTAGCAGACGTCAATGCTGTTAAAAATAATCGTGACAATTTTTTTACGGGAAATGACGTGCTAAAAAGTAAAGAATTCTCGTGGAGCTATGTCACCCGCAACTATTTTTATAGAAATCAAATCTATTCTTCGTGACTGACAACAGTGAAAACGTCAGAGTTTGGTGTTTCCAGAGCGGGAACACGGAGCGTTAAAGGGTTAAAAATCTTAGTAACCTTACAGACAATTGTTTAGTAACTACAATATTAAAAATCGTGGTGAAATGCTGTGAAGCTCCCCCCCCCAATCATTTTGTTTTTGTTCCCACCCCCCACCAAGGAGGAAATGCCATTAATTATAAACAGGCGTCCCATCCCATGCCTCAATAACACCACCATGTCCGAGTGGATAAAATGGTAGACGACTGAAGTGTGAAAGGTCCAGTGTTCTGGCCTATTGCACAATTGTCAATCTAACGGTCTGGAGTGTTGGTCGGTTTCCTCCAAATGTAACGTGAATACGCGCTAGAACCACTTAAAAAGTCCAACGACCAAGGCACCCCTTCCCTATCGTTGGCAGATAGATCTCGAGTAGCTTTGCCATAACACAGCACAACACAATACATGCCTCATTAAGCAACAAACCAACCTCCTCAAAAATATGGGCAGTTTTCCTTGAAAGTGGTCATTTTTGACCAAAGTCCCTTAGTTAGTTAATGATAACAATAAACGGAATTTTCTATGAGCGCTTTTTTCCTATTCAAACAGTCCCCCCCGAAAACAAAAAATATCCCTCAAAATTTTCATTACTTTGTCAGTAGAGGTTAATTTACTGGGTAATGTAAATCTGCAAGAAGACTGCCTACCTAGAGTAGGGATTTGCCTTGGGCGGAGAATTATAACATACATGCTTTAACAGGAGTACATTAAGAATTTAACGGCAGTCATTGTTTGGGATATGCCCGAGATCTCACCGATTGTCGCCAAGCTTGGCAAATATTGCCAAATTTCGCACCAAAAAATGGATTTTTAAAACTGAACCCAGCTTGGTGACTCATATCTGGCGAGAAAACGCCAAACCTTTATATTACGAAAGTATTTTATCTCAATTCCAATGAAGCAAGCTTGAAGTTTATCAAAAATGTGTATAACATAACCGGCGTATTAGGAAGTCATATGGTGTCCACATCAGATTTTTAAGATCTCTTTACAAGGAGTATGCACGATCAGTGAGAAAATTCTCGCAAGCCTGTTGGACTCCCCTCCTCTGTGTCGGGACAAACAAAAGTAACTTTATAATCTAATAAATAGCCACAGTTGTTTTGGAAAATATATTTATTTTTTACAGGCTATAAAACACACAAAGTTCACAACTGCCATTGGAACGATATTATTTAAAAAATCCGATGCGAACACCTCATGACTTCCTTATGCGTCTATTAAATGATAAATATTTTCGGTGCACTTCATCGAAACTTATTCCATTGGAAAGAAATACAATACTGCAATAACACTAGAGTTTAGCGATTTCTAGCCAAACATTTGAGATACGCCATCCTGGGTTCAGTTTTAAAAATTTATTTTTTGTCACTTAATTTGGCGATATTATTTGGCACTTAATTTGGCGATAAATGTAGCTTGGTCAAATATATGTAAGTAATTTTAAAATTCAATTTTCGAAATCTTAAAAAAGCTTTGCATTCATGTTACATCCGGAGAAAACCAAACAAAACTCCTGATCGTTAGACGACACATGCAAGTAATTATAAAATTCAATTTTGGAAATCTTAAAGCTTTGCATTCATGTTACATCCGGAGAAAACCGACCAAAACTCCTGATCGTTAGACGACGCGTGTAGGTCCGAACCCAGGACCACTTCAGCGGTCTACCATTTTCAGCGTCTAATCCGCTCGGCAGTGGTGGAGCCTTTACCGATGAGAGACAGCAGATTTAAACTCGGGTTCAGTGGTGGGTTCTACTCTCTGAAAATTCGAAGTATTTTTTGGTTCAAGCGTAATCGTACTGGGAGGCGAAAAAAAGTACACAGAAGAAAAAAAAAACGCATCTGGAAAAAAGCGAACAGTATTGAAGATGTCTTTTTTTTATGGGGGGACTTGCTCCTAGCCTTTACTATAGTGAATTTTTTTGTTGTTTTAACGCTAAATGTCATTTAACAGTCTTCATGAAAGTACTTCTAACGCTAAGTACATAGGGCCGTACATAATAATTAGTTTATTAGGCATCATAATTAGGTATATAATAATCAGTTTATTTAAAGAATCTTGACGAGATAGACAAAGGTTTCCCTTTTCAAACAACATTCTCGAAATATGCTGTTAGTTAACGAAGTATTCTACGTTATTTCGTTAAGGTTTGTATTTAACCGGCAGTGTACAGTTTACTTCCTTATTGAGAAGACAGGGGAGCAAACGTTGCCCCATGGCAACGTGTTTTCCCCATTGAGTTCAAACTTTTAACAGATTCAGTTCTGATTTAGCTTAAGGTGAAATTTTGTTTGCATCATAAGGCACTTACTAAAAATCTAGGGAAGGTCAAGTGCCCTACCATGCCTTCCCTATCGGCGCCCATGAACGTAGTCACATATACAAGGTATGTAAAATTGGAAAATACAATTAATTATAACAATTTTAATTTGGATAACAATTAGCTTGTAGTTTTAAACAGCTTTATTTTACTTGTCAGAATGTGTTATGCTAGTTACTATCATGCAATTTTAGTTAACTTTAAAAAAAAATCAAGAAAAAAAAATCTTAAACTGTTGTTGTGCAACACAGTGTACTTTTTCTTCGGAGGGAAATAGGAATAAGGATTTTCGAAGAGTTTTGTTCTGACATAACAGTCAAAGTGGATGGCAAACAAGAACTTCCACCAGCTTGGGGAGCTTTTTCCAGCTGAGTAAGAGCGTTACATGTTTGAAATCCCCCTCCCTTCTACAATTATTATTATTTCTTCCTTTCTTTATTTATTTGCAATCCCCTAGAAAAAAAACTTCTATGGGCGCCCATGGCACCGCCCTTTGATATTTCTTATGCGTGCGTGTTATTATTATTAGTTAATTTTACATTGAGTAAATCTTACCTCTGCCAGCACACTGTCAGATTTCTGTCTGGAAGCAGCTTCTGTCCTCCGAACCATGCTCTATATAGGAAAAACTTTTCTAGCTTTGAAGTCGCTTCTCCGACTATCGAGCGGAACAATCACCAAATAAAAACTTCGGTAAACCGAACACACCTCGAACCAAGCTAACTCAACGTGAGTGCAATCGACAACTGATTTTCTAACCTACTTTACTGCAGAGAGCGAAAGATCGGGCCTTGCAGTCGTCCGTTGCCCTTGAACTTACGGATGGATTGGAAAAGATATGCAGAAGTCGTTCAGCCGCCGGTCAAGATTTCTGCTACGCTGTAACTAAAGCTTACCGGGTCGATTAATTATTTTGGTACATTTACATTTACAGTGTTGTGAGGTGAGTGCTAATTATTTTGGGACTGTCTGTCAGAAGTGTCGACTCTGGTTCGAACTCTCCGGAACATGGACCGGGATTGAGTGCTGGGTCTGCGGAACCTGTTGCTTCTTAAAAGATCGAAGATTAAGTTTTCATAGGAAAGGAGAAGAAATACTTGAAATTTGGTATCCTTAAAAAATGCATTTGTTGCTGTATTTGGAACATTTATTTTTACTCGTGTGCTTGGTTCAGAGAAGCTGCTTATAAATCGTTGTCGAATAAAGTGTACATTACATAGTTTTTATTAAGCACAGAAGAAGGAAACTTAAACAACCAGGGTATCAGTGAGAATCGAACCTACGACCGTACGCTTAGGCGATTGGCGTGGAGTAGGACAGGCCATGACCCTCCAAGCCGCTGATAGCCGCTTGACTCATTTGTGCCCATAGCTTCTTCCAATTTTTGCAGCATTTTTTTTTTTGTGGGGGAGGGTGTGGTATCCCAGGCTGTGCGGCGCGTGTAAGCCATTGACCATTTCACCGGGATGACCCCTAAATAAATAAGTTGCGCAAGCCTCCATTTTTTTATACAATAGGGCTTTCGCCAACATACTACCTTGGAGTAATTAACCCTCATTTTGGCGCTCATTAAGTAGTTAAATCAGGAAGTTTCCTAATCTGCTATCTAATGGGTCCGTAAACGCTCAGCAAGTGTCACATGCAACTAGATTTAGTTTGGGGCGTTCTAAACAGTTTTTAACTTAAACCAGTGGCGGCCCGTGGTCAAAACTGTTAGTGCAGCCGGAAGCATATGAGCCCTCCCCATCCTCCTCCGGACAGGAATGGAAAATCTTTGTTATTGAATTCGAAAGCTGGCGGATTAAGCCCTCACCGAGGAAAAAAAAAAAAAGAAATTACATAAAAAATGTAAGAGATTCTATTTTACTTCCATAAAATGGACATAAATTTCAACCAGCCGCTCTTATCCTCAAAATTGCATCAATCCGTGTCTGATTCGAAGTTTCCTTAGAATTTTCTTTTGTAACGATAACTTGAGAAGAAAAGAAAAAAAAAGAAAACTGACTTATTTTTTATAAGTCAAATCAATCCTCCTTTCTTAAACTTGCGAATCGGTCAGTGATGCCCTCATAAAAAGGCGTTGTTTTAATTCAGATATCCATAATTTTAAAAGCTCTTTAAAATTTCCCATGTTTAAAGAATTTTCTCGCTCACCATGTCCTCTAAATGCCAGTTCTTGCTTACTTAAAAACAATACTGCTTTGATGGGGAATTGTGCATTCATAAGCGTCTATTCAGGCTTACCTTCTTCATAAATTCAGCAATATAAAGTCGAGTGTTTGCCGAACATATATTATCCTTACCCCCTCCCTCACTTCTCGAGCCAATCAGTGAGTCGAATTCACAGGTACTACCGACGTTTGGAAATCTGTCATGAGGTGAGCTGAGCCTTAGCTGCATACCCCCATTATAGCCTATGCAAAGTGTCTTTGAGCCTATGCCAGAGGGAGTGCTTACGTAATCGTTGTCATGGCAACGGTGATGCCAATTTTCTTATCAGCGCTCTGAGCTGAACCAAAGATTTTCCCAATTGAATTGCGGGAAGATTAAAGTGCTTTTTTTTCTGAATGAGCGATCCGGCCGGCCACAATACGGTTTTTTTTTTTTTTTTTTTTTTTGAGATTTTTTTAATTTACCGTAGGATTCCATAATTCTAATCTGAATTTAGGAAAATTAGTAGAATAAATTATTTTAAAGTATGTGCTGATAATTTCAAGTGCAGTCCGGCTGTACTTGCAGTATCTACGAGCCGCCACTGACCTAAACTGGATGATCATCGTTTTTAAAGTCAACATTGTTAGTTGAAAAACTAAATCAACAAGCCAGTTGATTCAGTGTTCGATTGTTTGTTGTACCACAGTTCCTTCGATGACGTTCTGTTAAATAAACGCATCACCAAGGTGCAGGCAACGTAACTGAATGAACTAAGTCGTTCTTAAACTCGAAAGAAAGTAGGACGACTGATCACACCAGCTCCAATTTAGTTTACGAACATAAGGAATATGTTCAGATTATTTGTTCTATCGGAATATTAATCATTGCAATAATGGATTTTACTGGCTTCGTATAGAAAGATTTTCATTTTTAACGGCCGTATTCACCAAATACTTGACACCAGGATTAATCCAATTACACGTGTTAAAGTCAACGGCAAGATATCTTACCCATGACTTTAACACGAGTGTTAGGGTTAATTCACGTGTCAAGTGTTTGGTGAATACGGCCATAAGTATTTTTAGTATTTTGTGGATCAGTCGACCCCTGAAATCTTCGAGTAATATTATGTTCTTAGAAACAATTGCTCTCCACCTATTTCTCCTCTATGTTTAAAGCAGTATTCCTTATTTTTTACAAGATGCATTTATCGGATAACATGAAATTCAGCTAAAACGAAACAGTTAACCAGTGGCGGCTCGTGGGATACAGCAAGTACAGTCGGGCTGCGCTTGAAATTATCAGCACATACTTTAAAATAATTTATTCTACTAATTTTCCTAAATTCAGATTAGAATTGTGGAATTCCTACAGTAAATTAAAAAAATCTCCTAAAAAAAACAAAACAAACAAAAAAAAAAAAAACGTATTGTGGCCGGATCGCTCATTCAGAAAAAGAGCACTTTAACCCTTAAATGCATGAATTTTTTTCTCGTTCGCACGATAGCCACGAGTATAAGTTAAATTTCTTATATCAGTTTTATGAATAACTATTACATTTCTCCAAGGACAAACAGTTTGAAAGAATTATGTGAAACATTTATTACTCACGATATGAATCATATAAATCATTCCATATGAATGAATCCATATGAATCATTTATTATTTAAAAAAAAAACTATATTTTATATATGAAACTGACGTAAGAAATTTGGCTTCTACTCTAATCCGGCACTGAAAAATACGATGCATATATGCATCGCTATGCATTTAAGGGTTAATCTTCCCGCAATTCAATTGGGAAAATCTTTGGTTCAGCCCAGAGAGCTGAAAAGAAAATTGACAGCACCGTTGCCATGACAACGACTACGTAAGCAGCCTCTCCGGCATAGGGAGTATGCAGCTGATACAGCCGATGGAAGATTTTCTAACGGCGGCTGAACTTGAGGACTCGACTAACTGATTCGCTCGGACGAGAAGTGAGGGAGGGGGTAAGGAGAATATATGTTTGGAAAACTCTGGACTTTATATTGCTGAATTTATCAAGAAGGTAAGCCTGAATAGACGCTTATGAATGGACAATTACCCATCAAAGCAGTATTGTTTTTAAGTAAGCAAGAACTGGCATTTAGAGGACATGGCGAGCGAGAAAATTCTTTAAACATGGGAAATTTTAAAGAGCTTTTAAAATTATTGATATCTGAATTAAAACAACGCCTTTTTATGGGGACATCACTGACCGATTCGCATGTTTAAAAGAAAGGAGGATTGATTTGACTTATAAAAAATAAGTAAGTTTTCTTTTTTTTTTTTTTTTCTTCTCAAGTTATCGTTACAAAAGAAAAATCTAAGGAAACTTCGTATCAGACACGGATTAATGCAATTTTGAGGATAAGAACGGCTGGTTGAAATTTATGTCCATTTTATGGAAGTAAAATAGGATCTCTGGCATTTTTTATGTAATTTCTTTTCTTTTCTTTCTTTCTTTTTTTTTCTTTTTTTTTTTTTTTCCTCGGTGAGGGCTTAATCCACCTGCTTTCGAATTCAGTAACAAAGATTTTCCAATCCTGTCCGGAAGAAAGGGAGAGGGGGCTCATATACTTCCGGCTGCACTAACATTTTTGACCACGGGCCGCCACTGCAGTTAACTTGGTCCCATCGACAGGGCCTCAACAAGCGGGGCACTTGCCCCGGGCGTTGTGTAGAGGAACCGCAAAAATTCTTTGTGGTTTCAAAGAAAGAAACACCAAAATTAAGGTTTGTCCCTGGCGTTAAGCTGGGGTGAGCGCATAATTGAGTTTTGCCCGGAGTGACGTAGCCTAGTTGTGGCACTGCCCATTGATTTCGGGTCATTTAGAAACCGATTCAACAACCCCACCCCCCTCAAAATATGGTCCCAGGCTGCGACCCTGATTGCTATGAAATTCATTGTAAGGGGTGGGGAACATGGTCGCCCATAGGAATTTTTCTAGGGGGGGGGGGGGAACTTAAAAAAAATTCTAGAGGGGGACAAATTTCAAACTTAATTTAGAATTAAAGTTAACGAATTTAGTTCTTCTATTATTCAATAATAACGATTTTAGTTCTGGTTTTGCCATTTGTTTTCATCATGAGACATTAACCTAAAACTCTAGGGGGGGGCAAGTGCCCTACCTTGCCCTCCCCGTTCGCTCCCATCGTCGCAAAGATTCCCTCTTCTGCATCTATCATATTTCCAGACATAGGTCTTTATTCAATGCATCGCGGCGGAGCGTTTTACGTGCTATGGCGCGACACGCTTTTGGACAGTTTTAATTTTGTGTCCATTAGAGACGAGATAGCTTACCTTTTGCTGTATTTTAAATGGCCATAACTATCAATTAACTCCATGTAGTATCACAGTTTGAATATCTTAAAGAACAGATGTCCATTTTGAAGCATTAAAACAAAAAAATATGAATTTTCGCCGAAAAACGACCTAAGAAAGAAGTAATAGCTCAAAAAAGTATTCGGGTGAATTAAAAGAAAGAGTGACTGCATCAAATAATAATAATAATAGCATGGCTCGTATGTAGCGTTGACAGGCGTCCGGATAAAGACGGACATAGGCTTTTTGATTGCGTGTCCGGCCAAACTTAACGGTGCCTGGCTTTTAGGCTTTTTACTGGTGACTTTGGCTGATTAGTAATAAAGTACTTGAACAGATGTGGCATTCGATGTTATTTATATTTCATTAGAATAAACAAGATTCATGGTAATAATCAAAAAAGCTTGATTTTAGATACTATTTTTTTGTTTTACCTATTAATACTGAGACAAAATCCTCAATATTGTAGGCTGTCCGGCCTTTTTACCCAAATGTCCGGCCAAACTGGCTGATCTGTCCGGCTATTTGGTTTGGCGACCTGGCAACCCTACTCGTAAGAATACAAATGATTAAAAATATAAAATGATATGGAAAGTACACCCTCTCAAAAACTAAGTATATGAGTAAAAGTCTATGAGCTTACGTTGGTTTCATACATTAAAATTTTTTTATCATAAAATATGAACTAGGTTGATGTAATTATCTCTTCATATTTCTGTCTAGTTGTGCATTTTTCAAGAACTAATTAATTATTCGCAAAGCTAAAATAGGAAACTTCACGTATACTCTCGAACAGGGCCCGTTTATCGGCAGGGCAACCGGGACATTTGCCCTGGGCCCACCAATTTCAAGGCCCAAAAATGTTGTATTTTTCAACAAATTTATGTTTGATAAAAAATTTTCATTTATTAAAAAATTTATATTCTTTAAAAAATTTACTTAAAAATCACTCGACATTATCCTGCAAATGTACATTTAAAAATTTCTGTTTATGCAAGCATGCACTGTAATATCTCGTGACATTTAACATTAACCTTACCGTGAATGAAACTGGGTTGCTTTAATTCCTTATTAACTTCAGCTAGGCAATAATAACTCGTCTATACAAATATTGATATGCAGAAGTGACAGTATTTTGAAGCCCCCCTATAATGTTAGGCAAGTTTTGCATTTCCTTTCATAAATACATGCTATTTATGTATACAAAAATCCTTTAATATTTATTGCTATGTACGTATTTATATTTAGTATTTAAACAAACAGTATATTTAAGTAGCTATATGTATCTAAAATAACTTAGATGCATAATACTTTTTTCGTGCAATTTCCCGTAAAATATTTATGGTCCGGTGCAAAGGCCCAAAAATCTGTCTTTACCCTGGGCCCAATATTGTGATGATCGGGCCCTGCTATCGAATACGTTTTTGAGAGGGTACTTAAGCTTTTATTTGGGTGTGTTGTATACAAAGTATTTCTTCAAAGGTGGGTGGAACAGTCCCACCCACCTACCCGAAATTCATCCACACCTAAATCGGAATCATCTAATTTAGATCTTCCCAAAATGCACCCTGAAACGTCCTGTCAAAGAACGGAACGGAACTGGCTATACTACTAATTTTAGTTCGGCGCTATGTTTTTTTTTCCCCGTGCAACACCACTAGAGGAACGAAAAGTGATCACGTGACATACCTTCCACGTTACCCAATGTGTGTTTTTCATTTTTGTTATCTACGGTGAAAGAGGTGGCTTCGAAATCACGAGAACACACTGAAGAGTACTTTTTGTTATTCCCTTTTTTAAATCGTTGATATGACTTTTATCATCGGTTTTTTTTTTTTTTTTCCGTTTAATCACAGTCAGCACGATATTAAATTCTTTTCGTGCCATAAATTATACCGTCTTGCTTTGAACTGTATTGTTAGTTCTCTTTCTCCACAATTATTTTCGCGCTTGACTTTGACCTTCGTCTAGATCGTTTGGCTTATTTCCAGTGCTGTGCGTGCATGTATCATCTCTCATTTTCTGTAGTAGAAAGGCGCCAAATTGAAAAAGAAAAAAGGAAGAAAGAAAGAAAGAAAACTGAAATTTAAATAATCCGTTTTAATTTTAACTCCTTAACACGCAGTGTTCCCGCTCTGGGAACACCCAACTCTGACGTTTTGACTGTTGCCAGTCACGAAGAATACATTTGATTTTTATAAAAATAGTGGCGGGTGACATAGTTCCACGAGAATCCTTTACTTTTTAAAGGAAGAATGCGAGAACAGCTGGATAGACTGCCCAATGCTAAAAAAAGGGCAGCCGTTGCCATCGCTCGACTTAACTACCAGCAAGATGGCGGACGATCAAAACGTTCATCGCGTGCCATCTTGCTGGTAGTTAAGTCGAGCGATGGCAACGGCTGCCCTTTTTTCAGCATTGGGAAAGGGTTGCGCCTCAAAGGGTTAAGCTGCAGTGAGGTTACTTCTAAAACGCAACCGCACTCGAATCCTGTTTGGGGGCCATTCATTAATTACGCAAGAACGATTTTTGCCATTTTTAACCCCCCCCCCCTTCTACCCCGTAAGATTCTCGGGCCCCGTAAGATTTCTCGGGGCTCCCCCCCCCCTTCTTATGTAAGATTTTATCTGGTTTTAAAAAAAGATCAGTTTCACTAAAACTCATAGCATGACGTAAATCAAAGATTTTTATTTATCAAAAGATAATTTAGATTATACCATTATATTATTATTAGATTTTCAAAATAAAAATGTGTATAAATAAAATTGTACGTTAAAAAAGAAAAAAAAATGATCTTACAGTTGTTTTCTCCAACGCTTGGCTCTCAAATATCCATCACTTTATGTTAGAAATCGCACATTTCGACGTATAAAATATAACGTAAGAATGGCTTTTATTCCCTTCCTTCAACCAAGATAAGGGCACGTAGAGATTCTGAGAACCCCCCTGCAGGGCCGGCCCAAGGGGGGTGCGAATGTAGGCGATCGCCTAAGGCCCCGCGCTTATAGAGGCCCCGGTACTGAGAAAATCTCGTTTTAACGAAGATTTTCGTAATCCCCAAATCAAATTACACAGGAATTACTGTTGTTACGAATTTTTGGTTTGTTTTGTTTTCCAGGAGTAAAAATTAGCAGTGCCGGATTAGCAATATAGCAGAAGTAGCAATGCTACGGGCCCCGCGCTTGTAGTTCGAAAGTTTTGTCCTCCCCCTAAGATCTAGCTTTTTTAAGCAAAATATAAATATCATAATTATTTCTTTCTTTCTTTCTTTCTTTTTTCTTTTTTTTTTTTTTGATAAGACAATTTTTGAAGCTCTATTATGGAACTGTAAATCAATTGTAGATAACTCATTGAAAGAATCTTTATACATTTAGTGTGGCTGTCGTATGCCTGCATTATTTAGTCAACTGATTACCTAAGCTAGGCTAAACTGAATGAGTATTCTAGAGATAGCACCAAGAGACACACTAGAGATGAGACGGGCTCAGCCCGAGCCCGAGCCCGGGCCCGAACCGGGCTCGGGCTCTAAAATTCACAATTGTGTTCGGGCTCGGGCTCATAAAAAATTTATCCTTTATTGAACATACTGCTTGAAACAGATTTTAAAAAGTGATTCATGAGGAAAATAAAAGTACTTATAAAAGATAAATAAATAAATAAACAAATAAAAATAGCGGCACGGGCGCCTAGAAGGTGCATGAAGATCTTTGGGTATTCTAGAACGACGGTTTATATTCATTAGTTAGTCATGAGATCCGACATTTTTTGATAAAGGATAGATACAAAGAATTAGGAAGTGCATTGGGAGTTTGCAACTATATTTGTCTTTAATTTGCACAAACGGCAAAATTTATTGCATTCTATCAATGAAGTAATTTAATTTTTTTTTTATCTTTAGCTGAAATTTCGGGCTCGGGCTCGGGCTTCAAAAAATGAGCCCGAACTCATCTCTAAGACACACACGAGAGTATTTTTAACACACAGAGGAACAAAAAATGCAGTACCCAGAAAAAAAATCAGAGAAGGTCCAAACGGCGAGAGAGACAGAATTCAATTAAAAAAAAAAAAAAAAAAAAAAAAAAAAAAGCTTCATCATCAGCACTACAGTGCTATTAAAACCCAGCAGGTTTTTATCTTTTTGTTGAGAAAAATCGCAACTCGGAGGAGGGGGTATCCAGACGATTACTATATAGGACTATCCACCTATGTATGGCCTTTAAAAAATGCTTTCCTTACGAATAATGCTACAAGTTTGTCTTTGTTGAATGAATCCAGAAATAAACAAATATAGAAAGAAAACTATAAGTGCCAAAATGAAAGAATAGAGTCAGGGCAGGTTCAAGGACGTATTAATGGCAAGGGGTCGGAGGGGTGAACGCCCCTCCCGATAAAAATGAAATTAATGAAAACAATTCGATTTTACTACCATTAAATGGATGTGTATGCGAATCTTACACCTAACCGTCTCCACGCACAAAATTGCATTAATGCGTTAGTACGCCGGATTATTCATTAGGCTGAGTAGACTGTATAGCCTATCGGACACGATCATTTCAGGAGCTTTGCAGTAACAAATCGAATGAATCTTTTAATGACGTTGTAATCAAACTTTTCGAAATGACTCAATATACAGGAACTATTTGTGGCTATTTCTGAAGATGTTCTCTGGAAAGCGAGTTGAGCTTCTGCATTTCCACCAGAGCTGAGATCCATAGGAATGTAGGAAGAAAACGCGACTCATAAAAAAGACATTCCCTCTCGAAACAATAATTTTTATTTAAATGTTGGATATAAACTTATTTTGTTTTCTAAATATGAGGATGGCATTGAATCGGATGTTGGGCCGTCCTAAAATTCTTTTGTCTTAAGTATTTTGGGACGGCCTTGTAAGAGTAAAGGGGGTGGCTTTGGCGAAATTCGAAGGTGGATGAAATGGGGAGTAAGCCATCTTTAGAAAGCTTTCGGTGTTTGGCTTGCTTTGTTTTTATGTATTAATTTATTTACATTTTACAGTGTTTGAACACAGTCGAATTATTATTTCAAACAATAATTAGATATAGAATGTACGCCATTTTTTATATTTTCAGAATCATTAGTTCTGATAAATTATACTAGTAATCACAGAAATTAACAGCGTTAAGTATAAAAGAATTGCTTATGGCCGGTCGAAACCACAGGTCAATGTCGCGAATGTCAGTAAGTTCGTTCGGATAAAATAATTAGAATGGGGAGGATCTTTGCACAAAGACAAGAAAGTCGGGGTATCCGGGAAGCCATAACCACAGGCAAACTTAAAACAAAGGGTATTTTCTGATACTCTTGCTCCAAAAAGAAACTCACAAAATAGATTTAAGATTAGTATAACCTGCAAAACACATTTAAGATTATTATATTCTGCAAAAACATTTGAAAGCAATACGATAATGAATGTTTTATCCGAATTTTTTATTATTTATTATACCGATTATTCTATTTAGAAAAGATACAATCCTCTTATTGAGATTTTTTAAAACAAAATATTTTATATCATTTTTACGAAGTTAGGTTGAAAAGTAATGCAAGCATGCTTATAGAACTCGTACGAATTGGCCTTTAGAAGTGCTCCAAGCTGTATGTGGAAGTAACAGTCTGTACGAATGCCCTCTGTACGCATGTGCAGTTTAAATGCGTTCCGTTCAAGCAATGTATTTTGAAAAGAGAAAGTATATAATTGCGCTAGATCTGCCTATCCGCAGTTTGATTTCTTATGAATTAATCCATTAAATACATGAAGTTAAAAATATGCAAACTAGTTTTAGTAAAGACCTTGCAAATAATGGAATACTTTTACAAGTATGCATTTTTAAAGGGGAAAAAACTGCATTTAAACTCACTGTTTAAAGTACATTTTGTTTTCGAAGGTTCTAAAAATTTTATAGAAACAATTATTATTGTATGTATATAAAATTGTCAAGTTAAATGTTTGCATATGGGAAAGGATGGGATTAGAAACTCGAAATATGTACCCATGAACATTAACATTCATTAAAATAAAGAACCCTGAGCTGTAGGTATAAATACCTTTAAACATCGTCAGTCTCGCTATCTATTTAGACCCGCGCCATGAAATCAGGTGAGCCTCCCCTCAAAGCCCTTCTGAATTTTCTGTGTGACTACGGGCAGACCAGAAACCACATAAATGAATATTTTTTATCCGTCATCAGTCATAATTCGTATCAATAGAAATTCCACTTCTAGAATAGAAAATAACACTTCTTTATTTGATTAAAATTTAACATTTTGTTTACAAGCTTTACTTTCTTATTCATCAATACAGTTCGTGAAATCCTAAAAGAAACAGGCGTTCTTTTCTTAAGCATTCAGCGGTCTTTCCCAGCATCCGTCCGTCCTTCCAGGAATCACGGCGATGATCCTTGCAGGAGCACCGCATGCGCCCTTGATCCTCATCGGGTACACGAAGAGGAAAGCCCCGTAGGCAGGAAGATCTTGCAAGTTAGCCACGTTCTCCAGGCCATAGATGTTGGCCCTAAAGAAAGCCTCGTGAGCTTTGCGGTGCACCGCCTGACCGTTGTCTAGAGATGTGGTGTCTATCCCGATGCCGTAGATCTTCCTGTGCCTTGACAGCCATTCAGCGGCTCGAGAAGAAATTCCTTAAAAAAAAAAAAAAAAAAAAAAAAAAAAAAAAAAATTTTTTTCATCTTTTAAAGGTACAGCTGAAAAAATTAAAAAAAAAAAAAAAAAGGATGTGAATAAGTAGATTTTACGATCGCATGTACACGGTCTTGATGTCTTTTTTTTAAACGTATTATCTAGAATGCGTCTTTCTATACCCTTTCAAAACATAGCATGCAAGTGGTGCCATCTGACGACCGAAAAAAAATATTGATATTAAATTTTTCTTTTCTTCTGAAATCAGGAAAAGTGGATTCAGGTTGAAAAGCCACTTCAATACAGTTAAGAATTTTGGAAAGTACATCTTACTTTAGAGTAAGCCTCAATGAATTACAGTTTTTAAAAAGGTAAACTGATTAACTGGGGAACGATGTTCTGCCGCAAATTACATTTGTGGCAGAAAAACATGTATAGTTATTTCATTAATAAAGTACTAAATTTAAAGGGATTAAAAGTCAATCAAAGCATATTGCCCCTCAAATTTACAAGAAAGGATGTTCTGGCCATCAAATTGTGCACACGAAGGTATTTTTTTCAAACTTCGACCTAGAAAATTTTTTATTCAATATGTTATGGATTTTGTGGTGACTTTTCACAGATAACCAACGATAAGTGAAGATATAAACTTTACTAGAAAACAATTGTTAATAATAGAATTGAAAAGAATGCTTTCTTTTCAAACTAGTTTGTATTGGACGTGTAACGTAATTTACAGATTTTTTAGAACTTTTTTAAACGAAACTGATAAGAATTTTCAAAAATTGATTTTGAAACTGCTCTGTCCATAAATCTATTTGTCCTCAGTTTTTATGATTTTGTCAAATTGTAAAATGTATATTTTTTCATCTTTTAAAGGTACAGCTGAAAAAATTAATATTGGACGATTTCATACAAATTTTAATCTATTTTTTAAAGTTTTATCATGCTGTGTTTTTACTAACCAAATTTTTTGCTCCATGTCGTCTTTCGCGAAAACGGTCATAAATTCAATAATTTCGTGGTCTTTTCTTTTTCTCTTTTTAACATGCGTGTAACAAAAGTCACTGGCTTGGATATAAGATGATCATTCACTTGCGACAGGCGGGCGAAATAGTGTCATTCTCTCGGAAGAAAAAATCTCGGTCCTTTTCAATGATTTGGTTAGATAAGCGTTCTCTAGCGACGAATCATGATGCAATCTACTGTTAACGCACGCATGCGCACAACATAGCCTTAACAATTACGACTTACAGCCAGGGGCGTAGCCAAGGGGGGGGGTGTTAGGGGGGTCATAACACCCCCCATGAGGAATTTTTTGCCATACAAAATGTATATTCTTCACTCCCTTATCACACACATGTATGCATATATGTGAGTTGCAGTAGTCGTACGCCCCTGCTTACAGCGCCATCTTACAAGCAAACTTCGTTTAGCTCTTTTAGAATACGTCGATGACCGTCCTAAATCCAAGTCCGTGGATAGGTCTATGCTCGTTTCTATGAACCCGTAGGGATTACTCAAACAGTCCATAAAATCGAGTGGTAAAATAATCTATAGAAGTGCATTCGAGATTAATCGCTACTTCGTAAAATCGAGAGTGTTCGTAAAAAAAAAAAAAAATAGGTTTGTAAAAACGATCGACGACTGTCGTCGTTTTTTCTCGTGCGAAGAACGAGCACTCGGTCAGTTATTAAATATGACCGTACTAAATACGAAGAGAGTACATATCTGAAGATTTGGAAAGGATTACAGACCTGGGAAGCTGATTTCACTGATGTCACCAGTGTCCGTCCCGAGGAAGTCCTTCGCGTCGGACCATTTCTCCGACCATCCGGAGTTGACCAGCACGACTGTCTCGTCGAGAGTCTGTCCAGTCATTTCCTCCCACCGCAACAGGTCTTCGATCTCCAGATTGGCGTTTCTGTCTATGCTGGTCCGATGACGTATGTCCACTACCGCAGCTGGAACCATGAACCTGTCGAGGGGTATGTCCTCCAAGCTCCATTGACCCTTCATCAGGTGACACGGAGCGTCCATGTGCGTCCCCACGTGTATGGCTCCACTGTAATTTTCCATTTGTAGCCTGAAGAGGAAGTGATCATAAAAGTCATACAGTGAAACAGCGATTTAACATTACCCGCATTTAACATTTTTTCGCATATAACGTCACTTTCTATTGGTCCAGAATATTTTCCTATATTTGTAATGCTGAAATATCCTATTAATAAAGGCCGCATTCGTAAATGACAAACCAGTTACACTCGTGCAACGAGTTTCCATCTAAGTTGTTCGCAAACGAAATGGAGTGCATTCAGTTTATAAACTAAAGCGTCCGTATGCAAAACTGAGTGTGGTTAGTTTCAAACTAAGTAAACTGAGCACGGAGCAGGATCACCCAGTTGTTGAAAGGACGCACTTGCTGCACGTTGTTGTTGTTATGGAAAGTATTTTACGTTTTCTGAAGCTGCAAATGCTATTTTTTCAAGGAGGAGGAAATTCATGCACTCGCTAGAAACTGCAACGGAGGTACACCCTCCAAAAAAAGTATTCGAGCAAGAGAGAAATTTCCTATTTTAGATTTGCTAATAAAAATTGAGTTTTTGAAAAATGCACAACTTGATAGAAATATGGAAAGTCATATTTATACATAGCCTAATTCATATTCTATGATAAATAATTTTTAATATACGAAACCAACGTGGGAAATTTCTCTCTTGCTCGAATACTTTTTTTGGAGGTTGTACAGAATTTTTGAAAGGTAATTATTTTCTTGCATTTTTCATTTTAGTAAATTCAAAAATGCATATTTTTTGTCTTGAGATTGAAGTTGATTTAAACCGTTATTAGCGAAATGTGAACTTCTCTTTCTAAATACTTTTGAAAAAATGCACGTTTAAGCTGAAACTTCTAAATTTTGATCAGTGCACTTCAATGATTGCCATTTTTTATGTACTAAAAACTCGAGAAAAATAACAACATACGTGAATTGTAAACAAACACATCTCCTAGGCGACGAAACTAAATAAACTGAAGTTGTTCGTAAAGGCAAAAGAAACTGATAACACTGAACAAACTCATTCCAGTTTTCTTACGAAAACTTGTGCAACGAGTTTGACGTTTACGAACGTACCCAAAGTTATATTTCGCGCATTTAACGTTTTTTTTTTTTTCTCCCGGAATCGGATAGCTCGTATGATGATCGAAAGGCCAGTGAGAAAACACGTAAAATTTCCACAGCAATTGACGCAATCCAAGCTGTGAAAGGGGCCCCCACAATTGCAGATAGTCAATTCCGATTTACAGATACAGATACCGACAGGGGGAGTGATATCGGGATATCCCCCCCCCGAAATTTTTGACTTAGTGATGAAATTCCGTCTATTTATACACATATAAGTTCATATCCCCCCCCCCCGAAAAATTTTCCTGGCTACGCGCCTGGATACCGATATAAACCGGGATTTCACTGTAATTTTTGTTCCACATAAAACGAGTTTTGTATACATACCACATAAAACGAGTAACTGCTCAGGGATGCATATCTGCATCATATTTTTAACTGCCAGATTACAGTAGAAGCCAAATTTCTTACGTAAATTTCACATATAAAATATAATTTTTTAACCCATTACGCACAACTTTTTTCAGACCATTCTCCAATTTATGTTGATGCCAGAAGTGATAAACAAACTTCCGACATTTGTCTGGTATGAAGAATGTTATTTTTCCCCCAAAAAATATGAATAACATAGTGAAAGATTCTAATTTTACTTTATAAGTTTTTATTTTGCGAAAATCGGATTTAATTTTCCAGAAATTATGATAGGAAAATAAATTAATGCTTAAATATTTTTTCGACCAACAAATTTTGCGACTGTCTAAAAATAGATCGCTGGGCATTAATGGGTTAATAATAAATTATTCATACCATTAATAATAAAAATTTCACTTATTTCTTTTAAACTGTGTGTTTTTGAAAAAATTAATTAGTTATTCACAAAACTGGCACAGTAAATTTAGTTTACACTCGTGGCTATCCAGCGAATGTCTTTAAAGTTCGTGCATTTAAGGGTTAATGCTTTCCAATCAACTTGAAAAGTGTCATGATTTGGATTGTTTAGTCTGTCTGTCTGTCCGTCCATTCTCTAATTGAATGAGATGTGTGCAGCGATCACTACGATATCTATATGCCTGTTATTGCTATGTACTGCATCATATACCCTATTGAAAAGGTAGTATGTGCTCCATGGTTCTTTTACAGGAGTACCCACAACGACATTCCAATATACAGTAAGCTCTGTGGGCAGCCATTGTTTACTTTAAAGTGTATTTTAGAGACATTCTCTAGCGTTAATTTAAAATTAATCTGTATTGTTAAGGATTACACTAGGCTATATATGTCGAAAACAGTTTAAGTAGTACTTATATTTCTTTCAAGAGTACACAAAAAGAATTGACTCATTTCAAACGCAATAAGAGTGTCTATGATGATGTTTACGGTAGAATATTCTCCACCAAAAAAGATGGACTTAACATTTGTAATTGATAAAAAAAAAATCGAAGATATCACTGTGAAAATGAGATGTATCTCATTTATGCATCCAAAATTATTGTTCACTATGATTGAGTGCCCGTTCTTTGAACTGGGAGAATAGCTTTATTTTTTGTCGGTAAGTTTACCTGGTACTCTCTGACAAAATGAGTATCCAAATAAAAGTCAAACTTTCTACGTTGATTTCGTATATTAAAAATCATTTATCATAAAATATCAATTAAGTTATGCATAATTATAATTTTTCATATTTCTGTTGAATTGTATGTTTTTCAAAATCTCATTAATTATTTGCAAAGCTAACTTAGGAAATTTCTCTTATACTCGAATACATTTTTGAGAGAGTGTACACCCTCCAAAAAAAGTATTCGAGCAAGAGAGAAATTTCCTATTTTAGATTTGCTAATAAAAATTGAGTTTTTGAAAAACGCACAACTTAATAGAAATATGGAAAGTCATATTTATACATAGCCTAATTCATATTCTATGATAAATAATTTTTAATATACGAAACCAACGTGGGAAATTTCTCTCTTGCTCGAATACTATTTTTGGAGGTTGTACTCTCTGAACTGTTACAATGAACCTATAGGAGTTAGAAAACACTCAGTAAAAAATGCTATAACGGAATTTGGGGATATTTCCAAAAACGGTTAACTCCTCGGTCCAGTTTAAAGGCAATTTTTGTGCTTATGAAATTTTTTTTGAAAGTTGAATGAACCACACAGCTTTACTGTTAGCCAATGGTGTATTGTGTGAAGAAGAATTATTAATTTGTTTGAGTGTTCAACATCATTGGTTTGTTTCATAGATTTAGTAATACTTAGCATCTAATGCTCTTAATCGTGTAATTTTTGATGCCAAAACGCGCCACTAACATGGCTATTGCCAGTGTAAAATGGAACATTCATTGCATTATCTTAGGGAAATAAATAAATTCGAGGGAAAATATTTAGATACAAGTATTTTTTTCAATACACATTTTCCTAAAATAATTGAAAATACTATTATCATTCAGGTTACTGCCATTCTGCTCATGTGCATGCCACTATCATGGCTACCGTTTGAAGGCAACAAGTTTTCTCCAGTTATGCTCAATCTAGAGATTTCTATATCCATGGTTTGTTTTGAAAACTGTTCAAATGTCCTGTGACGACGATAGCTCTTCAGATGCAACACATTTTAACAGTCGTTAAACAGTTTTTTCATCTGTGTGCGCCACTGACCAGGGTAAGGATTGACTTACCAGTAACCGGCATCGGTGTAGTTTTGGTTAGTTATTTCCAACTGAAAGGGCTTCAGTCCGGGATAACCCAGGGTGGTATCGTCGAAGGGGTGGGTCAAATCCACCATTTCTCCCCTCATTCCATTTCGCAGGGGATCGGCACAAACGTTTTCTTTCCTGGCCTGAGCCGCTGCAAAAAGAACGACAAAAAGTATTGTTCGAGGAATTTCCATCTTTTGAACTCGTTTCTTCTATATTATAGGCACGTTTCTGACAGTAAGTTCTGCAGCAGAAAACAATCCTTTTCCTTTATTTTTCCCCCCAAAATTAAGTAAATAAAATAAAGATATTTATAAGGAATTCTGCTTTATCTGATGATAATACCTTTTTGTCGTGCGTGCACTTTCAGAGCAGCTGTTCTCTTTTTATGGGCAGTTCGTAAAAAGATAAAATAAATCGGCTGTGAAGAATGTTCTGTGAAGGTCAGGGCCGGGTTACACTTTGCGAGGCCCTGTGCCAAAATAATAGAGCAGGGCCTTTTTTCATGAAGAATGGGCTTAGAAAAACTACACATTAAAATGTTTTAGCATCGCAGTCACCTTGTAATTAAAATATGACGTAAGCTATAAGTGACTTGTTTGTAACTATTTACTTTTCCTATCACATCGACGTCACAGTGATGTCAACATCTGTGACGCTGTATTTCCAATGTCACCAGAAAGTCACCACTCCACTGTCAACAATCGGTTCCCATAAGAACACCGAAATTGAAGCAGCCCCGACTTCTGCCAGCGACTGGATTGCTGTGGGACACTTGAACCTAAAAGTAGCTTTCTCCCCATAAAATCTGGGATAGCGCAATGTCCTCCATGTTCAAACGTTTCTTTCGGAGCATACTCCGTGAATACTAAAGGTGCCTCCCATAGTGAAATGACCATCATCTCCGGCACTCATATTGGTTAAGACTGATGCCGTTAGCTGATCCGGCCATCCATAGAAAATTAAACAAAATTTTTTTAATTAAAAAAACTCTCTACAAATCACACTGGGATTTCATGGTAACGATTATTTTAGCCGACGAAAATGAATGATTTGTACCTGAAATTTCGAAGTTCAATCAAAAATAAAGATGGAGATGGATCCAAAAAAGTTAAAATTTGTACCAAAAGATTTAAACCATAAACATAAATCAAAACAGTTCATATGTGCCACAACTAGAGTTTTTAAAGCAGAAAACTCAGAGATATCTGATTAACTGCTATATGCTTGATTAACCTAACTTCAGAGGTTGATCAAGCAGAAAATTCAGGGACTGATTAACCTCTGAAGTTAAGGGAAGCTGAGTCTGACTTTGAGGCAACCCCTCCATCCATTTGGGGAAAGCTTTTTAAATTCCATCCGCCCTTGTACGGAAACTCACTAATGCTGCAAAAAATATTTCCAAATGTGGCCCAGCAGAACTTAAAAAAGTTTAATCTTTTCCCATCATTATATTGACGCACAAAAATATCATGCCTTACATAATACTGCAACAAAATTCTACAGTTGTTAATTGTGAAATCGGAGCTAATTTTTTAAAAAAATGTCCGTTTTTATAGTTGTAAGTTCAGGTATTTGAGCATTTTCTCACTGGAGCATCAGGAAGTCATAGGATTGGTTAGTAAACATAGTAACTACTTTTGAGTCAGAATATTTAGGTTTTTCATTTTAATAACAGAACGTTACTAAATGTGTATTTTATTTTGCTTCGGCAAACTTTCTTTAAAAAATCTTATAAAAATCTTTAAAAATACATTAAAAAAACTAAAACGGGAATTTTAAAGTGAAGTTTTTCAGTCATTCTGGGTGCCCCTTAAATATCCTTAAAATTTTGTGGAGAAGAAAGAGCTTCCCGATCCGTTTGGGTAAACTGGCCCTGAAAAAAAAATCCACAAAGTGTTCCCGAGTTATAATTAAAGACCAACAACATCTGTCAAAATTATCTGAAATGCAGAGAAATGAGAACTTTGCTCTCAAATGCACTATAGAATTAAGTGTTATTTCTGGTATAACGAACTCGTCTTTTTTCCCCAGGTATCTTCAGAAGCACATGACTGAACACTGGAAATGCCTTCCAGTATCCATCTATAAAACAAAATTTGTAAAATAAAAATCAGTATTAAATCATATTGATCTCCAGAAAGACTCTGAACTTGTACAGTGAAACCTGTGAAGTTGACCACCTGTCTAAGTTGACCTAATTGAGTCCTAGAATAGAATGGCTTAGTTACTTTAACATTGAGTTTATCCTTGCCTGTCACATTTAAGTGCCAAAGAATCGCCAGGTCGATGGCCCCGATACCATTGGTGCACTGGAGGAGTAGACCAAATTGATTTTTCACTCAACTTAGCATGCGAATAAATCTCAGTGTAGGTTAGAGGCCCAGGTGGAACCAATACCTCACTGGCCCCGCTTTGGCCAATACATCAACCATTTCATTCCCCTCAAGATCAACATGGGAGGGGATCGACTGTATGTGGACATGATGATCCACCGAAAGGTGTTTTAGCCTTTTGAGAATAGATACTCCCACCCTGTCTCTTACACTGGACCAATTAGCCAAGTGCTGTACATAACTCCTGCTATCAGTTAGGATCCATATTTCATTCCCTCCAGTAACCGTCGCTAAATAGTCAAGGCCTTCGCCTATAGCAATGAGCTCGCTACGGAAAACAGAGCAGCCATCAGGATTCCTTCTCTGAATCTTCATGTAGTTACCATTTGAAATTATATACACTCCACTGCCAGTTCCACCTCTCTCGTTTTTACTGCCGTCAGTGTACAATTTGATAGCGTCAGCCGGGATAATGCTAATTACCTCAAGGGCTAGTTGTTTAAGATGAATAGGAAGGTCAGTCCGCTTGTTCACTTGGACGGGAAGGTCAGTGTGGAAATGTACATTAGGAAGACCCCCCAAAAGGATCTATGCATTGAAACAAAAGATGCTGCTCTACGTTACTTTCCAATAGTTGGGAAGAAGTCACCATACTGAATGGGCTCTTTCTCTTAAGCCTCTGATAAACTGAAGTTCTGTTTTTGTCGCCAAGATCACTTAGTTTCCCATAATATTTCACCAAAGAAGCACTTATCTTCTGAGGCTAAGAGGCTGCAAATCAGCTTCGTACAACACAGTGTCATTAGTAAACAGAGAATCAGTATTCCAAGATGGTTCTAATAAGAGAGATGTAAGTACTTTTGAGAGTACCAGCGTCAGCACCCCAGTCACGTCCTGAAATGTACTTCAAAAGTTTGAGTCGATTCCTGCCTTTAAGCACAAGATGGTCAATGTGTTTATTGCACGTTATCTCTGGATCCAACACGAAACGCAAATATTTTGGATGTTTTTCAACATTTAGAGGCTGGTGGTTCATTACAACACCAGGTTGATGGCTATACAGCTTTCTATTGGTCGTACAGAACCCTACTGTAGACTTTGTTGGATTAAAACTCAATTTGTGGTTTTAGGCAAATTTCCATAAATCCTCAAGGGCAAAATTTACGTTGTCCTCTAATTTCCGTAAATCAGTACCAGAGTTCCAAAGAACAACATCGTCTGCAAAAAGACCCACTTCGCAATTTTGGAGATAACTCTCTCGATTCCCGCCAGGAAGAGCATGAAAAGGGTTGGACTTAAAACCGAACCCTGAGGAACCCCTTGATGAAGTTTAAAGCTTCTTGACCTTCACCTTTATGTTTCTTAAAAAGTCATGAATCCAGGACAAGGCTTTACCACTTATTTTAAAAGTTTCAAAAAGTTTGACGATAAGCCGCTGTATCCAGACCTGGTCGAAGGCTTTAGAAAGATCAAGGAAGGCTGCCAATGTGTGAGCTAAAGAAATAATGTTCACGATTATCAAATTCAGTTTCACTCAGTATATGGCAAAATGTTACTTGGTTCCACACAGAGGTGTAAGGAGCGGGTAGCTGACGAGGCTATAATCACCCCGAAATAAGTAAACATAAGATATGAAAAAAAAATACGCATTTGTGGATAAATTTAAAAGTTCCCCTTGAAAATTTTGAAGTGCAGCTACGGACCTAAGCCAAATTTAATATTTTCTCTAATGCATGTTTCTCCAACTGCAAAGATTTCAAATGCGATTTATGAATTTATTTTTTCTGACTTTTTTTAAATGAATTTTTATGTGAGAACACAAATGGATGAATGCCATACCGCGTAATGTAATGGAATCCTTTCGAGTGCTCCTGAAGAGGAACTGAAAATGCTATAGGCACTATTTTAGATGCAGAACATTACATTGTAATCCTTAATAACATGTATATCAATTTTGTTTCGTTTGAAATAGCCGAATATACCTAAGATACGGTATAAAGAACCACTGCCCATAGAGCGTAATGTATTGGAACTCGTTCGGGAGCACCTGTAAGAGAGCAATAAAAGCTACATACACCATTTTTGATAGGCCACATGGTGTTGTACATGGGAATAATATATATAAATTTCGTATTAATAGATGCATATTTACGGCAGTTGATCACGGACGGGTGGACAGAAAGGAAAACCGAAATCATAAACACTTTTCTCTCTTGTTGGAAAAAAAAATAAACGTTAATAAGTTTTAATTTCACAGTGTCCGGCAGAAGACTGCTCGATTAAACTCGGTTCCCATTCGAATACTAAAAGTGAAGCATCGCCAGCTTGGCCAGTGCTTGGGAGGGTGTACTCCTCTCTCGACCGAGTCTACTGTGGACACGTAGTATGCTAAAGGTAGCTGGTGCATAGGGATGGACGCGAGATGAGACAGAGGTCTACAGCTTTTTTGCGAGACGAGACACAGATTTTTAACATTACGATATAGAGATTTTTGCGAGACGAGACGAAGCTTTTAGGCTATTTTGCGAGATGCGAGAAGCTTATTTTTCGTCTCGCGTCCATCCCTACTGGTGCACGTAAAATCTGTCGTGGCTCCAACGTCCTGCTTGTTCAAACGATACCTCTGGGGTGCGTGTCTCATCTGGAATGGGTTCAAAATTAAGAGACCAATCATGGGAGGCAATGTTGGCCTGCCTACTAGGTGCCCCATAATTAAATGACCAACATCCCCATCACGGTCAATCCTACAAGTAAGCCGCTGACCCTGCCATTTGAAAGAAGAAAAAAGAATAATAATAGCTGCAGATCTCTAATGCAGATAATCGGCCATAATCCAACAAGTAAGCAAATGTCCTAAACTACATTTCGGGTGAAAGGTAGTGTACACTGGTGAAAGGTGATGAGCAAAGCTCCGCTGCTTGTTGTCTGGTTAGAGGTCAGACCAGCAGCCAAATAAAGTAATATTTTCATTGGTAAATGCCATTATCTATTATCCATCCTTTACCATATTTTTCACGAGAAGAAACTCTGGCATACATCAAAACAGGAGCGTAGACAGGGCAGGGGGAATATCAGGATATATTGAGTGTATATTCTTTCATTAAAATGCTTTATATGTTCATATTAATTTATGGTTTTATTTATCTGCTCCAGTTATTTAACCACTAAAGTGAATTATTAATTATGCTTAGCAAGTTTTCTTTTTTTCATGAACTCATGCGACCTTTCTTTGGTTCTTTTCGAATAATCCAGACAGAGTCCGGTCACAACTAATCCGGATTATCAACGCTCTACTGAATTTAAGTACGATTTCTTATTTCCCCCTCCCCCCCAAAAAAAAGTTTTCCTGGCTACGTTCTTGCAACAAAACATTTATTTACGTATACAATATATTTATATATATAAAATACAGACTAAGCACAAACAATAATAAACTCAGAAAAAGCAAAACTTTAAAGAAGGACCGAGAAGTAGACACACAAAAAACCAAACGAGCGGCTGCATAGCAAGAAAACAACAATACCTCACATGGATAATTATTTTGTTTGCAAGCTCTACTTTCTCATTCATCAATACAGTTCGTGCACTCCTAAAATAAACGCGTTCTTTTTTTAAGCATTCAGCGGTCTTTCCCAGAATCCATCTGCCCTTCCAGGAATCACGGCGATGATCCTTACTGGAGCACCGCATGCGCCCTTGATTCTCATCGGGTACACGAAGAGGAAAGCCCCGTAGGCGGGAAGATCCTGCAAATTGGCTACGTTCTCCAGGCCGTAGATGTTGGCCCTAAAGAAGGCCTCGTGAGCTTTGCGCTGCACCGCCTGACCGTTGTCCAGCGAGGTGGTGTCTATCCCGATGCCGTAGATCTTCCTGTATCTTGCTAGCCATTCAGCGGCCCAAGGAGAAATCCCTAACAGGAAAAAAAAAATGATGTGAGTAGGTGGATTTTGTGATCGCATGTTCACGTCATACGCGTGATGTGGTGTTTGTTGATGCCGTTTTTCGGGACGTGATATACAGAATGCTTCTTTCTGTATTCTTTCAGAACGTTACATGCAAGTGGCGCCGCCTGTCGTCAAAAAAAAATGTTAATGATATCCAAGTGTTGATATCTGAACATGGTAGATCTTACTGAGCCTTTGCTAGTCATTCAGTGGCTTGGGAAGAAATCCCTAACACATAGATGTGAATGAAAGCACAAAGATGTAGATGTGATTGAAAGCCTTTTGCGATCGTACATGTATTCAGAACATAGTGTGGTTTTCGTGTCAATTTTTAAGGCCTACTACCTACAAGAAAGATACTTTTCTTACACTGAAAAAAAAAACAACCATGAAGTGTTTCCATGTGACGATGGAAAAATAGTGTGACTTATTTGTTAAACGCCTTTCCCCATTTTTATGCGAAAAAGTGGGGGATGGTTGCCATAAGTGGGGAATCGGCCGTTGTTGTAATGCAGACGACTATTTATTAGCACTTTCAAGTAATAAAACATTGTTTTGGATCTTGCATTAAAAAGAATAAAAATGGTTGTTTGCTAATTGTTCGAATTATATCAGTAAAGGATACAGAATGCTTAATTTTTCTACTGAAATAAACAAAAGAAAAAAACTGATACTGAACTTGCGTAGACATGTTTGGGAATCTAGATCAAATGTTAAGCTTGATTGTTAGTTTGTTTGCCAGTAAGAGGACAGCTCACCTCAGCAAATTTGTCGTTCAGAGCTTCATATGTCCTCTCTGGAATTTCCCTACACAATTTGGATCCTCAACAAATGGGGGACTTCTGGATATTGACGCCTCTAAAAAACTGCTGAAACCCCCGAGGGTACTTTCGGACCCACTTATTTAACGTGCATGTTTACCGTATGGTCTGTAGTAATACATCTGATCTGAAACGCAATTTTCTGGTTATTAGTTCAACACTTCAACCACTGGGCTATCACGGTTCCAGTGTTAACCCATTCGTGCCTGGATATTTTTGCGACTTTCTTCGATTTTTGCTAACACCAGCAGTAATTGATAAATTTCTGATGGCAACTTTTTGAACAAGGCATGATTTCATTTAAAATCATTATGTATAAAAATCCAAATGTCAACATCCCACTTGGCCATATTAAAATGTTTTGTGGAATTGAGGTTCAATACTCGCGAATAAAGGCTCGGAAAAATAAATAACGTTTTCGAATGATAGCGAAAATGCCGTCCCAAAAAAGGGACGCTAGGCATAAATGGGTTAAGCTTTGCAGATCATTGTCGTTTCTTTTCAAAAGCGCCAAAAGAGACGAACGAAGTAAATCTGACAGACGGCAGCAGAAAAATGGCGACCATGCGCCAGACTGCACATTGTAGGTGCTCTATTATGAATTGTTTTGAATATGACGTAATAATGATGTATCGGAAATACTGAAAAGAGCTACAGACCTGGGAAGGTGATTTTACTGATATCACCAGTGTCCGTCCCGAGGAAGTCCTTCTCGTCGGACCATTTCTCCGACCATCCGGAGTTGACCAGTACGACGGTATCGTCGAGCGTCTGTCCGGTCATTTCCTCCCACCACAGCAGGTCTTCGATCTCCAGATTGGCGTTCCTGTCCCTCCGTGTCCGATACCGTATGTCCACTACCGCAGCCGGGGCCATGAATCTGTCAAGGGGTATATCCTCCAAGCTCCATTGACCCTTCACTATGTGACACGGCGCGTCCATGTGCGTTCCAACATGTGTGGCTCCACCGTAGTCTTCCGTTTGCAACCTGACGAGGAAATGAACAAGAACTTGGTGACGCAGGTTGCGGATTACGTTGGCGTTTTCAGGTATAAATCACTTCTAAGGAGTTAAATAGAAGCCAAAGCCAGGAAACCTCTGACGGAATAAGTATTCAATCTTTAGATTAGCAAATTAGAAATGTAACCTTGATGAATTGAATATTGTTGCTATATTTCAAGAAGATCTGTTCTTCTGAGGTTTATTTTAGTCTAAAACTATTATTTTACGGAGTAAGTAACTGAGGTTTTGTATTTCATTGCAAATAAATCGGTTGATCGGAGCGCAATAGTTCCAGATCTTTAGATTTCCCATTGAATTACACTTACATTGAATGAAACTTCGGCAATTTCCCACCAAATTCACTGAGATTAGTTTGGGGAACTTATTTGCTTCTCGTGGATTATCATGGCTCCCTGAGATAGTACAGGCTGTCCGAAAAGCTCCGTTTTTGCGTACGAGCAAAGTTTCGCTCTTTCGATGATTTGGCGCTACTGCATGATCCTATCACTGTTTTCAACTCTACCGGAGAAAAAGTAGCTCAAATCAAAGTTAAAAGTATCCAGAAATGGCTAAAAATGTTTGCAAGCTGAGAAAAAAAAAATAAAATTTCTTTGGCGTTCACGTGCTTGTGCTGCTGAAATATGCTTGTCTGCTGATGCTCTTTGAGTCATTTGGACTTTCATTTTCGATTTACAAAATACTTCGGTATTGGCATTTGCAGAGATCTTTTTCTCCGGCAGAGTTAGCAACAGCGATAGGGTCAGGTAGTAGCGCCAAATCGGCGAAGGAGCGAAGCTTTGCTCGTACGCAAAATCCCATAGAAGAAACTAGTGTTTGGACAACCTGTACTTATCTCAAGGAGCCATGGGGTTATAGAGGCCTCCGAGTTTATTTGGCGACATTTACACGAGGATTGGGGCAAGATTGCAGCTTTTCTTTTGTCAAGCTCGCGAAGCGTGAATATGAAAACAAATAAGTAACTAAAACTCTCACGTTTTCAAAATCTATACCTAGCTTTCCAAATAAATGTGTAATATACGAAAATAGGTTTACCGAAGAAAAAATATGCTAAAATGTACCACTATATGATAAACTATTGTTTGGTAAAAGTTACACAAATTTTGCACTTAAAAACCTTTTTGTCCGCCTAAATTGGCCAAATACTCCACTGTGAGATGGGTGTAGAAGGGACAATCGCTGCCGTCGCGTCCTTGCAACGATGGGTACGAATAAGTTTAAGAATTTAAGACACTAAAACATTTATTTTGAGTCGCTGTCCTTAGAAACTAAATGAATGAGAGTCTTTTCATTTGTATAATGAACTCTCGAGAGAGAAACCAATATAAGTGGCCATTGCAAAGAAATTTCAAAAATGGCCCTGCAAACGAAATGATCATTGTTGTTCCTACTAAGAGAGAGAGGTGCGGGGTTTTGTTGTCTGCCAATAATACTACCACATTGAAACATAAAATTTAACCCCTCCTACCTCCCCTAAATTATTTTCCTGGTTACGGTCCTGGTCACCAGGGCTGTATGCACTGACGGATTAAAGGGGGGCGAGGGGATGACCGCCCATCCGAGAAACAGAAATTACATTTAAAAAAATGAAAGAGATCCCATTTTACTTCCATAAAATGGATATAAATTTCAACTAGCTGCCCCCTCCCCTCAAAGTTGTATTGATCCGTCTCTGGCTGTATGAGATATCCTCAGTCCAGGGGCGTAGCCAAGGGGGGGTTAGGGGGGTCATAACACCCCCATGAGGAATTTTTTGCCATACAAAATGTTTATTCTTCACTCCCTTATCACACACATGTATGCATATATGTGAGTTTCGTTAGTCATAACCCCCCCCATGAAAAAGTTTTGGCTACGCCCCTGCCTCAGTCCTATATGTGACTCGTCTGCACTACTTTCTGGACAAGTACAACTTACCAGTAACCTGCATCGGTATAGTTTTGGTTGATTATGTTCAGCTGAAAGGGCTTCAGTCCGGGGTATCCCTGGGTGGTATCGTCGAAGGGGTGAGTCAAATCCACCACTTCTCCCCTCACTTCACCTCTCAGTGGATCGGCGCAAACATTTGCCTTCCTGGCCCGAGCCGCTGCAAAAAGAACGAGAAAAAGGATTAAGCGTGCGATTTCCATATCTCTTCCATATAGAAACGCTCTTGAAAGTGTGACAGAAATGAGGTACTTTTTCCTGGTATAAAACCGAATATTTATAAGGAATTCTGTTTTGTCTCAGAAGAACGAGCTGTAATATGTGTACACTCGGCAGCTGGTACTGTTTTATGATTTCTTAAACAGGTAGCTGTGTAAATAGGACCGCTGTTCTTGTTAAAACTTTTATTTTATGAGTATACTTTGGTTCAATGTATTTCGAATATCATACTGTTTGGCCCTCTGATGCTGCTCATAGACTTTTTTTTTCATACTGAGTATGTCATTTTTGCAGTAACATTCGTTGTGTTTTACTTATTACATTGTTTATCGACCACAAGAGTAGCTCTCGCGAAGGAGTATATGCCACTCTGTTTGCGGTGGAAATAAGTTTCACCCCATTTTCGACAGGGGAGAATCAAGAAGGAAAATGACATGAAGTGTGAGGTTATCTTTCAATCTACGAATTCCTTTCACGCTCAACCCCCATTGGAAAAGGACAAGTCCAGTTGCCATAGCGACCGCCACTAACCAGACTTTTTGGCGAGAGCTATTCTTGTGATCGACAGACAGTGTATATATATATATATATATATATATAGGTTGCCTTTTATGTTTTTACAAAGGCGCTACTGAAACTTGTCTTCAGGATATTCCTAAAATTCACATTTTTTTAATCTTGGATCTGTGGCATTATAGAAATTGCCTGCGTATTTTGTTTAGACGAGTGTTCTAAAGAAGCCAGTGAGTGAAAAATTAGAAATAACCTGTGAAGGTTTCCGTTGGATGATTTTTTATGGTTTTAAGAAAGGCCTCACTCGATGCTAGAATGCTTAGTATCACTTCGTAAAATTTTTGGTAATGAAACACGATCAGAAAAGACTGTTTACAATTGATTTGCAGAATTTCGTCGTGGTCGTGCGTCCATGAGTAATGAATCACGTGAAGGACGACCAAAATCGGTAGTGATTCCAGACAACATCGATGCTATGCGCAAGATGATTGAAGATCGGCATTTCACATATCGTATGATAAAAGCATCCCTTGGCATATCACAGACTTCAATACATTCGATTTTGCATGAACATTTAGCTGTTAAAAAGATTTGTTCCAGATGGATTCGGATAAATATCTGCAGTGTATAACATTTAACAAGATCTTAACAACATAATTTGAGCAAGTAATCAATAAACACAATAACCAAATACACACTAATAATAAAGATAATAAACAATTACACTAATAAGTAATAAACATAATAAACAAATACACATTAATAAAAAATAATACATTACAAACATGTACACTAAACATAGCGTAAGTGCTGAGTAAAAGAGAGTTGAGGGAAAAGGAAGAGAAGACAGGAAAGAAAGGAGAGATGAAAGAAAGGAGGAATTACGCCACAGTGACAATGATCTGATACTCAAATAATTAACTACAACCGCGGTAGGTGGCTAGCCGATCGTAATGAACAACTCTTGGTTTCGAATTAGGTGACTTACGAATCCGTACAATGACGTCATTCAGACTGTTTAGGTCTGTATAAGGACCGTCACACGGCGACTGAAGCTTGGGAGACAGCCCTTTGCGTCGAGTAGGATTCCATAGCCAAACTTTGTCACCTACGTTGAACTCGTGTCCCGTAGCCTTCGTGTCGTAGCGAGTCTTCATTTTTTCCGTGTTCAGGGGCATCCGCTCCCGAGCAAAATGATGCACGTCTTCAAACCGTGCCCGAAGATTTTCCATGTACTCCTCCGGCGGGCGATGAAGGCGTATCTGGAGGGCGGCCAAACACTAGATCGGCGGGAAGATGAAGATCTCTTCCGAATAGCATCTGGGAAGGTGTGAAGCCGGTAGTCTCATGGACGGCACTTCTATAGGCCAGCAGGAAGAGGGGGAGTTTCTTGTCCCAGTCCTCTTGATTCCTAGATACCAGGAGTGAGAGGTTGTTCAAAATAGTGCGGTTAAACCTCTTCACCATGCCGTCGGATTGTGGGTGTAAAGTGCCCTGAAAATTCTTAACATTGCCGCCTTCCCTAGGACTGCACATCCCGGGCAGTACAATCGCCAGTTAGGAGGTCACCCAAATATCTGCAGAGCCTAACTTTTAACAAAATCTTAACAACATAATTTAAGCAAATACGCACAATAATAAATGATAAACATAATAAATAATTACTCACTAATCACTAATAAACACAATGAGCAAATACACATTAATAAAAACTAATATCTTACAAATATGTACACTAAACAAGGCGTAAGTACTGAGTAAAAGAGAGTTGAAGAAAGAGGAAGAGAAGAGAAAGACAGGAAAAAAAGGAGAGCTGAAAGAAAGGAAGAATTATGCGATAGTGACCATGGTCTAATATTCAGATAATTAATTACAACCACGGTAAATGGCTAGCCGATCGTAATGAAGTACTCTTGGTTTCGAGTTAGGTGACTTACGAAAAAAATTAAAATTTTCAGAAAACAAGGATTTTTTAGGCACTGTTCTACCTTAAAAATTAGCCTTTCTTGTCTGTGAAACTATGAAAAACTAACATATAAGTTTCAGTCCAATTGCTAAAGCATTTTAAAAAACCGACTTACATACAAATTTTAATCGCATAGAACAGATCTTCACTCATTTTTCCGTGCTGTCTTGAATTGTAAAACATTTCTTTCATTTTGTACTCAACACTATGCCGTCCGGCGACCCCACAGTGGTGTACTAGTATTTTCCATTTATTGGAGCATTAGACCAGTTTCTGACGTTTCACTAACAGAACTCCAAGGCCAAAAATAGAAGACACGGAGGTCTACAAGGAGGGCAAACGCAATGCTGTGAAAATGGACCAGGTCGAATTCAAAAATAAGTGATATATAAGTCTGATGCTGCCATCTGGCGGTAATAAGTGCAAATAATTCCACTGAATTAATAATAAAAAAAATTCGTAAATTTTATTTGGAGTAATAATTTTATTTTATTTTTTATGTTTCAGAACAAAACAATTTTTATAACGCTTAAAAAATTAATAAAAATAATAATTTTTAAAGTTATGTACTCGCAAGACATAAAATCTAATTGATAAGTTTTGACGTATGTGCTGTGAAATATGCAGAAAATGCTTTTATGTCTGCATATTTAAAAGATTATTGTGACAATCTACAAACGTAATGCAACTATTTAATCTGCGTTTTAAAGATTTGTATATATATTATTTTTGTGTCTTATCAGAGTCCACGCCCCCTTTTTTTTCCTCTGGCAAATTTTGGTAGTTTTTATTCATATTTATAATTTCACTCTTCCTGTTATATATTACTATTAAATAAGTATTTATTAAAAAATGGGAAGTTTAGTTATCTAATATTTCATTACAATAGCCCAAAAATATTATTTTAATAACCCATTTGTAACTTATATTTTTTGAAAATACATAAATTTTTACAATTAAATTGTTGCTACCAAAAATAGGTAAACCTTATATTCGATTTCCCTACATTCCCTACATATTTAAAAAACAATAACCTTTATTTTTACAAAATACTTAAATCATACATTTTATTTTATTGTTTAATTAATTATTATCATTACCTTTGTACATATTTTCCAGAAAAAAAAATTATTTTTACTACTGTTGTGGAAAATTTATTCATCACCAGAGGTATATCCGCACAAATTACTAAATATATTAATGATAGCTTAGCACTAAATAGCTGGCTTAGTGAATATAAATTTTTATGCTGCCTAAATGCTCATAACATGGTCAATACGCTGGAAAAGGACATTTTAAAATGAAAAATAAATTAAACCATTAATTTAAAAATAAAAACGCAAATTCATTCACAGAAATGCTACGCTAAAGGCCTGGCAGATGGTGCAACAGCGCCATCTATTGACCGAATCTGCGTTAGGTCCGTTTTGGGCTGAAGGAACCCCGTTGCCAGTGGAAGTCCCTTCTAAGTCCATGACAGAGGGTCAGAAACTAGTGTATTGCACGAAAACCTTTGCGGCCACCCATACTCGGCGCCAAGTGAAGAAATTTTTACGAGGCATGCGAACGGCAAAGTGTTAATGTATATTTTCACTAATTAAGAATTTCCCCTTAGTCATTGGTAATAATTGCTAGAAACTTTTAGAGTCCAGTAACTAGGTGAATATCGCATTTACAAAAGTAGCTTTTTGTGAATATCTTACGAAAGTTGTGGCCTTCATTTTTCTCACTGGAATCAATTGTATAGAGGGTTACCTTAAATGTTTTTTTTTCTTTCTATTTTTTAAATATTTGGCCCATTATAAAATTTACGGCCTCAAAAGTAACTGTATTCATTAGAATATTTTTTTCTTAACTGGTAATATAGTGTTCAGAAGTCAATATTAAAAAAGTGCCGCAATTATCAATTTGAAGTACCTTGTATAACGAGCAAATATCCCGGTCCCTTCGTTATCGTTATAAGTAGTTCGATTGCACTTTAAAAAGATATTTCCTATACGGACCTTTTTAAAAAAAAAAAAAGTATAGCGAGCCCCCCTAGGTGTTGGGGGCGCTCAGGTAAATAGAAGCAATGATTAAGGGCATTTCCCTTTTACTCCCGACATCGCAGGAATGAGTGATCCTTTTTTTTTTTTTTTTTTTTTTTTTTTTTTTTGTTTGGCTTTATCTCCAAACGAATGCCTGATCTTCAAAATTACCCAGAAGCTACGTCACAAGTCTCCTGCTTTTAAGTAGCACTGAACTGAGAGAGACGGAAACCAGCTGGAAAGTGTTCAACTTTCACAAAAGCAAAAGATGGAAAGTTGCACAATACACATGCCCTTGGAAGAGTTTAACTTTAACTGTCTATACCCACATCAGGAGAATTTTATCACATCCTCTCATGTACGCGAATAAAAAGGGACGTATATGTATCTATTCAATGTTTATTCCTAAACGGCTCTATTGATCAGCTTCAAATGTTGTACAACTATTCAGACAAACCTATTGAACACTCTCACAAATAATAAATTAAAAAAGCTGAAGCACTTTCATATTTTAAATACGCATAAAAGTGCTATATAAAGCATCTCATAATACATGCGTCATCTCTATTTTTCTTCTTTATTCCATTAAAATGGAAAGTGTCTCCTTATTCATGGATGTGCCGTTACTTTCCTTCCTTGTTCCATTAAACAATTCTTTGGAATCAAAATCTACATTAAAATCACCTACTAAAACTGTTTTATGATCTTCGCCAAGCATATTCTAATATTTCCCCTTTATAAACATAGTTTGGAATGTGCATCAGAATCCATGAGTGTGCCGTGCTTGCCTTTCTTGTTCCATATAAAATACTTTTCAGAAGCGAAATCTATATCACAATCGCCTACTAAAACTGTTGAACAATCTTCGTAAGGCATGTTCTAACTATACTTGTCCTTTGTAATAAACTGTAACGTTTGTAGGTTTCTCACCAAATATGAAAGATATCACCAAGCTAGGATGAGTTTTGAGGACTTATTTTTTGGAGGCAATCTTGGTAATAAATCATCAAAAATTGTAAACCTGGCCGACTCAACATTTTATTCTCACCCTCCTCCCCTCTCTATCTTATAGCTCTAATGAAAAAAGCAACGACAACGTGTCGACGTCTCCAAATTAATCCGACAGAAAATACCCGGCGTGAACGAAATAGCACTCTAGTGCTCATAAACATGGGCTACATAATATCTGAATTTCCAACCGTTCCCCGAATTTTGGCGACTTTTTTGTAATTTTCAGCTCCAGGAAGCTTCTTTAATATCTGATAGAATAGTATAAAAAAAGCAAGATATTCTAAGTGAGACTGACGCCATTTTGATGCATGGGATTTAAAAACCCATTAGAAATCCGAATATGGTTTATTACAGCCTATGGTTGGCGCAACCTATAATTATCTTCCTATATCTGACAGTTTTTAAGATATAATTCTCAAATTTTGTACATCACCTCACTAGTGTATGGCGCACATTTTATTAACTGGGAATTTTTTGTACCGGGGTCGTATATAAATTTAACCCTTTAACCCACAGTGTTCTAGCTCTGGGAACACCAAACTCTGACGTTTGGACTGTTGCCAGTCACGAAGAATAGATTTAATTTCTATAAAAATAGCTGCGTGTGACATAGCTCCAAGAGAATCCTTTACTATTTAGCACGCCATTTCCTGTCAAAAAATTGTCACGATTATTTTTAACAGCACTGACATCTGCTGAAAAATGGAAGAATGCGAGAACAGCTAGATAGATTGTCCAATGCTGAAAAAAGGGCAGCCGTTGCCATCGCTCTACTTAACTACCAGCAAGATGACGGACGATTGAAACGTTCATCGCGTGCCACAGATCTAGAGACGCTTTTTTGACGCAGTTGGTTGTGCCGCACAGCCCTGAATTGCCGTGAATTTCTTACGTGGTCCATTTTCATTTTCATATTCATCATAACTAATGCCTTGTATGGATTTCAGTAAAGCATACAGGGTGTCCCAAAATCTTTGACCTAGATTTTTTTTTCGTTAAATACTGAGCATAGACATACACAATAAATTACACAGTTACGCAAAGATAAAAGGCGGAATTTTAAGGTATCGATTTAAACTTTCGGATCCTCCGACTGCGCTGTCTGGCAAGATTATTAAAAAATGCAATGAAAACGTGTCGATGCAAATCGGTCCACAAAAATATGTTAAAAAAAAAAAAGGAGTGAAAGAAATAGCACTGGAGTTCAAAATATAAAACCGAAACAGCTCTAATGAACTTTGCTCAGCGAGTTAAAATATTCAATGCACCATGTTACCGCAAGGTTATCTGCATATCTTTTGGGTATGTGCTCAGAGAAATGAACTCAGCTACTGATATGAAAGCTGTATAGCCCGACTGTGTGTGGAAGCAAAGATAAGATTTTAAATATGATACATCAGTTCCTCACCAATCAATTTCTATAGTCTGGAGAACTATAGCATTTATGTATTCTTTTTCCTTTTCTTGCCTTTTTTTTTTTTTTTTTGATAACCTGTTGTCATGACGCGAAATAACTAATCTTGTTTCACAAACACATTTTATCAGCACACATTTCTTTACACACATAAACATCTAACACAGAGAGCACCAACCATCAATAAAAATTAGAACGCCATCTCAACCGAACTGAGTTGAGCTGGGTTCACACCCGGAAAAAGAAAATCCTAACAAAAAAAATATCAGGGGGCCAGGGACGTAGCCAAGGGCCCCCCCCTTGAAATATTATCCCCCCTTGGATATAAATTTCAACTAGCCGCCCCCTCCCCGCAAAGTTGTATTGATCCGTCTCTGGCTGTATGAGATATCCTCAGTCCAGGGGAGTAGCCAAGGGGGGGTTAGGGGGTCATCCCCCCCCATGAGGAATTTTTTGCCATACAGAATGTATATTCTTCACTCCTTTATCACACACATATATGCATATATGTGAGTTTCAGTAGTCGTAACCCCCCCCCTATGAAAAATTTCTGGCTACGCCCCTGCAGGGGGCGATACGCCACCTGGCAGGACACGTGTCATTACACTGCTGATAGTGTACGCTTTATTAAAAGGCTGAAATTTATGTAGTATTTTTCAAATTTAAATTCTATTAAAAGTACTTCCAGACTCTTCTATGTGTACATAGTATAAGGCTGTACCAGAAACAAATTTCGGGAGGGGGAGGAGGTATATGCTACTCTTCGAGGAGGAGGATATATAGAGCTAAAATTTTTTCGCCTATAATTGACCTCCAGAGTCAATACAAATAATGTGAAAAATGTTTCGAACGGTAATTTTTAAGCCATAAAACCATTATTTGTATCTTTAATTAATAATAGTAGTAGTTGCTGCGCAAAAAGATGCCATTATTAATGAATTTAAAATATTTTAGAAGCAACATGTAAACAAAGTCAACAAATAAAACATATTTCCAGTGATATAACTGTGTCTAGTATTTTAATAATATTTAATGTAAAGAAGTAGTAATAATTTTTATTTATATGTAAGAAAATGTAAGAAGTACTGGCCATGTATATGTAAGAAGTACTGGCCAAATTTACATTTCCTTCTATGTACAATTGGAAAGACAAGTTGAAACGATTATAAACGATATAGTATTTTAATAATATTTAATATAAAGAAGTAGTAATAATTTTTATTTATATGTAAGAAAATATATACTGGCCAATTATTTACATTTCCTTCTATGTACAATTGGAAAGACAAGTTGAAACGAATAGCAAGTAAGTCAAAATTTCAATTGATTGCATTTTAAAACTTAATTATTTTTCTTCATGAGTGATTTCATGAAAATTATATAACTAAAATCTTTGTGTCTTTTATAATGACTTACTTTTAAATTAAAATTAATTGATAATTTGTACTGTAACACAAACGGGAAAACCACATTAATTAGTAATAGCCATGCCTCTTCAATTTCTACCGCTGCTTCCAGTGCATGATTGCCCCGCAATGTCCCAGCGGTTGTCAGCAGGCGTGTACGTTAAGCCCAACAAACAAGTGCGCTTGTTGCAAAAACCATGTAATTCAAAGTGTCACCAATCTTGAGAATGCACGTGAGCATTATTTTATCATACGGGTTGTAAATTCGTTTTCTTAGTTGTAATAACATTTTAAACCGTTTGATTATTTGTATTATAGTTTTTTAATTGATTGATGATTGATTCTGTCAACTAATTTGTTGAGTGTTCGATTGCATTAACTTGATTCTTTAGATATCGACAGATAAATTAGTAACATTATGTTAACCCTTTGAGGCGCAACCCTTTCCCAATGCTGAAAAAAGGCCAGCCGTTGCCATCGCTCGACTTAACTACCAGCAAGATGGCGGACGATCGAAACGTTCATCGCGTGCCGCAGATCCAGAGACCCTTTTTTGACGACAGCTGGCTGTGCCTACCAACAAGATGGCGGACGATCGAAACGTTCATCGCGTGCCTCAGATCCAGACAGCCTTTTTTGGCGATAGCGGGCTGTGCCGGCACAGGGCCGGGTCGTCAAAAAAGGGTCTCTGGATCTGTGGCACGCGATGAACGTTTTGATCGTCCGCCATCTTGCTGGTAGTTAAGTCGAGCGATGGCAACGGCTGCCCTTTTTTCAGCATTGGTCAATCTATCCAGCTGTTCTGGCATTCTTCCATTTTTCAGCAAATGTCAGTCCTGTTAATAATAATCGTGACAATTTTTTTACGGGAAATGACGTACTAAAAAGTAAAGGATTCTCGTGGAGCTATGTTACCCGCAACTATTTTTATAGAAATCAAATCTATTCTTCGTGACTGGCAACAGTCAAAACGTCAGAGTTTAGTGTTCCCAGAGCGGGAACACTGCCCGTTAAAGGGTTAATATGAGAAATGTACAGAAACATTGCTGTTTTTCCGGCGAAGATCTTAGTTTAAAGATTATGCCTAGTCGGTAACATGCAGATTAACGAGTGCTTAATCGATTTGCGGTGGATTACATTTGCGGGTGAGCAGGGCTCCCTCACATGACCCCCTCCCCCCCACAGAATTCTAGACCGTAGAATGGCAATTGCTTTGCTTTCACCTGTAGAGAGATTAGGGCTTGAAAGGAAGGATTGGGTTTACTGGCAGAAAACCCTCATTGCGTTATTTGACTGACAGTACTAGAAGCCGCTCTAAACAAAGTTTTTGCCCGCAGGAGATAAATTTAATAACTTTTTAGCTAAGTACAGTTAAGACTAGGTAAACAGATATACTAAACAGAGCAGGCGCTTTGTTAGTGATAAATGACTATTACTCCGAGACAGCTCTTGAGAAGACGAAGGGGACACTGTGGAACCACCCACTGGACAGAATAAAAATCATGAGACCTCTATACATATTCCCAATACCTATTTCCGTTCTAAGTCCATATAAGTTCTATGCTCCTCCCCAGGGGCGTAGCCAAGGGGGGGTTAGGGGGGTCATAACCCCCCATGAGGAATTTTTTGCCATACAAAATGTATATTCTTCACTACATTGTCACACCCACGTATACATATATATGAGTTGTAGTAGTCGTAACCCCCCCATTAAAAATTTCTGGCTACGCCCCCGCTCCCCCCCCCATAAATACGCCATTGATATTTCACCGATATAAATGCTCATGCACGAGACAAAAAAAAAAAAAAAATTCCTCCCGACCTTTAGATATGCACAATAAAGTATAATTTTGTAACAATTTTCCAAGCCGTTTCCGTGCGTCAACTAAATTAACCAAATTCGCTCATTTGAGGCAATTTTTCTCCCCCTCTTCACAAAAATTGGTCTCCATTATCGTGTCTATCATATACTCACACACATGCATAGACAAAAGGAAAAAAAGAAAAAAGAAAAGATCTATCATCTAAGAATGGGGTATGTTTGAATGTCACCTCCAAACAAAACAAGTTCCAGAAATGTTCGTTTTCTTTTCTGTGTGTGTTACATGTTCTTTTGTCTAGTAGAGAACCAACCAAACAATATTCCTTCTCACGGCAATGCAATTTAATCATCTCTATGGATTTTTAAAAGTGTTTAGAATCCCTATTATTTTGACAGGAGGTTTCAATTTGTTCGGGCATGTTATGCAACGGGGGTTCTTTTACTTGTTTCTTTTTCCTATACTGTGTAACATCCGCTCTTTACAAGGTAAAAATTATCAAAAAGAATTTTTATTTTTGTATTGTATTAATGGCATCATATAACAAGCCGCCCCTTACTCATCTGCATAAGCTATACCTACCTCAGAAGGTGAAGGTTAAAGGAACTGACTGGTCACATTGAGGGAAATTTCGTTTATGCCTCATCTTCATACTGAGACTTCAAACTTAAGGTGAGTTCTTTGCGATATTGTTGATTTTATTTGGCCTTCAACTTTCTCTTTAAAAAAAAAATGACCATGTTCCATAACATCAAATGATTGGGAAAGTCCTTTTCAACACTTTCCAACAAGTTTAAAAAGTGTTTATGATTTCGGTTTGCCTGTCTCTCCGTCCGTTTTTTCTCCAACTCTGGTAAATATACATCGATCACAAGAAAATTTATAAATATCATTCCTGTGTACTGTGCCATGTACCCCGATGAAAATGGTGTACGTAGCACTTATAGTTCTTCTACAGGAGCACTCAAAAGAATTCCAATACATGCGCTCTATGGGCAGTTATTCTTTAAAGCGTATTTTAGGGATATTCGGCAATTTCAAATGCAACAAAATTAATATATGTTATTTAGGATTACAAAATAAAGCTCTCCATCGAAAATAGCATCTGTATCATTAAAAGTTCTTCTGTAGGAGCAGCCAAAAGAATTCCAATACATTACGATCTATGGCTGTTTAGAAATATTAATCCAATACGATAAGTATAAAAATGTCGATAATAGTTTACTCTTCAGTTAAACGATCGAAAAAACTTTTAAAACTTTTATAGGGTCTCACAAAATTACATTATATAGAGATAATGCATTTCTTAAAATTATCTCAAAAATCTCGACAAATTAGGCTCAAAAATATTGTTGTATTGGAAAGTGTTTTATAATTGATGCGTTTGGCATAATTTATTTTTCTTGTTTTATTTTTAATTTAGCTTTTGACGAAACTGCATATACGTATCAGAAAATTAAAAAATTGAATTCATCATTTTAAAAGCTGCATGTCACGTCTATTTTTTTTCTCCTTCAAGCGAACGAACATTTCTAGATAGACCAACAATTTGGGTAATACCATAGTAAACAACCCAAGTCAGTGAAAATAAACAGTAGCGGATACAGAAATTTTTTGGGGGGAGAAGGGCTAATTTATATTTAAAAAAAAAAAAAAATACTTGACCTAAGCGAAATGTACAATAAAGCAAAATTGTACTACAAAGCAATGTAAACATTTTTGGGAGAGGATAGTTTATTTAAAAAAAAAAAAAAAAAAAAAAAAAAAGAAAGCTCTTTTCACCATAAGCAAAGTGTCCAATAAAGCAAAATTTTCTCTTTAGCAATGCCTTTTGGAGAGGCTGGGGCCCCCCTAACCCCTTACTTGTATCCGCCAAAGAAGAAGAACAAGATTATATCCAATCATATTAAATGTTTGGAATCTTTTTTTTTCCTTCTTTTAAAATTATTTTCTAGAAGTCGGGGGGGGGGGCGTTTTTATTTATTTACTGGGAACAAAAATGCAATAATTTCTTCAACCTTTTTCTGCCGAAAGAAATATGCTATATTTTTTAGTACGTTCGATAGATATACAAATGCATTTTTCAAATTCATAAATTTAATTTATTTACTTTCTTTTCAATCAGTTCAAACAAAAATGACCAATGCCCGAGTGGATAAGACACTGAAAAATTGGGAGATGCGGCTGTCAATCTGACGGTCTGGAGTTTAGGGCGATTTTCTCCAGATGTAACGTGAATATGCGTTAGAATCCATTTAAAAGTCCTCCGCCTCAGACATCCCCTCTTTCCTTCAGGAAGATAGCAGTTGTATAGCTTTGGCATTACCCACAGCCAAAGAAAAATCTGTTTTGTTTGGCTGTGGCAAACAAAAACTACAGCGAAATTTCCTACAGCGAGTTTTCATACTTTCTCGTTATTACTATCGAAATTACTTGCTGTAAAGCGTAACAATCGAGTCAGATTTAAAAAGTCACAAAAACTGTCACTGTGACGTCACTTATTGTCCCAAGAGACAAGCAGTCACATTATGACTTGATAGTGACGTCATTTGGTGACTCTTCACAAATGAAGATCACACTGAAATTACATCCCTGGGACACTCCTGAGACTTTTTGTGACGTCACAGGTACTCTTTCGAGAGCATCGCGCTTTGAGGAAAGTTCAAAAGAATTTTTGTGCCGATTTATTCCGCCCAATTTTTCCAGATTACCTGCAGTTGATTTTGAAAACTCATCACGTCGCAAAAGTATTAAGGCAATAGACCCCATGTTAAATAAGTTTATGAATGATGCAGGGGAATTCTGAATTTGTATAATATACAAAACATGTATAGTACTTCACTATCTTCACCGCAAATCAAAATTCGAATCCCGTCCGCTGGCGATGGTAAAGGTAGACAGGTTAGCAACTTGCGAAGCGTAATGGCCAGGGAGAGAACTAGCTCCCTGTTGGTCTAATGGCTTCGCATGCAGATTGGCGATATGTTTCCACATCGCTACGTCCGAGCAAAAATAAAATCAAATAAATAAATAAAACCTCAGCAATTGTCTATAAATTGCAATACCAGTTTTTTTGTTTTACTTGTAACGCAGAGCTTCAAAGGGGGTGTATGACTTTTCGAGACTATTTTAGTTTACACTTTGCGAATAGTGAGACAGAACTGGCGTTCTTGAGCTGAACACATCTTTGCGGGACACAAGATATAAGAGGTAAAATAAGACTTTTGCAATGATTTAATTGTTTTTTACATTCATGCGTGTTATTTTACAGAGATCTAAATCAATTTTAAAGTTGAAACGTGTTTCTGATTTTGGTTTGTCTTTCTGTCTGTCTGTCTGTCCGTCCGTTGCTACCTACTATACTGCCGTCATGCAATGATTCCTACGAAATATATATGTTTTATTGACATGTAGTGTACAATAAATTCCATTACAACAGGCCCACCGAGGGGGAGGAACAGAAAAGGCAATTACCCCTAGGCCCGGGCTTTAGGAGGGGGGAGCTGATATTTGTTATGAATTTTGTCATGTATAAGATTTTATATATATGGCCTACGGTCAATTCAAAGTGTACTAATTCTACACTGTTAGAAAAAATTCATGGGGAGAAAAGATTGAATGTATTTTCTTCCTTGTTTATTTATTTATTTATTTATTTGGGGGAGTGGGTGGGCAGGAGGCGAAGGGCCCGTCTCAAACACATGCACGGACTGGAAAATCATAACGTGGTGTCTGATCTAGACTTTATTGTTCTTTTCATTGGAGCATTCAAAAAAATTCAAACTTTATGCCCTGTGGGCATTCACTGTTTATAGCATATTTTAGAGACATTTATCTATTTCACACAAAATAAAATTCATATATGTTGTTGAGGACTGCAAAATAATGATGTCCATCGTAAAGAGTGTCTGTAGCATTCAGAGTTATTTTACTGGAGCTCACAAAAGAATTCCGATACATTATGGTCAATGGCAGTTTAGAGACAATCGTCCTTTTCAAGCTCAATGCTATACATATATACCAATTTATAACAGTTTACTCTTCATTTAAAGAGTAAAAATGACAGTAAGTTGCTTTAAACGGTCTCTCAAAATGACATGAATAGTGATACGGCTTTTTTTTTTTTTTTGAGGTCATGTCTAAAATCTCGCCAGGCTTAGCGACGATACATTGCCAAAATTTGGTGCAACAAAGGCAGTTGAGTTGGAAGTTTACATTACAATCGATGCGTTTATTGGCATGATTTTTCTTTCGCGATTGTAGAATCAATAGTCCACGTTAATTAATACTATTTTGTCCCCTGCCAGCGAATAAACCTTAAATGAGTCCAATCAATACCGCATCCAACAATAGAGCGAACGCCCAGCTTGTCGACATTTGGCGCACTTTTGAGAGAGACAAACGGCCGCCCTTAAACCATTAGCTAACTGTATACGTAGGATTGTATTGTGTTTGAAATGGGTGAATGTCTGTAAAACTTCCATTGACAGTAATGTATTTTAATTCTTTTGAGTGCTCCTGTAGAACGACTATAAATGACAGATGCATTATTTCCAATGGGCAGCTTTATCGTGTAATCCTCAATAACATACATCGATTTAGTTTCGTTTGAAATGCCTGAATATCTCTAAATTGCGGTTGAAAGAATGACTGCCGAGCGTATTGGAATTTTTTTGAGTACTCCTGTAAAAGATCTATAAATCTACATACGCCATTTTCAATAGGGTACGTGGTACTGTACGTAAGAAAAACAAATATAAGTTTCGTAGCAATCTAACATATTTAAGGCAGTTGGATCACAGAAAGACTGATGGGCAGACAGACAAACCGAACTCATAAACACTTTTCAACCTTAAAATTATTAAAAACTTTGCAAAATAACACCATTAAATTTTTTTTTGCAATCGAAACAGCTGTAAATTTTGATGACCTGACGAGTAACTTTTGGGGTTATTTCTTAAACATTTTAATTATTTTATGTTTTAAACTCCAATTATTTTGAGAGTTTTTTTTTTTTCAACCTCGTTCGAAAGTGTTAAAAACAGTGCAGTACGAGCGTTTCGGGTGGTAGAAAGGGTTCACCCTTTATCAACTGTGATAATTTGATACTTCTACACAGGTAGGAAAGTGGAATAACGAAAAGGTAAATACAAAGTGCGCATTTTGTGTGAAAATCGAAAATAAGTATTGAAAATTCTCATCTTAACTTTTCTAAGTTTCCAATTCATTATTTTACGGGGCGCTGCAAATTATTTTTTGCATGGGGCGCTGCAAAAATATAGCATATTGCACTGCTTACATTCTGCCGTGTCATTCGACCAATGAGAAGAGGCTCTCATATCTGTCCCACTCTTTCGCCTTTTAGGATAACTATCTGTTTTTCACAGTTGATCTTTATGTAAAGTGTTAACTGCTGCGTAGGAAAACTGAGCTGCATTGTAGAAAAAGTAAGCTGATTGTTGTTAGGATGCATTGTAAAAGAAAGATGAGGGGATTATCAAGACATCACCGGAAACACAAACTAAAAAAATGTTGGCATCGGAAACCAGGTGAGTAAATTATGTCTGTGTTAACCTTTACTTTCTTATATCTTTTTTCTTGAACCCTTTTTGAAAGTTAAGACTAGGAAGCCCTGTAGTTTAATTGTTAGTGCATTGCACTTTTGTGCTGGGGTGGTCCAACGTTCGGATCACAGAGCTGAGATTTTTTCCCATTTTTCATAACTTAAAGGGACTGGTAAAATAAGGGCCAACAGTTTTTTTTTTTTTTCCCCTTTTCCTTCAACAAGCAGAAACTTGTGCTAAACATACGTGACTCTTTTGCACATAACGGGTGCTTCGAAAGTCCGTCTAAATTTTAAAAAGCCGTTAAAAAAGGCCAAATAATGTTTAAAACTGCAGTTTCCAAGAATAATATTGTATATTAAGGCTAAGCTACTCTAGGGCTAACTGCCAAGGGAGGGAAGACTTTTCAAGGGGTTTTAACACGTATTAACGTTGCATCTGGGGGAAAACTCCCGAAACTCCAGACCATTAGATCGATGGCCGCGTGATAGGCCCGAACTTGGGACCTTTACATTTCAGCCATCTACCGTGTTCTGTGTCTTTATCAACTGCGCCATGGTGGGGCTTGTACGAAGAGAATTACGGGGAAGATGTATTTTTTTTAATGACAAAATATAAAAAATAAAATAAAATAAAAGCGTTCTGCAAAAAGTACCGATAGATCGGGCTGACATGTATGTATTAAAAAACTTTCCAATCCCATATCTCCCCCGCCCAAAAAAAAGAAAGAAAAAAAATCTGTTTATTTAATGATATCCATAATTGAATACGGACCCAAAGTCTTTTTACGGCTCTACAATACCTTTAAAGGATGGATAAAATATTACAGACCTTTAAACTAATTGATGAGATTGTTTTATGAATATTTTTCGAAAAAATATTCTTTTTTGGAGTTTATAATACGTATATGAGTTTGATTTTATAAATGAGTGAAAATATGAGTTTTATAAATGATGCTGTTTAAATCCTATTTTCATTAAATCTTTTTTTCTCTTTTAGCTTTTTAAAAATACTTACATGAATATTTCATTGTGAGTATTTTTAAAAATCTGAAAGAAGAACAATACATAGAAAATACAGAAATAACAATATTTCTGTATTTTCTCCCGTGGAATTTTTTTTATTGTATTTAATTAAAGTTACTCTATAACTTAATTACAGACCTCCTGAATGATTTTTGCAACTAACTAGGACATCATTTTAATTGATGCAAGAAAAAGTTATCTTTGAAAATGCATAAAGATGCGAAAGTCATTTAGTAATTTACATGTAAATGTATGGATAATTTAAATATTTACATAATAATACACTTATGTGACTCAGAGGTTTCAGCTTATAAATGCGGAACTAATTTTTATCTGGTTTCTGAAGCTTATGTCGCATTAGAAAAGTTAAATTTAACTTATTGCATGATGATAATCATTAGATATTTACTTCTTATCGGACGAGATTGATTAACTAGATATAGCTTTTGAAGGACATAAAATTATTGTATTCGAATAATTGTGTTTAAGTTTATACGGATGTTAAATTATCATAAAAATAATATCTGCATGTTACACTATACAGGGTGTTCCCAGAAACACTGACCTAGGCTTTTATTCCTTAAATATTGATCATAAATTTATACAATGCTAATTACTAATTACAAAGCTATGTAAAAAATAGTAGATAACGTTTTGATATCGATTAAAATTTTCAGGCGATTTAATCTGAGTAAACACAAAATAAAAATTTATACGGCCCCCGTACAAAAAAAATTACCAAATAGTAAAATGTGTCCCATACACCAATGAGCTGATGTACAAAATGTGAGCACAGATATGAAAATAAATACTTGCTTTAAAAAAAAAAAAAAAAAAAAAAAAAAAAAAAAACCACTTTTTTCAGTGGCTCTCGGAACAAAAAATTGTATCGATGATCGCGTTTCATGGATCGTACACAAATTCACAAATTACGACAGAAAACAGTGACTGCATACATACATATACATAGCATTTTTGCTGATACTGGTATTGTATAGCCCCTCACCAACTTTGTTTAAACTCTGAGCCTTTTTATGATGAAAGGCTGAAACTTTGTCCACCACCTAATTAATGTATGGGACGCATTTTACTAACTGGGACTTTTTTTGTAGGGGGGGGGGGGGCATATAAAACTTAAAATTTTGTATTCCTTTAAATATTTTATCGACTGAAAATTTTAATCAATACCATAAAATTCTGTACATTTTTTACGTAAGATTGTAATTTATTGTGCATGTCTACGATCGATCTTTAAAGAATAAAAGCCGAAGTACAAAAGTTCAGACTACGTCTTCAGTACAATTCGTCATTTACTCTCTTAGTGCGTCCAACAAGATGTAAATAAACTTGGATTTCCAAACTTATATTTTCTGAGGTTTTATAATTTGTTCTAAAAGCTTCTTCAGTTAAAATTATATGCAGTATTTTCCTACCGAAATCAAAATAAAGAAATATAATAATAATAATAATAAAATTGCATACAAAATAAAAATCATTGAAGAAAATAAAATTACAAATTTTTTTTAATCGTCATTAATCACGATAAAAACTAATTTTAATACTATAGCATTTCTACTCCTGAGCTGCCTGCTCTAGGCATGCAACAGACTTACTAGCTACAAACCGAAAAGTTATTTAACACTCACAGAGCAATTATTTCAGCTCAAATTTAATCTTAGGAAAGTAGATCATCCTGTATCTTCGTAACATTATTACGTACGTGCTGTCCCTCTTTTTTCATACTCTCCAACAAGATTGAAAAGTGTTTGTGATTTCAATTTGTCCGCCCGACCGAGCTCTACCTGCTGTAAACATGCATTTACTGAGTAACTGCTGTAAACATACTATGTACTGAGCATATGTACTATGCATGTAGCACTTATACCTCTTTTACAGGAGAGCCCAAAAGAATTCCAATACATTATACTCTAGGGGTAGTCTTTAAAGCATATTTTAGAGATACATATTAGGTTTCTCAAACAAGACAAAACTAATATTTATTTTTAAGGATGACAGAATAAAGCTCGCCATTGAAAATAGCCTCTCCCTCTGGTATCAGTAAAGTTCTTCTACAGGATTATTCAAAAGATTTCCAGTACATTACTGTCTGTAGCAGTTAAGGGACTTTAATCCATTTCAAGCACAATTCCATAAGTACTTAAACGATTATACCTGCTTTTTCTTTATTTAAAAAATGAAAATAACTTTTAAAGTTATTTTACAGGGTGTCGTAAAATTGCATTAATATTGATATGCAGGTTTTTTTTTTAAGAATATCTTTGAAATCTCGATAGATTTAAGGGCAATGGATCGTTAAATATGGCGTTTCTTTCTTTTTTTAACTTGTAGGTTTCTTTAAAGATGTTGGTATTTTATGCCCTGCCGCTGATCCTGTGGAGTGCCCACGGCGCTCCCATTCCCTGGGAGATGGTAGACATGTCTTACACTTTCGACGACACCACTCTCCACTGGCCTGGCCTGAAACCGTTCGAGCTGAAAGTGAATGTGAACGGCACCCAAGAAGAAGGCTACTGGTAAGTTTTGAAAATAACCTGCTTCACCCGTAGAGATATGAATACAAGGAGACAACATTAGCTATCTGACAATGAAGCCGAAACTTTAACCTATCCGCCATACTGCTGATACGATACCACATTGTAATATGACTGTGTTATTCTTATTTTATGGTGACAGTTCCGATTTTAAAGAAGTAATGTCGACAAGAATAATTACGTATTTGGCATAACTGTAAAACTTTTAACTGCAGAATGCTGGGATTTTGTATTTAGAACTACTGTAATATATAATTGTGCATCTTTACTTTTCAATCCATAAAATCGAACATCTTTCAACTGTTGTTTAAAAAGAAACCAACAAAATGCTCCGCCATACTTAGACCAGCACAGTTACTTCATTTCGTCCAATGCTGAAGATAGCTAATGCCATTTCCTTGTATTCATATGTCTATGGTTCCACCAAATCTGATGCTCTAAAAGTGAGCGACGATTCGAAAATTGAGTTAAATGAAGAACGGAAGGCGGAAAGTATGCACGGTGCGCTGCATTCTGCTTGCGAAATCACGATTTTAATTCTTGCCAAGTTTTAAAATTTGTTACACGTTCGTACCCAAATGGCCCTAATAACATACTCATGAACACAAGGCTTAGCTAATACTAAAAATAACGTTTTTTTGACTACACAAACAAGGGGGGGGGGGAAAGTTGAGTGGGAAAACTTTAAAGAGAATGTTTTCAATTCTCTGATCAAAGTTTTTTGTTGCGGGAAATGGTAATGTGAAACACCGTTTATTAGTTTCGGAAATACATTAAGACCTCGGTACAACGATATTTAGTTGGCTATATAAAATTATCGTTCTAGAGGGGTGTACCATTGTATCGAGGAGAGATTATAGCGTACGGAAATTCCGCTGGACGGCAAAATTTTATCGTTATAGAGGAATTTATCGTTACATCAAATATCGTTATAGCGGGCTTTACTGTAGTTATTGATGCCTTTCCATTCGATGGGACGTGCCGTATGTAAGCATAATTTCCCCTTATTTCTAAGAGGAAAACAGCAAAACCGTCAGTTTCGATGGCCTTCTTTTTTTTTTTAATTGATTCTTCAAACTGTCTCTCCATTTTTTGACACCCGGTTATTAAACTTTCCTTAATAAGCAGTATCCTAAAGCTAAATTTGGTTTAACTGGTATACAGAAACCCAACCAAAAATCCTATTAATCCTCAAGAAACAGCTGGAATTCATAACATTAAGTGAACCCTCAACGAAAGCAGGTAGAGGCAGTTATATAGGAGAAGCTAAAAAAGAAAATAAATGAAAAAAAAAGCATATTAACAACCTTAAATATGAAAAACTCAGCAGCGCGCTTTCACGACTAGCTCGAGTTTCCACTATATCAATTGATTTTGAAAGAATCTAAAAAATAGTTCACTACAACAATAGACAGTATGCCTTCAGAAAGAACTAAAAATTTGCACTAGAGAATGAACAAGATAACTCAAGTCACGTTAAAGACAGTGACGTGCGGTGGCATTTTGTTATGGGTAAGCAGCACAATGGTTGTACCAGACTATTTTCAGCAACTAATTTACGTTTATCACTTATCTTGGTCGATTGGTTTTCATGAAATTCAATTTCGCTTGAAAATTAAGTTGGTTAAAGGTGCAAGTTGACTAACCTCTTTGAATTAAAACACAACAGTCGTTTGTATGATAGCCACTATAGAAAGCAGCATTACTATTGTAAGCATAAGCGGAATTGCTTACATGGAGATAATATTTCAGAGGTTAAAAGATAATAAATGATCTCATAAACCACATATTTGCAGTACTTAATATTTTTAAACGATATTTTCTTAACTGAACTCAAAATAGAGCCCGTTACAAATGAAACAATAACCGGCGGGAAAAATCAACTTCAGTATAATAAACAGCCTTTGTAATAGTAATCTCAAAAGCAATCGGAACTTTGCTTCCTTCTCTTGGCACACTTTTGGCTACTAAAAAAACACTTTTTATCTCAGTTATCATGGTTTTTATGTGAAGAGTTAACTTAATTTTTGCAAATAAAATATTTTTAAACATAATTAATAGAACTCGCGAAAGCAGTTTAGGAGTCGCTTTTTTGGTATACTTGCCCTTATTACAAAAGTCTTTTGGAGTCTAAAAAACATAATTTATCGCAAATGTTATGGCTTGCATATAAATATTTAGCGTAGTTTCTCGGCAAGTAACTTTCTTCCTGAATATATTATTCTAAAATTTATATAGAATTTTGTATTAAAAAAAATGCTAGTTTTAAAATTTAAATTATAGTTGGGCAAACAATGGTTACATTGCTTTTATGAACAGCACGCCACTGGTTCAAGAAGGACGGAGAACGATGTTGGAGCGCGGAACAGCAAGCCAGTACCACTGAGGACAACGTGATGCGAGTTCGGAAGGCCTTTCGCGGAGGTTTTATTGTGCTTTTAAAATAAATTACCATTACTTATCTATTTTAAGTGGACAAAGATCAAATGTATTGAGTGTTGTTTTCACTGGTACAAATACTTGCTGCCAAAAGATTTCATTCGAGCAACAAATCTGAAATTACATGAGAAAAGCTTATTAACCATTTTTCAGTACAGGGTGTCTTACAAATAACACCCTGATTTAAAAATTTAATAATCTCAAAAACAAAGGCAATAGAAGAATGCTTATTATATAACCTGTAAAAATTTTACACAGAAGTTCCGAAATAGTTACAATAGCTACCAACAAACAGTGGTGTACACAAATTTCCTTTAAGGGGAGAGGGTTTTATGGGCACAGTCTTAATGTTAAAAATAGTAATCATTACGTTGGAAATAAAAAAATTACGGACTTTATGTTAAAAAATCTTCGACAAGGGGGTTAGAACCTTCAAAGACAGTGCCTTGCGTACGCCACTGCAAACAGATTGCGCAGCACGTCAAGTATCAACAATTATCATGCATAAATATAAACTCATTCTCTGCAAGCAGTTATAACAAAATCTTCTCAAAGTGCCCATCGTTCGTCGGCATAGAGAAGTCTCGCAAACGAATATTGAAATTTGTCCTCACAGCCCGAATGGAAACGGATTCACATACCCCATAAATCGACGATTCAAGCTCGTCCTGGGCCCCTCCATGGCCGAGTGGGTAGACATTGGACATGGTAGATGGTTGAATTGTAAAAGTCCCGTGTTTGGGCCTATCGCTGTAACAGTCTGGAGTTTTGGGTGTTTTTCTTCAGATATAACATGAAAACTCGTTAGAACCCCTTAAAAAGTGCTCCGCCCAAAGCACCCTTCCTTAGGCAGGAGAGCCTTCGAGTACACGGTAAAAAAAATTCGGAAACGTTACCCCAAAAAATGGGGCAGCTCTTGTAGTTTAAAATTGCGGAAACGTTTCCGAACCATGCGGGTAAAGTATTTAGAAACCTTTCTGCATATGTCAGAAACATATTTACCTATTTTCCTGCATTTTAGGTAAGGTTTCTGGAAAAGATGGGTAACGTTTCTGTATATTTTGGTAAAATATTGAGTAACCTCTCCGTGTATTTCGGAAAGGTTTCCGAATTAACGAGTAACCTTTCCGAGTTTTTCAGAAAAAAGCAACATGCACGAGATGAAGCGTTTCGAGTATCTTAAACTAGATGGCAGCAGCAAACTCTGTCGGAAGGAGCGGTGAGGACCAGAATCGAACGCTGGACCTACGCATTCGGAAGAAAGCACGGTACCACGACGCTGCGGTTTTCTTGCCGAACTTTGCTTTAAAAGTAAACTGACTGCTGCAAAAGTTATTTGTGGTACGGCTTGTTTTGGAAACTTAAAATTTTTTTTTGAAGTATTTTGTAAATGGAGAGAAAATACCATAATTAATAAATATAAATTAAAAATCTTAAATCTTTTTTCTTCCACATAAATTATTTTCAAGAGATAATGTGCTGTTTTATTTAAGTATTCATCCGGCGACGTCACCTGGTGACTGGTCACAAATAAACTTCACAGTGACCACAGAGTGAAGTTACATCACTCACAAGTTACCAGACCCTTATTATCGCATGGGCAAATCAGGACTTTGCCCAGGGCCCCCAGTTTCAAATGTTGTTCTGAAATATTCTTTTATATGTCAAAATATTATGAAAAAGAAAACAAATTTTATAGATGGGGACCCCCAAATTCATCAATGCCCGGGGCCCCTGTTGGTCATATAATCGGGCTGTGCAAGAAGTTACAATGTGACAGTCCTGTGACAATTCTGACCCTCTGTGACGTCACAGCGACTCTTTTGTGACCATCTGTACTACTAGGGAAGATGCGTTCACTGTTATCCCTCTGTCTCTTGGCACTTGGCGCATGCGCGCATAGTCCCAAATAAAGATTTTCATTCGCCCGTAAATACTTTACCCCGAAATATGGGTTATGTTTCCGAAATCGTGAGTTCGAGTAGAGCATCGGTAGGTTACGCTATACTTTCGGAAACCTTTCCGCTGTAAGTATGTAACGTTTCTGAATTTTTTTACTGTGTAGCTTTACCTTAATACGCAATACAACACAATCAAGCTCTTACAGCGTGTTGAGATGGTTCTAGTAGACAGTAACTTTCATTCTGGCCAACAGAAAGTATTATCAAGGTGTCAGATCGGGAGAGTATGGAGACCAAGTTTTTATGGAAGCCTGCGATTACAACGCCCTCTCTTAGCGGTTTTCTGAACTACTAATTTGAAACTTCTGTATGAAATTTTTACATCTTACAGAATAAACGTACCGTTTGCTGCACCCTTCTATTGATCGTAGTTTTTGAGATTTTCAACTTCGAGATCAGGGTGATATTTGCTGGGCACCCTGCACATGACTATTGTGATACCCCTGTCCTTGCATTTGACGCGTACATTCCATATCTTTTCTTGCAGGCTTCAGCTGGACGAGTACTCCTCCGCCATCCACGTGGGCACGCACATGGACGCCCCCTGCCACTTTGCGATGGGCAAGTGGTGCGTGGACGAGATCCCCTTGGAGCGGCTCTCCGGTCCTGCTGCCGTCATCGACATCACGGACAAGGCGGAGGCCGACGTCGACGCCATGGTGGATGTGAACGACCTGAAGGAGTGGGAAGACATCTCCGGGAGAAGCCTCAACGGCACCATCGTGGTGATAAGGAGCGGGTGGGGCCGCCGCTGGAAGGACCGCACCGCCTACATAGGCATGTTTACTAGCTTTATCTATGCTTTTAACCCTTTGAGGCGCAACCCTTTCCCAATGCTGAAAAAAGGGCAGCCGTTGCCATCGCTCGACTTAACTACCAGCAAGATGGCAGACGATCGAAACGTTCATCGCGCACCACAGATCTAGAGACCTTTTTTGACGACAGCTGGCTGTGCTCGCGCACAGCCAGCTGTCGTCAAAAAAGGTCTCTAGATCTGTGGTGCGCGATGAACGTTTCGATCGTCTGCCATCTTGCTGGTAGTTAAGTCGAGCGATGGCAACGGCTGCCCTTTTTTCAGCATTGGGCAATCTGTCTAGCTGTTCTCGCGTTCTTCCATTTTTCAGCTAGATGTCAGTGCTGTTAAAAATAATCGTGACAATTTTTTTTTTTTACGGGGAAATGACGTGCTAAAAAGTAAAAGATTCTCGTGGAGCTATGTCACCCGTAACTATTTTTATAGAAATCCAATCTATTCTTCGTGACTGGCGACAGTCAAAACGTCAGAGTTGGGAGTTGCCAGAGCGGCAACACTGCGCGTTAAAGGGTTAAAATGTAATTGTTACAGGATGGCAACATTTAAAAAATAAGTTGACTTTCTGCTCTTCGTTTCCACGGAGTTAGGCTTTAGGAGAACGGAAATTCCTCCTATTGTCTAACTCCGTGTTTTTTTTTTAATGATGTTCAAGTTTTAGTTAGTTGCTCAATAATGATGTTCAACTTACAGGCACCCCAGACGACGACGCGACCAAGATGCACTTCCCAGGCATGTCCCCCGACGCTGCCCAGTGGCTGGTAGACAACAGGCAGGTGCTAGGGGTTGCTTCCGAATCCCTGTCGCTGGACCAGGTGAGATTTGTTATATCATAGTCATTATTTATTGCCTGGCTCAGTCAAGTTGGGCCCCACCAGTGCTATAGCGCTAGCACTTTGAACTGGGAGACGAAGGGTGCCTGGTTCAAAACCAGGTCACGTCCGCCGTCCTAACCGTTCGGAGTTTTCCGTGATTTTCTCCGAAACTTCACGTAAATACGGGTTAGGATCCCTTAGAAAGTGCCCCCAGAGGGCAATCCCCCTCCCCCCCAGGTCTAGATCCCTCGAGCAGATAATTGGCCTTGACATCACATTTACATTTTACAGTCAAGTTGGCAGTCGATCTTGGATGATACTATTCCTAAGAGGGTAGAATTCTTGTCGTCCTCCAGGGGTAGAGCCCCCAGAGGTAATGTAAGCGTTCACCTGCTTCGCTCAGCCCTCATTGTGCTGTTGTGTTTGCGCAAAGTATCACATGGGGGTACCCGATTCCACTCCCCTGCAGAAATCTGTTCCTGAAGTTTCCCAATGGAATCGTCCAAAGTCACTTGGTACGACTGCCAAGATACTACAGCCACGCTCTATCGACACAGCCACGCTCTAGCTTTGACAGCCCAGAAGATCTAGTCTCCCCCAATCCGCCTTTAAACAAGTGTCGTTATATCTGTCCCACCTTCAAGAGGTCGTCGGAGGGACCTGGAGAAGAAACTCGAAATGGTTGTTGTGATTGGCTAAACTAAGGGAAGCTGTTAAAAAGAAATGGTTAATACAGTGGTTAACTAACAACTCAGTAAGAAAAATTGTAAATTAATCCCCGATTGGCAGTTTGCAACGAAGAGAGAACATATTTCCTCGGTGGATCAAGGCCATCCTTTGAAGATGAGATTATTACACCATTATGGCTAGTAAAAGAAAATATGGAGCATGGAGCAGTATTTTATTGGCAATCTTAATGGGGAATGAATATCGATTATACACATACGAAACTCGCCAAAGAATGAAGAGTCCTCATGGTGGCAAATATGCAAGCTGCTCTGAAGATTCATCCAAGACAGCCTTTTTTTCCGACCTTGGTCTATGAAATCATTTTAAAATCTGATTTGAAACAGAATCAAGCCACAGAAGCTTCGGTCCTTCTCTTTTCCGAATAATGAAGGGCTTTGTAACAAAACCCCTTCTCACTTCTTTTCATCCATGGCAGCAGCCAATGGCAAGGACGTATTTAAAGAGGGGCCCAAGAGGTCTGGAACGCCCCTCTTTTGCTCGCCGAAATTTCGATTTTTGTTAAGAAAATGATTATGATTGTTTTTTTGTTTTTTTTTTAAATTCTTAATTTGCCACCATTTGGATTTTGGACCCTTTCCTAAATTTATTTCTGTGTACGTCCTGCGCAGTGGCGAATTTCTAAATAGGTTAGCTCGGCATATTTCCGAAGTCGATAGAATAGATGACTCTTCTGTTCAGAATATAGGCGACAAATTTGCCAATCTGTGTCTGCTAGCAGCATGTGCCCAGTTTATTTGTTTAACCTTAAAACATTTAACAAATTCAGGCTCTTTAAACATTCTATCAAGTGAGATTTAATTGCGTAGTTTAAAATTGGGAGCCACTGACTGCACACATAGATCACACCTTTACCACGCTTGTCTGGAAAGCGAAATTTTGTAAAACATATTTTCTTTTTAGCACGTGCCAACAAAGATAATTTTTTTTATGATTTCCGTTTATCTGGTCGTACTCTAACTGCCGTAAGTAGTATAGATTACTGTGGAATTTACGTTATTCCTATGTATTTTACTATCTACCTTATTCAAAACGGGAATGTAGCATTCACAATTTTTTATGGAAGCACTTAAGAGAATTATATGATATTATGCTCGATGCCAATCATAGTTTAAAGTGTGTTTTTAGGGACATTCGTTTATTTAAAAAAAAGTATATGTTGATTAAAATTACGAAATAATGCTCTTCACCGGAAAGAGCGTGTGTAGCATTTATAGAGCTTGTTCCTTTCAGATGTTAAATCTGGGGTACACCATTTAAGTTTAGGAACTGTGAACACATTGCTATATTTTTAAAACTTTGCTCAATTTTGGTGCAAAAGATCTCGAAAAAGGTTTATTTGCACATCCGCCTCCTCAGGGGTTGTAATTTTTCTAAAGTTAAAACCCGAGTTTTTAAGTTCCAAGAATAAATTTAAAAGTTTTGATATATTTTTGCTCTTTTGCTTTAAACCGTCTCCTCGGTACAGCAGGATGCGAGGTTATAAGTTCCAGAGTCAAAAGGTGATAATCTGCAAAGTCCAAGTCGCTCTGGAATACCCAAGATCGGGGAGAATGTTTGCATGTGATGCCAGAGAAACATCTAATCACGCCTTACTATGAGGCAGTTCAAAAGTGGGCAAACTATTACGATCGTTCACATTTAGTCTCCGCATACGAGTGAACTGCCTCATGTGCATCCTCATCTCTATAGCTCCACAGTTCGCTATGTGCATTGAAATCTCACTTGTTTCTTTATAGAATCTCCCCCTACGATTAAGCTACTACTAAATTTTCTCAAGTATTGCCATGATTGTAAATCTCCCGCAAGATCTCCCCTCCTGCAGAGGGGAGATCTTACGGCATATTGTAATCAATTTATTTCCTATTGAAACGTTGATAAAAACTGTGTTTTCATTTTGCTGCGACAATCAGTGAATAACTGTCGGCTCTAAGACTAGGGTGTATACTTAGTTTAATTTTCATGTTTCATAATGTTATTGGTAAACCATAAAATCGTTTATTATAAGTATAAAGTCGTAATAAGGCCACATGAATTAGACTTTTAATTAAGTGCTCGATGGCAGAAAAACTCAAAACAGCGCAAGTGGCTGCTTTGTTATTTTGCAAATTAAGTTACAGTGGCATTATGCAAATTCTATTCATTACAGTTTTTTTATTTACTCGAACTTCTAGCCTTCTGCATGTATTGTAGGCCTTGAACTCTGGACAGTCACGATAGAATGCACCATAGTTTTATTTTGGTTCGTTTTGAATTTCTACAGATAATGAACACCAGATATGAGATTGATTGGTAATTCTGTGTGCGATGCCTGCGCACTTCGCACACACAGGGCAAAGTCTTTCGTGTCTGGTGCAGCGGACCGCATGGTGTTCAAAACAATGGCAGTACCAATAAGAACATCTAAATGTATGCATACTTATTTCTTTGTTGGGAAGCTCAGTAAGTCGTGCAGCAAACGACACCTTTGTCACCATCTCGAATAATCTCCTAAGCCATCTTTGCGGGAACATCGACAATTACGTGGTCCAGGCCTAATTTCTTTCCCTGTATTCTCCAAATGAAGTCCTCCATAACTTCATCTAGCTCATAAAAGTTCTCCTCGAGATACGACAGAATATACGCGTCTGAAGAAGAGCTAAGAACAAAGATGATCAGACGCGTCTTCCTCGGACCTCTCACGACAAACTCAAAGCTTAGCTTAACGAGGCATGTTCTTTCAGTGAGGCAGTCAGCGACTCCAGCTGCTTCTTCAATGAACATTGAATTAGAACTTCTCCAATCCGAGTTGAAAGAATAGCAGCTGGCCTAAATGAAACCAACTCCTTCCGAAACGAGTCCCTAGTCAACTGCGGATGCGACTACTCTTCTGATCTGACTAGTAGACGGTCGAACAATCAGATTTGATTGCCAGTTCCTCTCGCCTATTTGTAAACATAATTGCGTGGGGCTAAAAAGCCCTCCCAACTTGGCGCCATATTCAAGAACATTTTTTGACATCATAATTGCAACTTACTAAACCATTTCCCTCTTAACTTGGGTGTAAAAGAATGCTCGTTTCCCTCGCAAACGGTACACATGAATCGGGATCTTTTTGCAAGTTTTAAAAAATTAGATGAATAGAGCTATGCAGCTTATTTTAGGTTACATTCCCAAACTCTCGTGAAATATGGCAATGATACATTGTAAGAAATTTGGTGGGGTGTTTTTTCTTTTTTTTTTAAAGACAATTGTGTTGGATCAAGTGTTTTATAATCGATGCTTTTAACATGATTTATCTTTCGCTGTTTTAAATTATTCTTTTTTTCAAACCAGGGTCCGTCCCAGGATTTCATGGCTCACAGGATCCTTCTGGGTGCCAACATTTACGGCCTGGAAAACGTTGCCAACGTCGAGGAAATACCGATCGTGGGGGCTTACCTGCACGTCATGCCGATGAAGATCGGGAAGGGGAGTGGTGCCCCCACGCGGATAGTGGCCAAGTTTCCGAAGGTCACCTTCAAGCCGAAGGACACCAAGTCGGTGACGGAGAGGTCCCTGAGGGAGATCATCATTTTCAACAAGTAACAAGTCGGCCAAGCATCGGAGAAGTCTCGGCGGCGGATCCACTTGATCTTGACTAACTATCAGTTTGACGCTCACTGGCAAACTCAAGGCAGGGGATTAGGAGTTAAAACACTCCTCCCCCCCCCCTAAAGAATCTGACTCTCGGGAAGCTTTAGTTCATACTGGCAATGCTTTCATATTTTATTTATAAATTTAATTAACTAAAAATGGCAATGAAAACGAGAGTGGTGATAACTATATTCTAATTAACTCCAATTATTTTTTATTTATCTACCTATTAATGTTTGTAACCCCCCCCCTACCCGGCCAAAAAATAAAAATTAATTAATTAATTAAATTAAAAAAATAAGGCAAGGCCTGTTCACGCTTATTACTATTACACCACATTGTAAAATTTGTGCTGAAAAAACTTCCGACATCAATGAGATGAGCAGTGAATACCGGTATTCTGAATATATATATATATATTCACATAGGAAAACGGTAGATTGACATGTGTCATTTTGACCCTGAGTTATTTTGTGAGGATCAATTTTATTATCCCGCGAAATTAAAATAGGAGGATAGAATAAATTTCATGTAAAATTTTTACAACTGACAATGACGATGTTAAATCTATAAGCATTCAGTGGACACTTGGAGCTGATCAGTTATCCCACTATTGAATCCAGGCTCAACCTGTTTGTCCTCATGATTGGAAAAGACACAGAGTTCGAAAATTCGCCTTTTGTGACCAGTGTTGCCTCCCAACTTGAGTCTTTGACAGCACATTATCTGATTTTTTTTGCCCGGAGGCTAATTAAAAAAAAAAAAGTCGTAACCTGAACAAAATGCACAATAAAGCAAAATGTTACTTTGAAAGCACTGTTTTTTATATGAGACAAAACCCCTCATCTGCTCGCCTGGACTAGCCCGTGAGGTATAGCGCTTGTGCACAAATCGCTGGTCACAGAAAAGAAGTCTCAATACGCTGTATTTTCAGTGATCAGAGCTAATAGATTAAGACTGGTTTCAAGGTTAAAAATCAATTTTTAAAAATGGCTCATCTCTTTGGAAAAATTCTTCGCAGTTTGACGAAGAGTTTTCAATATTTATATGCTGTCAAAAAATTGAAATCTTTTTGGATCCGCCATTGGGGAAACTTTTTTCACCTAGGAGAGGTAGGAGGATACTTTTCTCTTTTTCCCTTTAAATCCCCTTTTAGTTCGAAACTAATGAATAATCCTATTGAATATCAAAACTAGCTGAAGTATGCTATGAGTTTTTATTCACATTTATATTTATTTTAATTCTATATTTGACCATCTGGATGTATGTTTTTGATTATGACACTGGAAACGACTCTGACTCAGAAATGGGGATATTATCTTATGGACTTTTTTCATGTCTTTGTGAATGGATTACCTGGAAATTTATTTTAAGAATTGCAAATTGCTTTTGTGTGCAAAAAAAAAGAACCAATAAAATTGTTTTTATTGTTTATGCTTCTTTTTCAATATTTGTTTGTAATTAGCAATTCCCTAACGTAACATTAAGATCAAATCCGAGGACCTATTGAGTAAAAATTTTAACAAAAGCCTATAAGTCATCGGATGGGCAGGAAATTTTTAAACCCACAGAGCAGGACTTTCTCATTTTGTTGTCGGATCACATCCACTAAAAATGTGCGGAATGATATCAGCAGCGCCTTACTTCTCCCACAACACTGTCTTTTCTCAGAGCGGTTTAGACCATTTGGCCGTTCGCACGTGTGAGCGACGAAATACTATGCTGTAGTGATCTACGATACGGCGCGTTAGCTATAATAAGCGTATTTAATAATAGTGGGGGACTCTAAAACTCACATTTTAAATTCCCAAAAACTTAGAAGTATACTTTATATATATATATATATATATATATATAAAATACTTTTTAGTTTTTCCTCTGGGAGTTCACGTGCTCATGCGCTCAAATGGAGCACATAAGCACGCCGACACTGGAGCACATTAGCGACATTATACCAGCCGCCACTCGTATAATGTCGCTGCTTTGAGGGTGGGCGTGTATAATGTCGTTGCTTTGACAAACATGGCAGACTAAGTTGAAATTTCGGTACCTGCCTTTGCGAAATTAGCAAAGTGTTCTTATTTAATGTTTGCTTTCTTTAGTAGGTCGTTTTTCTGCTTCTGGGGAAGTTCGAAAATCGCAATGGAAACATCTATAACACATATTTACAAGGTTTTGTATCCTATATAAAATCGGGTCTTTCTTATGTAATTTAGGTCGCTAATTTCGAAAATGCAATCAGTTTCTGCCTAGGACCCTCAGATTTTGAGATATCAGCAACATTTTATAAATGACTCAGAATATTTTCTATACATAATAATGATATAAAATTTGTTATAATAACAGAGATATGATATGGAAAACTTAATTTTATCATAATGTGCATGTGAAACGTTGTATCCTAACTTAGTTTTCAAAAGAGAATGTAGATCACCGCTAGGTGGCGCTTCGTTGTGTAGGAGTCGTCGATTAAATCCAATGAAGTAGCCGGCGCATTACGGTTTTAAACAACTTAGTTTGATTCACACCATTGTTTGTTTTCGTTAATTCCAGTATCATAAATTTATAAAGCTTTTTAGTTTGTGATTGAGCAGTAAGGAAACAAGTAGGAGGTGTGTAAATTCACCTGATTTGTTCTGTTACATATGTGGTGAGTACACTTTGAAATAACTACGACTCCTTTGATAAAATATGCTTATGAGCATTGTTTTGGTTGTAAAATAGGGGACCAGGATAAAAACTGGGCTTCCCACATTTACTGTGGCACGTGTACAGTATTACTTAAAAGGTGGCTAAATGGAGAGAACAGATGCATGGCTTTTGCACAGTTCCTATGGTTTGGAGAGTTCAAGTAGATCGTGTAACATATTGCTACTTTTGTATGACAAATATTTCGGGTATGAAAGGAAAGCAAAGGAAAAAAATAATGTACCCGAATCTTCCTTCTGCAAGAAGGCCAATACTACATAATGAAACTTTGCCTATTCCCAAACCACCTGAAACCGTAGTAGATATTGACCAAACGCAAGTGGACGATACAACTGATGAAGACTATGAACCATACACATTTCAAGATGAACCTCACATGATCAGCCAACCATAGTTGAATGATCTTGCTAGAGACTTAGGCCTGTCTAAAGAAAAATCTGAATTGCTTGCTTCTCGTTTACAAGGATGGAATTTGTTGGTTTCAGGTACTCATGTTACCTATTTTCGTGATAACCGAATCGTGATAACCCGTGAAATAACCGAATCACTTAGTTACTGCTGCCCTATTGATGGATTGATGGAAGCCCCTGCCCACGAACACAAGTCAGAAGAGTGGAGACTTTTTGTTAATGCATCAGTCTTAAGTTTAAAGGCTGTACTACTGCATATTGGTAACATTCACACATCTATTCCCATCGCACATGCAGTACACATGAAAGAGTCTTATGAAAGCATGGATTTTCTTTTGGATAAAATTCAATACGAAAATACAAGTGGGAAAAATTGCGGTGATTTTAAAGTAATTCGACTTATTAGGCTTACAACTGGGTTACACAAAGTATTCATGCTTTCAATGTGTATGGGACAGACGGAATAAGGATGAACATTACATAAGAAAGGTTTGGCCAGCTCGAGAACATTTCATCGTCGGTCAAAAAAAAAAAATAAATAAATAAATAAATAAATGCAAACAGCTAGTTGACGCCAAGGATGCACTTTTCCCTCCTCTTTACATAAAACTTGGAATTATCAAGAATTTTACTAAAAGTATGGACAGAGAAAGCAAAGGATTCAAATACATTGCGCTGAAATTTCCTCGAATAAATGATTCTAAAATTAAGGAAGGTGTTATTGCTGGGCCTTAAATTCGAAATTTCTTGAAAGATGAAAAATTCCCTCAATGTCTAAACAGAACAGAATTAGCTGCCTGCTCTGCATTCAAAGATATTGTCACAAACTTTCTTGGGTCTTTCAGAAGCCCACATTACAAGACCATGGTTGACACTTTACTGTCAGCATACAAAGCTCAAGCTCTCTCTCTCTCTGTAACATTCCCTTAAAATCCACTTCCTTGACTCTCACCTCGACTTCTTCCCTGCAAATTTAGGCGCCATCAGTGATGAACATGGAGAGAGGTTTCACCAAGATAGCGAAGATGGAGAAAAGATATCATGGTAGATGGAATCCGAATATGCTGGTCGACTACTGTTGGGGACTCGGTAGGAAAGCACCACAGGACATTTTATAAACGTAAATCAAAAGCTGTTGCATTTCCATAAATATTGTTCATGTGTTAAATTGTAAAAGTGCAACTGGGCACAATAAATGTACAAATGTTGTTCAGTGAATGTTACTCAATGAACAACATTATGATTAAAAAAATTTGAGGACATGTAACTTTTTTCCATTAAAAATGTTTAATAAAAAATGTTATTATCTAATAAAGAAAAGTTTCGTTAATAAATAAGCTACATCAATAAATAGCAAATATCTTGAAATCTGGGGGTCCCAGAGAAAAGCTTTATGTATATTCAGAATCAGCAATTAACAATACATAAAAAAAACTATGTTTTGCAAACGATACAGAAATGAAGTTAAATTTTGTAAATATATGAATCATCACTAGGGCTTTTTACGTATGTTACCCTGACAGGCAGAAAAAAATAGCAGTTATAGCATTCCAGTCAATCTGTTGATATTTGTATAAAATTGTTACAATTTAATGTAGATGCAAGGAAGTAATTCTAATACTAGAAATTACCCAACAGAATTTGTAGACTCAACTTTGACTTCTTGCATGTATCGAAGTTTTTCAAAAAATATATATGTAAAGGGTTCTAAGTTCTAGAACATTTTGTCTTTCTCCAATTCTTGCAAAACTAAAACAAATTTTGAGGGTGGATGTATAAGCATGTCGCTGCTTTCAGGAACATAGCAGATTGAGTATGTTGAACTTTCGGTATTTTGCCTCATCGAAACTAATAAAGTGTTCTTTAATGTTTGCTTCGTTTAGGTGCTCAGCAAACTCGGCTTTTTTGAAAGTTCAAAAGTCACAATAGAAACATTTAGAATCAACACTGAGGTTTTTTACATTTGTACCAAGCATGCTGAAAAAAATTGCACAATTGTCATTCATATCTGTGAATCTGATGCTCGTGTTAAAAAAAAATTATTACTATTTAATGCAGATGCCAGAAGGTATTTCTAATACTATAAATTACCGAACAGATTTTGTGGACTCTACTTTGACAGTTTGCATGCATCCTAGTTTTTCAACAAATGTATACGTAAAGTTCTAGAACATTATCTTTCTTTAATTCTTGCAAAACTAAAACAAATTTTGGTAGTTTAGACTAGCATGTCCCTGCTTAGAGGGTGCATGTATTAGCATGTCGGTGGGTCTTAGCATGTCGGGGTAGATGTATAGGCATTACGTTGCTTGGGCAAACATAGCACACAGAGTAAGTTGAACTTTCGTTACTTGCCTTTGCGAAATTAGCAAAGTGTTTTTTAATGTTTACTTCGTTGAGGTTGTTTTTCGCCTTTTTGGGAAGTTCGAACATCACAATGGAAACATTTACAATCATCATTAGGGCTTTTTACTTATGTACCCTGACACGCTCAAAAAAATGCACAATTAGCATACCAGTGAATCTGTTGATGTTTGTATAAAATTGTTACAATTTAATGTAGGGTCGGACTGGCAGCTTTAATGGGGCGCAGACCTTGGATTTTTTAAAGGGCGCACTTCTGAAGTGTATAAATTATAGCCAGGGACGTACCCAGAAAAAAATTTCGGAGGGGGTCCAAACGGTGAAAAAAGCAGAATTTTTCACAAAAAGACGTCATCATTCTTATTTTGTTAACAAAAACTGAAATTTCGGGGGGGGTGGGGTCCGGACCCCCTGGACCACCCCCTGGGTACGTTCTTGATTATAGCCACTGACGGATTAAAATGTAAGGGGGTAATGACCGCCCCCGAAAGTATTTAGAAAAAATCTGATGTGTCCAACACATGACTTCCTTGCACGTCCATTAGGTCAAAAATATTTTCGACGCACTTCCTCTAAATTTATTTGTTTGAAAGAGATAAAATATCAATAATAGTAAGGTTTAGCGATTTCTAGCCAAATATTTAGATATCGCCAAGCTGAGTTCAATTTGAAAGATTTCCTTCTGACACTTTATTTGGCGATATTTCACCAAAAGCCGACAAACTTGAGATAGTCAGCGAGATTTTGGGGATAGCCAAAGTAGTCATTGACCACAGACTTTCAATGAATTGAATGCATCCATACACCTTAATATATTTAAAGTCATTTGGCTCACCCTCTAAATAAATTCCCAGTCGATTGCTGTCAAAAAAGATATTGAAAACAGTTGGATATTATAATATAGTTCTAAAGACAAAAGTTCAAAATTCTACGGGTTAAAGTTTTAGAGTTATACAAAATACGAAATAATTTTGGCGGCCAAATTTGGCGATATTTCGGCGAAACTCGTCAATGTCGACGACATTTGGCGAGATTTTAAGCATGGACCAAAAAAGACAGATTATCGCCAAATTTGGCGATATTTCGCCAAAACTCGCCAAGAATGATGACAAATGGCGATACTTTAGGCATGGACCAAATGACTGACTATCGCCAAATTTGGCGATATTTCGCCAAAACTCGCCAAGGTCGAGGACAGACGGCGAGATTTTGGGCATGTACCAAACAATGACTGTCTACAGTTGTATTATATTGAAGATGTCCATAGACATTAAGGTACTGAAATTCTTTTCGGTGGTCCTGTAAATAAACTCTCCAGTAGATTGGAACCAAAAATCGAGATGCACAACTAGATGTTACAACATTCTTATATATGAAATTTCATAATAGTTTTTGAGATTTGAGAGTTAAATATGCACACACGTACACCAAAAGACGCCAAGCTTGGCGGCTTTTGGCATAGTTCTTGAGGGAGGCACGTGACCGTGGTCGGACCATTACCTAACTTATGTGGTAGGACGATATTGTGCTTGAAATGGATGAATGCCCCTAAAATTGCCATTGACCGTAATGTATTGGAAATCTTTTGAGTGTTCCTGTAGCAGAACTACAAATGATAAAGACACTTTTTTTAATGGAGAAATTCATTTTCTAACTCTTTACAGCATACATCACTTCTGAGTCGTTTGAAATAGCCCAATACCTCTAAAAAACGCTTTGATGAATTTCGGCCCATAGAGCGTAATGTATTTCGAATCTTTTGGGCGGTTCTGTAGATAAACTATTCAGTCGAATGGAATCGAAAGGGGAGGTGCACAACTAGATGTTACAACAATCCTAAATATAAAGTTTCAACATTCTACGCCTAACAGTTTTTGAGATATGCGAGTTTAATGAGTTTCGGCCCATTGAGCGTAATGTATTTCGAATGTTTTGGGCAGTCCTGTAGATAAACTATCCAGTCGAATGGAACCAAAAGGGTAGGTGCACAACTAGATGTTACAACTATCCAAAATATGAAGTTTCGACATTCTACGCCTAATAGCTTTTGAGTTAGGCGAGTTTAATGAATTTCGGCCCATAGAGCGTAATGTATTTCGAATCTTTTGGGCGGTCCTGTACATAAACTATCCATTCGATTGCCACCAAAAGGGGAGGTGCACAACTAGATCATAGAACAATCCTAAATATCAAATCTCAACATTCTACGACCAATAGTTTTTGAGATATGCGAGTTACATACATACGTACGTACGTACGTACAGACGGCATGGAAAAACTGGCCACAGCAGACTCGCCGCTGGTCAAAATGAGTTGCAGACGCGTTAATATGATCGTGCATGCTAGCCTACGATAGGATGCATCGAAAAAAATTTTTAAATTAAATTTAGAGGTAGTCAAAATCGGTTTTTTTGTCGAAATTTGGCCCCCAAAATTTTTCGGGATCACATTACTTCCTTATACTACGTACAAGGAAGTAAAAAGAAATTACACACAAAAAATACAAGAGATCCTATTTTACTTTCATAAAATGCACATAAATTTCAACTACCCGCCCCACTCACAAAATTGCATTCATTTGACCCTGATTGTAGCCACACAAACTTTTTAAAAGTCAAAATGCCTCTAATTCGAATATCTAACTCTGTCGATAACTATGTTGAAGAAATCTGAAAATATGTTGATTTTGACTCGGAAAGTCAACTTTTGCCAGCCAGCATAAAATTAATTTGCTTTAAGATTTGCTATACAGCAGTAACATTTATAAGCGAAATTCTACTTTATCTTGCCAACCAGTCGCTGAGCGATAAAGCCACTATAAACACTGGGAGATGGCTGAAGCGGAGGTCCAAGGATCTAGTCTCTCACGCGGTCGTCGATCTAACAATCTGAAGTTTTGGGCGTTTTTTTTTTTCCTGATCTAACGTGGATACGCGTTATAACCCCTTAAAAAGTCCTCCACCCAAAGCATCCCCGCCTTAGGCAGATAGCCCTCCTGTAACTTTGCCATAAACAATAAACAAACAGGTTCTCTGTTGATGAATCTCCTGTTTAGACTGGAAACAGCAGTCTATATTTTATTATTTTTTATTTAGGCAAATCCATACATCGTTTTTCTTATTTATATATTGTTTATTGCATTTGATTGTATTCTTATTTATTTGTTTGCTAAAGCACAAGCAGCTTTGCAAAAAATCTTTTCATATTATTTTCATTAATACTTACCACAGTTAGTGAAAAATTTCAATCTTAGGAAAAAAAGGGACAAAAAAATCTTGTCCGATTAAGGAGGAGGGAGGTAAACAAAACAATTTCCTTGTTAATCTAACATTTCTAATCCATCGTCGAATTGTAATGCAGTTTTATTGAACATTAAATTATTTATCATTTTAAAAAGAACTTTACTTTTCTTTCAGTCTTTTTGTTAAGGTTGTATTTTGAAAAAAAAAAAAAAATGTAAAATTTGAACAGCTTTTTAAAGCATCCAATTACAGAGACTCGAAAATATTCAGTTCCCAAATTGTAGTTACCAGCCATTACAAACGATCAACCAGTAACATTTATGAACGATTCAAGAAAAAACTCTCTACGTGAATGGCGCCTCAACCCCTTTAATACTGCAAGTTTTGCACATTTTTTTAATTTTATAAAAATATAAGTTTTAAATAATAAAAGTGCATAGTGCAGTTTGTGAAAAAGCAAGATTAATTTTCTGAGCGTATAGCATCATTGATTTATTTTAAAGCTTTCCACGGCATGCTTTACAGCTTTCTTTCTCTTCATAATTTAAAAGTTCACCTCTGTACTTTGGATGTAACAAATATGCTACAAGATGACATGGTATAATGGCTTGTTCAAATCGGTTTTTTACTTTTGAGAAATATGGTTTTAAATCATCATTTTTCTAGAGATTATACCATGTATGGCAAGCTTCTGCTAAAGCAGAAGAATTACTTTGCATCACATCTAAAGCGGTAGCTATAGGTTTTAACTGTTTTGTGAGATCTTTAACTTGTCGATGCAAATTAAAATCACGTATTCGATTTGCAATATTTACATCCATCTCTTCATAATGTTCATTAACTATTTTTAAATAGATAGTGTGTTTCGCTCAAAAGTTTCCAGACATGTTAGTTGGCTATTCCATCGAGTATTTCCCGGTAACTGTGGCAAAACATGACTTTCACACTCTTTCAGCCACGATCCTGGAGCATGGTGGTTACGGAAATATTTTTGGATTTCCATAACATGTTTCAACACACTAGTAGGTGTTATGTCTTCACCCAGAAGATTCAACCAATGTGCTCCACATCCGTATGTTATAAATACTGAATTGCCATCATTTTTTTCTTTTTCAAGTTCATTTCTCATTTCAAGTTCATCTCTCTAACTAAATTAAGTTAATTATATTAAAATTTATTTTTAGGGCTAATTAATTAGTTAATGGAATTACTAATGTTAATTAGATGTAAATAAAACTAAAACTCCCCTCGTGTTACACTTCAGAGGGGCTTATCCCATTCATTCCTTCCCCTTGCGTGTTCTAATGTCCAGGTTTTGTGTTATAATAAATAAAACACAACTTTTACGAACTTTTCTTTATTGAGCAAATTTGAGAAACGCTAAGACAATTAATGTCCATTCTCTTTCACAGATGGCGTCATCAACGGTCGCTTTCAAAAGGAAAAATCAAGCTGTATTTAAGCTTGACAATTCAACTTGATTCCTGCAAGCTTGCTGCCAGCTTAAAATGAATTGAACTGTCAAGCTTGTATTAATACGTCAAATTCAAAGAAATGTCAAGCTTGACAGCTTATGTGCTGTCTGGGTAAGTCCCCCTCCTCTCTGTAAAAGTGTTTGCAGGAGAGGACAACTCACGTTAGATTTCTTGAATCTCCCGCCTAATTTTGTACCCTTATCGAAAGAAATATGCTTTGATCGCCGAAGAAACATTCGAACAATGCGTTTAATGTGCATTCTATATAAGATGCCGTTATGAATTGCGTGTTATTCGTAACTATGATTGTGTGAGCGCCCCTGATAAACTTAATTTTTTGCCCTACAAGACTTATTTTTTAGAAATTTCCCAGAAGCCTATAGGTTGTAGTAAAGTTCCGTCGACATTATCAACGTATTATGTGATGATGTTCGGTCGACATTATCAACGTATTATGTGATGATGAATTAACAAACGCACCAAACTCCATGGTAATAAAACCGAGAAATTTAACTCGAGCTGAAGTATAAAATATGTACTTGAGAATGAGGGCACGTTACAATAATGAGAGGTGCGAGGATTCTAAAGATTTAATTTAGTTTTATATAAAATTTTGTTGGGACTGCTTTTGTTTTGGACGCCTGATAAAACTGGCGTTAGAATTGTATGATTTATGTTAGAGTAATAAACGTTTTTATGTAAGTCCCATAAATTGCTTTGCCTTTTGTTGAAAGGAAGCTAAAAAAACCCGTACTGGCGCAGCAGCGATAGGATCAAAACCCAGGAAGTGGAGAAGTTATTTAGTTGTGAGAAGAGCCATGTCGTTTTTAAATAAGGGAAAGAAGGAAGATTTAATTAAGTTAGCGGAAGAGATCGGTGAAAATCCTTCACCTGGTTTGTTACTACCGGATCTAAAGAAAATGATTACCAGTAGCAATATTTATGAAGAAGATTTAGAATTGGTAAAGGAAATGCTTAGTTCATTTATTGAAGAAAGAAAACAACGGGAACAAAGAGAATTTGAACGGAACAAAGAGAATTTGAAGAAAGAAGAGAAAGAGAGCAGAGAGAATTTGAGGTAAGAAAATTGGAAATCGAGGCAAATAGTAGAATAGACTTGTCAACAAACGTTAGAGACGAAAATTTTAGAGACGCTGGGAAAGCTAGGTTAGAATTATTCAAGTACACACCTAAGTTTGACCCGCGCGAATCTGATATTACATGCTATTTAACGATGTTTGAAAATCATGCTAATAGATTGAAAGTAGATAACAAGGAATGGGTCTTGTGTTTATTAAATTTATTACCAACGGAAATTGTTCAGTTGATTAATAGAGAACCGGTAGAGAATGCAGAAAACTATGAGTATATAAAATCGATTTTGTTAAGACGATTTAAATTAAGCCCTGAAAGTTTTAGGAGGAAATTTATGACCCATCAAAAAGTGCCAGAGAAAACGTGGAGAGATTTCTGTTTTGAAATAACTAACTATTTTGAAGAGTGGGTAAAAGGATTAGAAATCGAGGATTATGACGGGTTGAAGAAATTGATTATCGCTGACCAAATCAAGAGGAGAGTTCCACATGAAATACGTGAGCATTTTTTGGACCAGTGGTCTAAGTTGATAATCCCGTCTGAGTTGGCAGATAAACTAGACGAATATGTTAACGTCCATGATTTAGCGAAGAGGTCGTGGGGAGGTGATTCGAAAAATAAAGGTAATGAGAGAACTTATGAGCGTCCAATGGAACAAGGAGCTAGGATGACGTCGAAGTCTCCGTCTCAAACCATTCCTAAGTGGGTTCAGAAACGTCAAGATGAAACGTTGGTTAAACGCAGATTTAACCCCACATGCTTTAGTTGCGGTAAAGAGGGGCATATTTCTAAGTTCTGTGGGCAAGGACGACAATTTAAAAGTAATATGACGAATACTCAAAACAATACTTTTACTCGACAAATTTCACAACCGAAAATAAACACTGTAAGCGCTGATACAGCCGAGAAAACAGATGTGTTGACAGCAAAGATCTCCGTTCCATTATCTGAATCAAGTAATCACAAAAAATTGGATGACCTAATTGAGGTTAAAATCAAATGTGGAAAATCAATTTTTAATGGTATAGTGGATTCTGGTGCACAGATATCTGTAATTCGCGAGGAATTAGTACATGGTACGCCTTTTGAAGGAGAAGGACAAATAGAGTTATCGTCCGCGTTTGGCGATAATGAAACCGCTCCACTTCGGACATATGAGATGAAAATCCACGATGGTAAACATGGCGATACAGCAATTATGTGTGCCGTTTCAAAGAAACTTACCAGTGATATGTTAATAAGTCGTTCAGCTTTTGAGATGCTAAATGAGAACATTGAACTTTATCATAATAAACAATTATGGCAAGAAACAGTTTCAAATGTGGAAGTAGAAACTGTAGGGAAAGCAGAGGAGGACGTAAATGTACAAATATCTTCGGATTTGAATTCCACTACGCCGAATGTGAATGTCTTGACAGCAAGTGAGTCTGCGAGTAGAAAGCTAGATGCCATTTCAGAGTTGGCGAAACTTCAAGGCGATGACGAGACACTCAAGAGATGCTTTGATTGGGCGGAAAGGCAAGAAAATTCGTATCTCATTGATCAGGGAATACTACAGCATAAGGATTATGTCTGTGGAGAAGAAATTCAGCAAGTAGTAATTCCAAAAGAAAGAAGGAATTTTATTTTAAGAATGGCACATGAGATTCCGTTGGCAGGACATCTAGGGGAAAATAAGACTCTACAAAGAATCAGATATTCATTTTACTGGCCTAATATCAGGCAAGATGTAAAGTTATACTGTCAAAGTTGCAAAGAATGCCAATTGAGGAGAACTAGCACCTATCGGGATCATATTCCCATACAGCCTATCGTTAGGCCTGAAAATCCTTTTGAAGTCTGGAGCGTAGACTGTATAGGACCACTAGAGCCTGCATCAAGGAGAGGACATCGATATATTATTTGTGCCGTGGATTTATGTACTAAGTGGGCCGAGGCAATTCCAGTGAAAGAGATTAGTGCCAAGACAACGTGTGACGTTTTAATGAAGATTTTCACCCACACCGGTTTTCCAAAAGTGATATGCACCGACCAGGGTACGAATTTCGCTTCCAAGCTGACTCAATCATTTGAAAATCTATTAGGGGTAGCGCCACGTTTTTCGACACCCGGACATCCGGAAAGTATGGGGGCAGTAGAACGATGGAATAAAACTCTTAAGGAGATGATGAATAAAAACATACAAGAGTATGGGAGAGACTGGGATATACATATACCATATCTCATGTTCGCGTATCGTGAAGTGCCACACAGCACCACGGGGCTATCACCATTTCAATTGGTTTATGGGCGGTTACCACAAGGACCATTATCTTTATTGAAAAGTATTTGGACGGGAGAACGAACTATCCCAACGACCGCGTCCAGACCAATCACTAAATATCTTGAAGATTTAGTTGAAAATATACGTAAAGCTAATGAGATCGCTTCCGAAAACACCGAGAAAGCTCAAGGAGAATACGTTTCCAGGTATAATCTCCGTGCGAGAGAAAAACAGTTTGCCATTGGCGACAAAGTGTTGATATTACTCCCATCATCAACTCACAAACTTTTAAGCACTTGGATTGGACCGGCAACGGTAATTCAAATCACCAGACCGCATTCGGTAAGAGTTGAATTAGAGGATGGTAGTACTAGAGAGCTACACGTGAATAAAGTACGACCGTATGTGCAGAGGGTAAATCACATTGGTGTTGTTTACGAAATGGATGAAGAATTTGGCGTAATCCATTACGCGCCTACTGATAAAACAAAGAAAGAGGTAGAGGACATCCGAAAACATTTGGAGAAAACTAGAAATCATAATTTAACTGAAGAGCAAACCCAAGAGTTATTTGATGTACTGAAGAGATATATGGACATTTTTAGTTCAAAGCCAGGACATGCCAAAGTCGACGGGCATTATGTTAAAGTTACGGAGAACTGCACGCCAAAGAGACTCAAACCGTATCGAATACCCATCAGTTTACAAAAAGAAGTTGATCGCCAAATCGAGGAGCTAATTGAAATGGACCTCATTGAACCAAGCGATAGCGAATGGGCACATCCTGTTGTTTGTGTTGCCAAAAAGGATGGAAGCGTTAGGTTATGTATTGATTTTAGACTATTGAATAGTTTCACGGTGCCTGATTCATATCCCATGAAAATCGCCAGGGATTTAATATTCAGAGTAGGACAAGCTGCATTTATAACCGTCATAGACTTAACGAAGGGATACTGGCAGATTCCCATGCATGAAGAATCCAAGCATTTCACCGCCTTCGTAACACATTCGGGGCATTATCAATGGAAAGTCTTACCTTTTGGGATGAAGAACGCCGGAGGGACATTCCAGAAATCAATGGATAAAGCATTATTCGTACATCGTGATTATTGCTGTGCATACATTGACGACGTAGCCATTTTCTCTAACAGTTGGGAAGAACATTTAAAGCATATAAGCCAAGTCTTTAAAACATTGAGGGAAGTAGGACTTACTGTGAATCTTGGAAAATGCGAGTTCGGGAGAACCCAGGTAAAATTTTTGGGCCATATTGTAGGTTCCGGTTGGCATACACCAGATCCAGAGAAGATTGAAACTTTAAAGAGGATATCAAGACCTACTACCAAGAAAGAGCTAAGAAGCTTAATCGGTCTAGCAAGTTATTATAGGAGTTACATATCAAAATTCGCGCAAATAATTTTGCCACTAACAAATCTAACCAAGAAGAAAGTACCGATTACTATACCTTGGGGCTCCGCTGAGGACCAAGCGTTTACTCGATTGAAAGAGGAATTGATGAAGATACCTATCTTACACACCCCAGATCTTGACAAGCCGTTTCAGTTGTACAGTTAGCCTTAGTACAGTGACGCATCGGCTACAGCTATTGGCGCGTGTCTCGCACAAAAGGACGTCAAGGGAGAGGAAGTCCCTATTGCTTTTTTCAGCAAAAAACTAAACCCCAGCCAAATGAAATGGTCTACGATTGAGAGAGAAGCATATGGAGTTTTAGAAGCACTAAGAAAATTTGATACTTGGATATTTGGCGCGGAAATCCAGATCGTATCAGATCATAACCCCTTAACATATTTGACAGATGGCCTTCCACACAGCGCCAAATTAACAAGGTGGGCTTTAGCGTTGCAGCGATACAATTTGAAAATTACTTATCGAAGGGGCGTTCAACATGGAAATGCTGATGCATTATCCAGGCTCAAGTTAGATCCTTCTTAATAAAGTAGGATCAGGTTTATGTATTTTTATATTCAATCGTGTTATTGTAAATTGAATTATTACAGTATATTATGAGGATATAATTATTTATTTTTCGAACCTGTTTTAAAAAAAAATTATTAATAATACAGTGATCCGGATAATCAGATACAGTTCCAATAAAAGATCGTAAACAAAGATTTTCTTTCAGCAGCATCGTCACTCCTGTGACGGATGTGCTTTCCCCCATGGGAGTAGTAAAGTTCCGTCGACATTATCAACGTATTATGTGATGATGAATTAACAAACGCACCAAACTCCATGGTAATAAAACCGAGAAATTTGACTCGAGCTGAAGTATGAAATATGTACTTGAGAATGAGGGCACGTTACAATAATGAGAGGTGCGAGGATTCTAAAGATTTAATTTAGTTTTATATAAAATTTTGTTGGGACTGTTTTTGTTTTGGACGCCTGATAAAACTGGCGTTGGAATTGTATGATTTATGTTAGAGTAATAAAGGTTTTTATGTAAGTCCCATAAATTGCTTTGCCTTTTGTTGAAAGGAAGCTAAAAAAACCCGTACTGTTGTGGACCTGCAAAATGTGCGCCCCTGGCAGCCATAGCTTTGCCAGCTTGTTGCTACGATGTTGCTCATAAGATATTTAGTGTGTGTTTGAAATACATATGAGGTAATGGTGTGCTGCATTTATTTCCTTAAGTAAACGGGTATTTCTTAACCTATATACTTCTTTGTCTCAAAATTCGAAAGACTGAAGGGCGCAGATACTCAAATCTACAGTTTCGTACTTTGGGTACATTTTCTTCTTTGAAATGTAATAGATTAAAATTAATTTTTTAATAAATATTTTAAGAAAAATAAATGAACGAATGCATCATGGTCGCCTACATAGGGGAAAAGGACCTCTCTAGCCATAGATGTATTAAGTGTTTTAATAACATATCGAACAAGGACGGGTGTAAAAATTTTATTTCAGGCAAAGCTCAAAGCTTGAATATCTGAATTCAGAATTGCTAAAAATATGTCATGATAATCAAAAAGCCCTTTTATCTAGTGTAAATATATTTCTCCCGTTGAAAAGGGGTGCCCGCAGAGTTATAGCTAGGGTCTTCAGTGACCCTAGCAAAATTTAAATTTTGCTCTCCCCGCCAAGACATTTTCTAAGAAGAGAAATAATATAAAGTCTCCAATAGGCGTCCCCCAGAGGGTTGCTACCCTGACAGCCGAAAATTTGGCCTACAATGTTAGGTGCGCCCCCTTACGCCCCCCCCCACCCCCTGTATCCGCTCTTCAAACTGAATCTTTTTGTACCGTTTCAGTAGTTTTTAAAAGCCCACTGTCAGTACCCTCTGTCTGCAAGCACTGATATGAACGCCCATGGAGTCAGTGGAGTAACAAGGGTGGGGCGGAGAGACGCTGCTTGCGGGAAGCTGAAAATAAAAGTGACAGGCAGTCAGAACGCCGAAATTCAGAAAGAATGAAGCGACAAACTGAAAGGGGAAGTAGGGGGGGGGGGCGGCGAAATGTCCAAAACTTAAAAAGAATAGGACAGCAAATAGAGAGACCAAATAAGCATCACCAGAAGTTGGACAGAGTAGCAAGGGGGGAATACAAGGGGCAGGGCCGGCCACAGGGGGGGGGCTGCGGATGCAAGGCACCTGGGCCCAGAGGCGTCGCTAAGGGGGGGGTGAGGGGGGGGGAGTATCCCCTCCCAAAATTTATACGAGTTGGCAAAATCTCGCTCGTCACTTGGGAAAAATTGTATTTCAGGTGGGAAAAAATGTATTTAGGGTACATTAATTTCAGAATCTTATTATTTTTATTACTATATTTTTTTATTATTATTTTCTCTTCTGGATCGAAACATGCAGTGGGCATGTTTCGATCTTAGGGGTATAAAAAGAATAGCTTAGTAATCCTTGGGAGGGCGGTCAGTGATGATGATGAATGCCAGACTTGGAATTGACCGAAGGGAAGATTAAAACGTGTTTCTCCTTTATTTAACACTCCAACGCTCTTTCTCCCATCCTCTTTCCAAGCCTTGGAACTGTACCATCAAAAAGCTACCCCCATAGAACTCCTCCTCCATACTTGGCTGTTAATGAATGCAGATATTTTTGTACTGGTCCCGGGTTCTTCGCATTGCTTCGTTTGTTATTCCCGAAAAACGTCTACATGTCCACTGGGTGCCCAGGCCTCCAGGCTTCTAAATTATCCCTCACACAGTCGGCAGTTCCTCCAATAATTATTTTGAACTGTCACTGCCACCTTTCTGCAGATTTTATCCAGATGTTTAAGGAAATGAGTTCAATTTTTTTTCTTTTCTCTTATACTTTAAAAGAAATGCAGCAGAAAATATACCTCAAAAAGGACAAACTATAATTAATTTTTCACAAGCCACAGAAAATCGATTCCTTGAAGTTTTTCATCATCTTAACGAAAAGAGGAAATGTATCTGATTTTGACTGCCCAGTTTAACAGAAATTTTGAATTTACGGGTTACCAGTAAAACGTCCTAATCACTAGTTTACCTCGAAGCTAAACTAGTTGAGTTAAAAAATACTGCTGCTATATAAATAATATGATAAAAAATTCCTTTAATTTACACCCCTTTCAAGTGATGTCCACAGCACGGGCGGTGGTTGTTTTTACGAACTCATAGGGACCACTTGGTGAGCGGGAAAAGGGCAATTATTAATGTAGTTTAAGACAAGAGTACTCAATCAAAATTATTTTTGGTAACAAAGGTCATCGATTAAAAAATAGTAATATCAACAAATAAAATCTAGAAATTAACAAATGGAATGCATTGAGCATACTGGGCCCTCCCAAAAATCTTGATTTATCCCCATTAATTCCCCAAAATCTTAACTAGCTTCATAGCTTTTGATTGAAGTTGCAGAAAACACAAATAAGACAGGTGAAGGAATGGCCAAGCAAATTTGTGACATTCTGCAAAAAAAGGGAATTAATACATCTGGCATGATTTTCCAGTCATATGACTTTGCCAGTTCAATGTCTGGAAAATTTAAAGGAGTGCAACAAAAGTGTCAGAAATTGTCGGTCATCCTGTTTTGTACATCCCTTGCCAGGATCATCGAATCAATACGGCTCTGGAACATAGTTGTAATATTAGCATAATAATAACAGATATGCTTGATACTCTTTAAGCATTATATGTATTTTTTACTTCAAGTGCAAAAAGATTTAGACCGTTGCAAAATAAAATTTCCGAAGTTGAAAATGCATTAATCTTAAAAAATCTTTCTAGAACAAGGTGGACGGTTAAAGCAGAAGCCATTAGAGCTGTTTGTCAATCATTTGAACTTATTTTAGATTTATTGGAAGAAATGTCATCTCAAACTGGTGTCGATTCTGATACAAAAACAAAAGCTTATGATCTTTACAAAAAGATGAAAACATTTGATTTTATTGTAAGCAAAATTTTCATGAAAAACATAATTTACAAGGTAAAAGTATTGTCAGAAATTTTGGAAACACCTATTTTGAATGTTATTGATTGCATTTCAATAACAGAAAGTACAACAAGAAGACTTGCGGACATTAATCCAGACACTGATGGAATGGATGATTTGATCGAAAGTGCTGTAGCATTTTCTGAAAAGTTTAGCATTGATGCAAAACGTGATTTCCAACTGCATCACAGAAGAAGGGTGCTCCCAAAAAGATCTGACAATGGAGAAACTGGAGCAAATTTGCAATTTAAACAGTTTTTCAGAAAAGAAGTCAAAGCTGTTCTAGACACATTAGCTAGTGGCCTTCAAGAAAATGTTTCTACTATGAAGATAAAAATTTTGCTCCTTCATTCTATGTTCCAGTTTCCTTTAAGTAAAGATGTTTTAACAGATACTGCAATTGAAAACATAATTGAGATATATCCCATGAATTCAAAACCCGATATGCATGCACTGAAAAGTGAATTAGAGATTTTATTTAATCTTTGCAAAGATAAGAATGCGCCATCAATGGATGCAGCAGAAGAAACTGCTCTGACTTTTAAAAACGTACTGAAATTAGCATTTACACTGTGTCAACTGGTATTAACTGGAAGTTACGGAGTAAGTGCGAATAAAAGAACGTTTAGCCAATTGAAGTTTGTGAAAGGGAGCTTACGAATGACTGATGGCAGAATGAACAATTTAATGATAATGAAATGTGAAATGGATTTGACTAACAAACTTGACTTAGACTGCTGGTCGATGCTGAAACAAAGAAGAATAAGTTTAAAATGAAAAAGTATGTATAAATCCAGTTACATTAACAAATGCCCAATGCCCATAACTATTTGAATCTAAAATGTAAGTTATGCTATCTTATTATTTTTTCTTTTAGTGAGTTAAATTTTTTAGTAAAAAAGCATTTGGGCGGAAAATTAAGATTTAGTCATTTTCTTTAGTATTTATCATTTAGTATTCTCTTAAAAAAATTACTAAAATAAAAAGTACATTTAAATTATGTTTATTTTTAATGAATGTAATTTCTTTTCCAAGGAAAGGGGGAACTTGACACATCGGCAAGTTTTGAAGCCTTAAAATTTGTAGACTGTAAAAAACTAATATATAATAATTTTAAAACACAGACACATTTACGGCTGTTCTTGAAAAATTTTAAAACTTCACTTCTTTTATAAATTTTTTGTTAACATATATTTTTCATGGAAATAGTGTTTTTTTTTAACCTACATTTAATTTTTTTGTAGTGTACTTGTAAAAATTTAATTTTGCTTTCCAACGATGTTTCATTTTATGTAGCATCATTAAAACTAGATTATTGTAGAAAACTAGATTTATGTAGCATCATTAAAACTAGATATTTGAAAATTATATTTTAAAATATTCATGTATAATTTTGTACAAAATGCAAAAATGCAGACTGTAAAATCTAAAATCAAAGTTGAAAAATCTGTAAGAATATGAAAGTGTAAGTTTGAGATCACTTTTAAGCTTATGAAAAACAATTTTATAATACAAGCCACATTTACTGCTATTCTAGAAATATTAAAATCTTCATTTATTTTTAAAAGTTTTGTATTTATATACATTTTTATTGAATTAGTTTTTTGTTTAACTCTACATCTTTAATTTGATTGTAGTTTACTTGTGAAAATTTAATTTTGCATCCCAAGGATGTTTTCATTTCATGTACTGTATGAAAGATTACTGTTAAAGTTATGTTTAAAAATATTTATGAGTAATTCTGTAAAAAATCTTAAAAATAAAAAAAAAGTAGACTGTAAAATCTAAAATCAGTGTTGAAAAATCGGTAAGAATAGGATTGCGTTAGTAAGTTTGGAGTTCAATATTAATTTTATTAAAAAAAAAATTAAAACACACATTTACTGCCGTTCTAGAAATTCTTAAAACTTCATTTCTTTTATAAATTTTGTGTTTAAATACTTTTTTGTTTAATTAGTTTTTTAAATCTGTATATTTAAAATATTTATGTATGATTCTGTGTAAAATGCAAAAACTTAAAATTTGGTAGACTCTAAGAACTAAAATCAGTGTTAAAAAATCTGTTAGAAAAAGGAAGTGAGAGTTCGGTGTTGAAATCATGAAAAATGCTTTTAAAACAGACACACATTTACTGCTGTCCTAAAAAAATTATAAAACTTCACGTTCTTATAAATTTTGTGTTTACATACATTTTTTATTGAATTAATTATTTCATGTACATATTTAATTTGACTGTAGTTCACTTGTGAAAACTTAATTTTGCATTAAAAGGATGTTTGCATTTCATGTACTATATAAAAGATTACCAAAAGATTTATACATAACTATTTTTTAATATAGTTATGTATAATTCTGTATAAAAGGCAAAAAAGTTTATCTATATAATTAAATAACCAGAGCTTTGAGACAGATCGATAATTATGTAGATGTAAATTGTAATTTTTTTTTAAATTTATGTTACACGTAATTTAAGCAAATTATGGAGCCATTTTGCTAGTTTAATTATTATTACTTACATTTTCTGTAACATTTATTGAATTTTTATTCTATAAAATGTGTTTGAATGGACATAATATAGACTTTCTGATTTATTAGAACGACGATGGTTTTGTTTTAATCCGCCTGGATACGATATTGTTATTTTCAGGACAGAAAGTTTGGACAGAAACGTGTTTTGGCAACCATTAAACATGGTTCAGTGCACAGTTTAATATATTTTATTTCGGTTATGTAAAGATTTATTTGAGCGCTTTATCGAAAGACAATGTAACGGTTATTTTTTAAAAATGATGGAAAAAATGAATTGACTCTTGGTTACTTTTCAAAAATTTCCCAGTTTTGAGTTGGCATATTTTACAGCTCTCCCCTCCCAATCATGATGCTCTCGCTACGCCTCTGCCTGGGCCCCGGTTTCAGAGGGGCCCCCAAATCCGTTTTATATTTTTTATTGTGTCTCTCTCTCTTATCGTGAAATATATAAAAGATTTCTTTAAATTAAAGTAGACTGATAGTGTTGTGTGACTACTCTGCATCTTTCAGAGCTAAACATCATTTATGAAAGTGTGTTTCTTCGAACAGTATTCTTTGACAGTACACCCCAGCTCTGATCAAATGTCACTTATCTTCGCACCTTTCACCGTGCAAAGAGCGAAAACATCAGTTAGAAAAAAATACAATTATCAGATCTGGACCATTGGTCATAACGACCGCTCATTATCGAATTCTTTGAAAAGAACCGAAACACAAGGAACAGCGGAAGAGGCCTTTTTGTTGTCAAAACCAAGGACTGATTGATTAATACCTGTGGGGGGCCCCCTCTAAACTTAACTTTGTTGATACGAAGTACTTTTCATGCGTCTGGTATTAATTTGAGGATAAGAGTACACAAAGAATAAAAAATGACCTGCATTTGGTTACCTTTGCAAGCATGGGAACATTTTTTCCCCGTTTACAATGGACGATATCGATATGACGTCATTTTTCCACCAACACGTGACCTTTCGGCTGTGTTGATGAGTGGCCCTGTAATCTGATTGGCTGAAGTGTATATTTTCCATCCACACGTGGCTGAAATAGCCTCGTCTCAGTATAAGTTTTAATATGTTAGCACTTTTTAATGGGAATCTTTCGAGAGATATCTTTTTGCAGTCATGTACAGGTTCCAGAGAGTTATTGAAACATTCGTAGGCAGCACAATACAGAGGTATAATTATTATTTTTTTGATTTTGCGCTTATTACCAGGAGTCCAGCACATAAGCCTATGGAGAAATGGTTGTTTGTTTTCCCCCGTCATGTGACTTTTATAGCCTCGAACCCAAGGAGGCGATATCCTCCATTGTGCAAATGTGTTGGTCAAATCTTGCAGTTAATTTTGCAGTTACTCCTACTCTCAAAGTTACTAACTGAAGTTGAGCCATTGGAAGTGTCTGCTTGTATTAGACTTTGTACGAGCCTATTAACTTTTGTGTATATATTATATATACATTTTGAAAGATTTTTCTTGAATTTTATGACTTTCACGGGCCTAAATTATGTATTAAGCTTTACCCATTTTATCATCGCGTTTTCTACATTTGGAAAAAGGTAAGTCGTTATTTTGTTTATAATAGCCGAGATTGCAAATATTAGATAATTTTCGTCAAAAAGTTCTAAAATGTGTTTCGTTTCACATTTATAAAAGTTTTAAATGCATTTTGATTGTTCCCGTAACTTATATTTACGCGATTTAATCCCTAAGCAATAAATGAGTATCTAGAGTAAGCGAAGTTCTGGAGTCAGATGAAACAGGTATTCTGAAGTAGAAAAAGTCAGTACATTTAAAACTGTGTTTATTGAAAATTAGGAATCTATATAAATAAAACAATGTGTAAACTGCCCGTCAGTTTGTCTGTCTGTCTGCGTCTCGCGTAGCTCCGAAACGGGTGATCGTAGACCTACCAAATTTTGTACGGAAATTCTCCAAGACGGGTCTCGACACACCTCGAAGCGAATTAGAAAATGTTTTATTTTATGTTTTGTCCAATTTTTAGCGATTTTTCTTGCGTAATACATAATAACGCCGGTAATTGCACTCGCAAGAAAACGATAGTTACATCATCGTATAGAGGAGAAAATTTTCTTTTAAAAACTGTTTGTTCGGACTGTGTAACATAATTTGCAGATTTTTGGGAATTTTTCAAATAAAATTAAATTTGACGCTGACTTTCGTAAAATATTTTTAAAACTGCTGCATCTTGAATTCTATCTGTCATAACTTTTTTATATATGCGAAAGACGGAGCACACAATTCGCCCACTTTTAAAAGAAGGACGGAGGAAAAATAAAAATTAGGAGAATTTTTACGAATTTTTAAGTAAAGAAGGATTTTCATTTCCGTAGCACCTGCTTATAAATTTCGGTTTGATATCTTGGGGTTTGGTTGTCATGGATACAGTAACAATGATTAAAATTGCCAGTTGAAAAAAATAAATAAACACGGGTCCCGCGAGCAGACTATTTCTTTGCTTGGCTCGATTTCCTTTTATAAATACTGGATTTATTTGTGAGAAGAAAAATTAAACTGCATAATCTAGAAAAACAATTTTAAAGCCTTTATAAATAGCGCAGTCTTATCTCTTATCTCTTTTCTTTTTGTAAAGGGTTGCAAGAGAGGGTGACGTATTTTTAAAATTAAAAAAAAAATGTCCATTTCATGTAGTGTCTGAGGTATTTAACGCTAAAACGTGAACCTAAAAGACAGCATGTCTGACGAAATAAGACATTTTGAAAGTGAGAAGTTCACTACAAACGGTCCATTTTCACTTTTTTGATACCGAATGACGCTGACATAGGGTTTTTTTTTTTTTTTTTTTTTTTTTTTTTTTTTTTTTTGTGTGTGTGTGTGTGTGTGTCATTATATTGCAAGGATCTCAGGTTATTACATATATGACGCAAATTTTAAGTCATCAGTGAAATAATTTTGCTTTTCTAGATTCCACATCACTGCAATTAATTCGAATTACACATGTGAGGAAATTTTTCGTTTCCTACCGTGCGAAGAACGGGCACTCAGCTAGTATAAAATATTTCAAACACATCAATCGATCTCAACCTCTTCTTCTTCGACGGCGCGTGCCATGTGACGTATAGTTGATAACATTTAGGGAATATAATTAACCACTTTATATGTGTGACTTTTATGTTAGAATATAGAAAAAGATCGTGGACAACTGAATACCATATTTAGTTTCCAAATGTACGTGTGGGCTGGTTAACATTTTGAAAAGATATTAAAAATTTACTGTTTCCAAAAAGTGGTTAGATGTGTTCGGTAAGGGTTGGTAACTATGAAAAAAAAAATAATAATAATAATTTCGAAAAAATATCCTATCAATAAGGGGTTAATTCTAAAAAAATAGCAACTGAAATTAATAATAGATTTCTAATGCTTGTTGCTCTATTTTCTAATAGAACCCTCATACTTAAAATAGCACTCATACTATATTTGAATATTTACAGTATAAAAGCGGATAAAAGTACACATAAAATTAGATAATTGAAATGTACGTCTCGGGCACATAACCAGAAAGAAAAAGATAAATCGGGGCGGGCCCAAAAGGAGGCATTTCTAATTAAGATAGCATTTCTACGAAAAGCTTGATTATTGACATCCAATTAAGAAAAGTATGAATTTCGGAAGGGGCCGAGGCCTCCATCGCCTATTCTCTGGCTACGTCCCTGATATGTCTGTTCACCCACGATCCATTCTTAAACATTTCATCGCATCATTTCTTTTGTAAAGTAGTACTGATTAGATTTTAAAATATTAGAAAGTTTGAAACAATACTCCAAATTCATCTGAATCTCTAAATTAGAGAACAAGATCATCAAAAATATCACTTTCCAAAAAATTTATTCACTAAATACTTATTCACAAAATACAGTGAAAAGTTGCTAAATTTAGCGACAAATCCCTTAAATTGGCAGCACTGACTAATGAAATGTCCTCTTATATTAAATTAATGGACTTAATGTGAAGAAAAATATTCAAACATACATTTTGGTTAATTTAACTTTAGTATAAAATTATTGATTTTATTTAATTTGACCTCAGCTTTAAGTCATCCCCCCCCCACTTACTTTGTCGGCTTCTTTTTCAAATTTTAAATAGGTAGTTGGTCAACAAAATATTTATTTTACTGTCTTCATTACTAACTAAACCACTCTGAAACAATTAATGTCACTCTCGGTGGTCGGTGGATCTCCAGAGTGAATAGATTCATATATTCTCACATTTTTCAGTATTAGTAATGCAGGTTAACTGAAATGGGAGATAAACATAAACGGCCCCACAAGTTTAGCATACATATTCAATGCGGTTTAGACTTCCAACCAGTGCCGGCAAGTCGGGCAGCTGCCCGGGGTGCTATATGTTTAGGGGGGCCGTGAAAACATAATCTTAGGAGAGAGAACGGATTTTTTTCTTTTGAAGGTTTATCCAACATCAGACTGTCCCACTTGCCCATGGTCAGGTAAGCTCCCTGTGTACTTTCTTCCTATTCTTCGTTATCATCTTCGGTTTTATTGACTTTGGAATGTTAAAATATTTTTTCTAAGAAAGGATATCTGAGCTGGTGAGGTGGAAGTCAGTAGAAATTTTATAAATCTCAAAAATATTCCTCGATACAACCAGGTTTTACTCGTTAAAAGTGAGTTATACTCCCATAAACTTAACATTGTACCAGCCAATTATTTCCGATTTCCTCATTCAATCTGGGTTCTTCTTAAATAAGGAGTCGTCATAAACGAGTTAGATTTATTTTAAAAGGGCGCCAGCTGCCTTAGAGCCGGCCTTCAACCCTAATTACCACGACCATTAAAGTGTTATTAGTGGTATTTCAGTTCATTCTTAATGTTTGCTTTATAAATGGGTCTCCTAATTAATGAATTTTTATCATCTATAATATTTGGGGCCCCCAAAAAATGTTGTCAACCGGGCCACTTCAAACGGAAGGCCGGTCCTGACAAGGGGTGGGGGGGTGCAGGGGGCGTACGATGATTCATTCTGTTCCTCGCTGGGTGATCCTAAACTTACAAAGAAACATTTTCCTCAAAGAGGGATACGAACTTTCCCCTCCTCAAGATTGCATGCCTCTAGGGTACCTTACTAGCAGAAAGCGGTAAACTGCACCTCGGAAATATAGTTAGCGATAACGAATGATTTGCAGCCGACATGTGTCAGAAAAACACAGAGAGTGAAATTTATTATTTGAACCTGCATTGTGGGAGCAATAAAGAATCCACAAGGAGGGCGCATCTGCCCGCGGGCAGATAGGCCAGTCCGACCTTGGTCTTCTCCGTTGCGTTTTTCCGATGTTGAGAGCAAACATGTTAACAAGAGTTCAAAAGCGAGGATAAATCTCTTACCAACTTAAAGGTTTAATGCGCTCAAGGGAAGCCTCCTCATCGCCCCTTCCTTGGATCTGGTAATCACACGGGGCAGGTCTCCAAGCAAATATTCATAGGAAAAAATGGGTTTGTTTCTTCCACTTCTGTCGTTTTTAGCTTGCCGACGGGCACGGACTACCTCTCTCTCTCTGCCTTTCCCCTTTCTACGCCACTGCTGCTCAAAGGGGGAGGAATCGGGTCTGATCCTGATTAGGGAAGCGCGAGACGAAAAATCGGGCCGTCTCGTCTCGCAGAACAGCTGAAAAGCTTTGTCTCGTCTCGCAAAATCCCTATATCATAATGAAAAATGGGCCTGTCTCGTCTCGCATAAAAACTACAAATGTCTGTCTCATCCCATCTCACATGCATCCCTAGTCCTGATATGATCACCCCCCCCCCCCCCACACACACACACACAGACTTTTAACCCTACTAGCAATTTTGCTCGGGCCGCCATCGGCTGGCTGCGTGGCCGGTGGTAGCCCGAGCAAAATTGCTAGTAGGGAAGGCACCCACAGAAATTTTTTGAAGTCGGCGACTATGCTGCGCAGGATATGTTTTTAGCCCCGACTGTGCCGTAGAAACCGTGAACGGGGCTTTACATCGCTCCAAATCAACCACCCTACACTTGATTGATTGATTAACAGATACTTGATACAATTGAGAGGGCGCTACTTGCTTAGTTTGTCATTTGTCCTAAAAATTTGACAATTCTTGGAAAATCTTTGTTTTCGTAATCCTAATGACTCGTTAACCGTCAGCTGATTTTCTTCGTAAGATATAGATTTATGCACAATGCTGAACTAAATCTTAAAAAAGTATTTCTGTATCATAAAGTTTTTTAAATAAAATATTTGGAGGGGAATATATATAAATATATTAGTGATCTATAGAAATAAGGAGCTAGAATTGTAGTACTGTGGTGCGGAGTATTTCGTCAACAATACGCCATTTTAACCGTAAAATTATGGAGTAACCGTGATAATAAAAGAATTTTTTTTTTTAATAGGAAATGGAAGCGTGCTATCGAATTCACTAGAATAAACAAAGCAAATTTCTTTTTTGCTTAAATATTTAGATAATACACTATTTAAATCCCCATATTTAAAAAAAAATTAACACTATACATTGTTCTAACAATGTCGAGTACTTGAAGATAATCTATTACGTCAATGGATGTATTTCCGTCTCAGGTGAGGTAACTTTAAATCATTATTTTTAAATAGTTTTCAAGACTAATACTGCTAAATAGTTGAATTGGAAAATATAAGTGCTCGTAGGATTTGCATTTATGTCACTAAATAAATTTTACACTGTACTCTTTTCCCATATGTGAAGTACATTTAGTGGCGAGCTTGTTGATATCCTTTGACATCTGACTTTTAACTCTTTGTTTATATCCAAGCGAGGGAATAAACAGCCATGAATACTGTTGTGATCTGCACCAAGGCTCAGTTATAAATAAATATTTTGCACGTCTTTTATTTTTGCAAGTTGTAGTGTAATCTAAATTAGTAAAACTAATTAAAAGTTACCATTTTTAAGGATGTGAAGGTTACTTTCGGATCGTTTAAGGTATATGTTGTGATTGTGCTGATTTCACAGTATCGTGCGCATTGAAATTGCGGGAATTGCATCGGCCACATTCATGTATATTATGAAGTACGTTGCTCGTCATTTGTTAAGTTATGAAATGATTGTTGAGATGTCCAATTCCGTTCCTATCTGATGCAGTATTACATAATGTAACATAGTGCTGCAATCTGTAGAAAAATTTCTTCATATTAAAGTACGATTAGGAAATATTCGGCAAAGCGGGGACAGCCTTACTTGGCAATTTTAATTTTATATTATTTTTTGGTCGCCAGCGTATGCTTTTGCGACTTTTTTTCTCGCCAAAATTAACACCACGAACATATAAAATATCTAACGAATAAATAAATAGGCGCAAAACTAAAATACACAGATCTAAACAGTTTCGCGAAATTTGTGAATATATTTCAAATACAATAAACAAACATAAGAAAATAATCTAAGCACTGCCTCTGGGGTATTTATGCAAAAGAAAAAAAAAGTCGATGAAACATGCTTAATAGTAAAATATATATATATATATATATATATATATATATATAAACTTAAAATACAACAAAACTTCCATCAAAATGTTAAAAACACTATTTTAAAGTAAAAGACAAACATGATACAATAAACTAACTCCTTTTCCTCTAAGGCAATAATTTTGCCCACAAGATGCATGCAGTATCAATATATTTACAATGCACAAAAATTACCGCAGTATAAACCAAACTTCCCAGAAACAACTCAAAAATTCTTATCTGTTGGTATATAAACTAAAAACTATGGTGTTTTCTGTAATTCAGTACAGAGCAATACAGTTAAATTGAATAAAATAATCCATCTTTCTTAAAACCTTAAAAATTCCGATTTTTCGATCTCAATTCATTCACCAAAAGTAGCACAACATAAGGAAAAGCGGATGCAAATATGGGACCATAGAACAATTAAAAATGCACAACAGCAGACCCAGATACAAAATTAAAATGGTAAAATCAACCAAAACAGTGTTTGCCCCACGTAAACACGGCAACAATTGCTGGAGCTTGACTGTCACCAACCATTTTGCACGATCAGCAAGCAAAGAATTTGAACACATTAAAATTGCACATACATTCCACTAACAAAAACTTTTAAGACAAATTACACTGTCCATATTTAACCTAAAAAACGTCTGAAAATTCATAACGGGTAATTTAAAATGAGCAAACAGTGGACTGTTTTTAACTCAAAAATACTATAGTGGATTAAGCAACCTAGTTGTACTGCTAATGTAAACTGGACAAACACTGGCCTGTTTTCAACTAAATAAAAACATCAGGGGATTAAACAAGCTAGTTGTTTAACGGCCAGGAGTAGAAATTTGGTTGAGGTGTCTAAAGGAAGGTCTCGGTCTGTAGATGTGCCATCAAAAGAGAAAATCGTAAAAAAATCGAACGGTTTAGGCATGGCGGAACAGCAAAGGTGCAAATTTTCGCCATAGAAATAACATTGTGGTTTATTAACCCGATTGTTGGCAGTTTTAAACGTCTGCTTTATATTGGCGCCTTATCTCTTATTTCTTCTGATATCGCTTATTTCTATTGATAAATTTTCAGTTGTCTATTTGATATTGGATATTTATCAGCAGCGCTTGAAAATGCACATAAATCAGGAAGTGCTCAAGCCCTTTGGCGGATTAATTATTTGTCCCTCGAAGAATACAGGTCAAGTCACTCCTTTTTTTGAATTCTGCCGATTTTTTTACTACTTTCTTTGATAAATAAACCATTGTGATTCCATATTTTGCATTTATATTAATAAACTTACCAGGTATAGTCTGATTAGAATAAGAACAAGTATGATTTAAAAAAAAAGAAATGAAAACAGTCTTCAAATTACTTCACCATAAAGAAAAATTATTCCCATTCTAAATTAAAAAGCTTTGGGCAAATTCTCACGAAATATAGCAGATATAGCCAAATTGAGTTCAGTCTTGGAGACTCATTTTTTGACGACAAATTTGGCGATAACTCGCCAAAACTGGCGTTTTTTTTGCCTTAGAAATAACATTGTGGTTTATTAAAACTCATTGTTGGCAGCTAAAAACGCCTTCTTTATTTTGGCGCATTATCGCTATCTGTTAATTTGGAACATGTTTTTACTGTATTCACTAATTTAGAGAACGGCTAGGTGTGAAATTTTTTTTTAAAGTGTCTAAAAAAGGCATTAGCCTGTAGATGTGTGATCAAAAGAGAAAAGCAGAAAAAGTCGGAACAGATCAAGCATGGCGGAACGGCAAATGTGCAATTCTTTGCCATAGAAATAACATTGTGGTTTATTAAATGCACTTGGCAGTCATAAAAGCTTTCTTTATTTTGTCGCTTATTTCCTTAGTTTTTTCTATATATTATTTTGAAACATATTTTATAGCAGGGAGTCTACCATCATGCAAAGGTCACAAAAGTCACGGAAAAGTCAAGAATTGGAAAAAAGGTCACGAAAGTCAAGAAATGAAGCACAAGGTCACGATTAGAGAAACTCCTTTTTCCATTTCATTCGAATTTTTAGTTGATGATTTTCGTAACTATATTTTCTAAACTTTTGTGCACCATTACAGTTTTGCTAATAAACGTACAGTTTACCGCATAATTCTATCGATCTTTGTATTTAATTTTGAAATCAGGGCTTATTCGCTGATCACCCTGTAGATTGATAGTGTTAAATTTAAAAGAATATTGTTTCTTCATTCTATCAGTATAATGCAGGGGTGCAGAAACTGTTTTTACTCAACATTTCCCTCAATCCATATGCAAATTTCCCCAAAATTTTATGATATGTTTATAGACTTACATAAGTTCTGTATTACCATAAGTGTAAAAATATTTGCAATGTACAAGCTACATACATGTTTACTAAATAGCAATTGGTCCAAGTTAAAAAGAGACAAAAAAAAAAAAAAAAAAAAAAATTAATGAATTTACAAATAATACTGCTTAGTTATACTTCAATGAGTTACTCTCATATAATAAAATATCCTAAGGATTATATTCCGTATACGGTGCTGTTTACATTTTGATGTTTTGTTTACAAATTGATTTGGCGTTGGCTCTGGTGCCGTCATGGGCGATGCTTAGCTGGAGTGAAGTACCCTGCCGGTGATTGTTTAGACTAGTAACCAAAGAAAAACAGGGGGTGTTTTGAAGTATGGGATTTTCATTCAGTGCTAATTGAATGACGATAGTTGTTTGTTTGTGGCTGGTGATAGAGTGGATTAAGTTAATGTTTGATTTTCCTTGTGGTTTTGGTTCTGTGTTACAGACTCTTTATCGTAGGTTAGTAAGCGTATCGGGGAATTTCGTCATCAGTATTTATGTGTGGAATATGGAGTTTTTTTATGTTTTGAAAGGAAAAGGAGCGTTCTTTTGTGTGTGTTTGATAGAAATATGGTGTGAATATAGAGCTAAATAAAAGAAAGCATGCTGGTGTTACGTTATAAGCCGGTGGGTGTTGGGGACATTTCTGAGCGGTTATTTAAAAAAAAAATAAAGGTAAGTGCTCTTTTTTAACGAATCTTTGCAATGTTTAAGGTTTTTAATGTGAATTTTAAATTGATATTCGATGTGTTTTATGTTTTCGTAAGTGCTATTTACGTGCTATTCTAATCATACTGACTTTATAAGAGGTGTACAACTAGGTTGTTTAATCCACAGATGTTTTTTTGAGTTGAAAACAGGCCAGTGTTTGCCCAGTTTACACTAGCTGTACAACTAGGTTGCTTAATTCACTGTTGTTTTTTTAGTTAAAAACGGTCCACTGGTTGTGTAGTTTACATAGTTGTACAACTAGGTTGCTGAATCCACTGAGGTTTTTTAGTTTAAAACGGACCACTGGTTGCCTAGTTTAGTTAGCTGCACAGCTAGGTTGCTGAATCCACTGAGGTTTTTTTAGCTAAAAACGGGCCACTGGTTGCCTCATTTAGATAGCTGTACAACTAGGTTGCTGAATCCACTGGGTTTTTTTTAGTTAAAAACGGGCCACTGGTTGCCTAGTTTAGATAGCTGTACAACTAGGTTGCTGAATCCACTGAGGTTTTTTTAGTTAAAAACGGACCACTGGTTGCCTAGTTTAGATAGCTGTACAACTAGGTTGCTGAATCCACTGAGGTTTTTTTAGTTAAAAACGGTCCACTGGTTGCTCATTTTTAGTGGAATATATGTGCAATTTTAATGTGCTGATTGTGGAAAATGGTTGGCGACTGTCGCCATGTTTACATGGGGTGCGCACCGGCTTGTATGATTTTACCTATCCTAATTCATTGAATTTTAAGCTGAATGAAACATAATCTATTGCAATAATAATATTACAGAAATGCAGACTTTTCTACTTATTGACACTACTTGATGATTTTATAATTTCTTTATTGGGTAGGGGGTAGAAGGAATTTTTTCAAATCCTTAATTACAAGCATAATTTTGAAAATCTGCTAAATATGTTTTGCTCAGAGTCTGTAAAACCCAAAACATGATGTGATTATGTATAGTTACCAGATTAATAAATATGCTATGGTAATGTCATTAAATTGTGAATATCTCAAAATGTGTTTAACGTTGTAAAAGATTTTATCACGACCAATATTAATGACTATGTCATTTTTTCTCTCATCCCCCTTTATTGAAAATTGTCCAAAAAATATGTCCCAAAAATGCGACATAATTTTACATATATTTAAATACTATTAGTTCACAACAGCTTTAATCTATTGTTACAATATTTCGTAAGCTGTAGACCATGCTTCACATGTATTTTTCTATAAATAGGTTACAATCATAAAAATTTCAACAGCTTAAAAAAATTGTTGAGTATTGAATTGTTTATTTTTTTACTTTGCAATGTCTTATCCTCCTGAATTCTGTATCCCTCAATAAACAAACGACATAGTCAATTAATATCGTTTTAATATGGCAATAATGAAACTAAAAATTTAGGGGGGTTCAGTGGGGTCTCCCTCTGACGAGGCTTGAACAGCCGAGTTATTTTTTTAGTTTTACAGATAATGTACTGTTGTTTGTTTTTAAGTACCTACAAATAATATAAAATGAGTTTTAATTGATCTTTATTTAGTATTTAATTACAAAATTAAAAATCAATATTTTATTTACAGTTAAAATGAAATTTTAAAAAATGTAATATTTGGCCTAAACTATGAGCCGAATATTTGGTATTCGGCCTGAGCTATTGGCCGAATATTCGGTACTCGGTTATTCGGCCAAATCACTATTCATTACATCTCTAAACTATCCCAGCTACTAGATGGTCCCGTTTTTAAAAAATGTGCAATAGGTGAGTTTTACAAATCTTTCTTGCTCCTTGATGGCAATGCCTGCTAGTTCTGCTGGACTTGAGAGAATCTTCTCAAATTTCTCATTTGTGCATAACAAATTGAGAAATTGTTTAGGTTTAGAAACCACATCAAAGCTTGTCTTTTGTTATTAGGCTACTACAGAGTGAAAACAATGTAATATTTGATTTTAAATGGTGATAATATAAATTGTACTTTGGTTAGTACTTCATTGTTTTTCGTATGTGTAATCTATTGTATGTCAGTAATCACTTTTATGTCCTTTTCTGATTTTCTGCCATAAATCTGGGAATAATACCGTAAGCGGGTGTCCGCTTTTTTTGGCGACTTTTTTTTTTTTCGCGCCAAAATGCACTCTGGGGCTTTTTCCCCCCGCCAATTTTTCCACGTCAAGCACAGCATTTTACACAACAAAATAAACGAAAAAATAGTCACTTACCTGCACAAAAACATTCCCATTCTGAGAAAAATAACTCTTTTACAAGACCAAAAAAAAAAAAAAAAAAAAATGGGCTGTTGGATACGTGTACATATTCCACCTTAACAACAAAAATATGCAAAAAGCCATAACTTTTTCATCAAAACTATCAAAAAACATGTCAAAAGCAACTGCTTCCAACACATAAACCCTCAAAAATCTTCAAACTCGAAAAATTAAAAACCCCAAAAATATCAATATTCTTCCCAATCCGTATCGTCCAAATCTACAATTTCCTTTTCAAACTCCTTACTCTCAGTAGGTGGCAAAACTGCTTCTAAATTCTCAGATACAACGGTAGGAACAATAAACTTCTTCATTTTTAACCCTTCTTTACGTGGTCCCGGATATACTTTCTTAATGTCATTCAAAAAATGAAAAATTCTTTCCCCATTTGTAGAATAAATATTAAATTGCGTTCTGCGATAAAAATAAAGAGCCATAAACTGAAAAAGAGTATTGTTTGGTCTTCTTACTTTCAACATTCGCTTTAACTGCTTATTTTCATTTTCAATATCGTTAATTGTATTCGTTGGATCTTTTTTTGCAAACAAATTCCCCTTTCGAATGGTTTGTAACTTTATGTTCAGCATTATTTAAAATTTTCTCTACACCGCTATACTGAGGAGCACTATCAGTACAGATAACAGCAGTATCGAGATAGACAAAACTTTTTACATACGGCCAAAGTTCCTTTTTACTCTTACTCTCTACTTCCAAAAAAAAAAAAAACCCTTCTTTGTCTTTTCGACAATAAATACCAAAAACTAAGACGGTGTTCGACTGATACACACTCCCCTTACAATATTTTCTTCTAGTTAAAAAAGTCTCATCTAACAAAACCGTTTTTCCAGGGTGCCCCCAACTTCTTACTTTCGTGAGAAACAATAACTTCACAAACTTCTCTGAAAAACGAAAAATAATCTGTAGCCGTTTTCGGGGACATACTCTTCTCGCCTCTCTTCGCCCTCCAAGCGTTTAGTTCATTTAACGTAAACAAAATCGGTAATTTCATCACGAAACAAAATATTATTCCTAGGATATCCCTGATACTTATAAGAGTTTTTTCAAAAAAAGTATTCATCAGAGGATCTAAAGTTCCGGGGCATTTATTTTTTTTTCTACCTTTACATACATACCTAAACCCCAACTTCCTTCCTTTATCCACCCAGCATCCCATCTCTGACCCACAGACATCACAAAAAAAAAAAAAAAAAAAAAAAAAAAAACAGTTCCGGGCTGGTATCAATTCCATTTCAGTTAAAAATTCAACAACTTTTTCTTCATTCTCTAACAATAAAAACATGGTAAAAATACTAAAATTCTCTAGCAGCGGATGCATTTCCAAATCGATTAAAAGCTCAAAAACAATTAAGACATTAAAACCAAATACAATACCAAAAACCCTAAACTTCGTTACCTGCTACTCAAAAAAAAAATCAAATACCCCGAAACACCCACACGTATCCAACAGCAAAACTAATAAAAATACGCATCAACTCAAAAATCGCCGATTATATAACCTCGGTTTCAAGGTTGAAAGTTACATACCCTAAACCAATCAAATAATTCCTAAAAATACATTCGGTTACAGTTAAAACAATCAACCAATCAGAAAGTCCTTCCTACACAGCAAGATCAAACAACTCAACTTCTACACCAGGTTGCTAGAGAATTCCAAAACAATCGCTCCCCTCACAGTCATGTTTAATAAGTCCAAAGTTGGCGACGCATCTTCGTTGGCGATTGACACGAAGATGCGTGTCACGTGCGTTACGGTATTATCCCCATAAATCTGATAGAAAAGTGTTATTGCAATGTCAGTTTTAACTGGTTTCTACCAGTGGTTTTAAACCACCTTGGCAGAAATGTGCCAACCCTGAATAATTGCACCTGTTGTGTTTCAATAGATTTGGCACATCCCAGTCATAAAACAATAAGTCACATGTATTCCCAGGAGCAGGATTATATCCAGTGTTCTGCAACATAACCTCAAACAGTTGCAAATGTTCTGCAGGCATTTTGTTCAAATATAGCCGATACAGTAAAATGCAAAATAGATATGAAAAGTGAAGGGAGAAGAGATAGCATAAAGCCACTTTGCATTAATTGTTCTGCAGAACGAACCTTTTTCACTTTTTCTTTCTTTTAAAAGATGAAATGTTCTGCAAAGCCAAAGAGTGTGATTGTTCTGCGATGTACGTCGTGCGTTTAAGCACTTTCTGCTTTTAGGCACATATATACATGCATTTATTCTTTTTTTTTTTTTTTAAATTCGGGTATTTCCAATTAGTTTCCATATTACTTTCATCAGGAGTAATTTCCAATTTTCATTATTCAACGCAAGTATGGCTTATGTTGAATAATGAAAATTGATTGGAAATTAATATGAAAATTATGGCTTATGTTGAATAAAATATAATGGACTATTCCATGGCTTGCATGTATTAAGTAGAAGTTTATATGTCTGTCTTGCTCATGCCATAGATGGAATGGTTGGGTGTCTACCGCTCCAGAAAGTCTGGAAAAAGAAGGGAAATTGGAAAATGGGTCTGGAAAAAACCAGGAAATTGGATAATGTGTCCTAGAAAACTCACCAAAAGAATAAATTTTTTTTTCCTTTTTTACCCTTTCTCTCTAATTGTCAGACTCGGAACCGAATGCAACTGCAACGCATTTTTCTGACAGCAAAAGCAAAAGCGATGTGTTTGTATGAGGAGGGAAAAGTATGGGCTCACAGGGTGTCTACCATCATGCAAAGGTCACAAAAGTCACGGAAAAGTCAAGAAACGGCAAAAAGGTCAAGAAAGTCACGGAAAAGGTCAAGAAATGAAGCACTAGGTCACGATTAGCAGCTTAACTACGCTTTTTCCATTTCATTCAAATTCTTAGTTTCTTAATTTTTCTGTGTTAAGCTCGTTGAGAGAAATTATTTTATGTATCGTTTCTTAACATCATTAATTCGTATTTTGATTTCATGAGTGATTTCGAGAAAGGAAGTTGATTTGTTTAGTCTCGCATTAATGGTATGCGTGGAAGGGGGGTGGGGGGGCATCTGCTGAGTGTCCGCTCTTCTCCCTCCCGACCTGAGGAGAGGGTTACAACCGTTCACTGCAGCTTCAGGTCGTAAAATATCTCATTAGAGAAACAATATGTCATTCAGAAGAGTAGTCATAACAATAAATTATTTCCTACTGCAAATGGCGCTTTATGGTGTTTTATAAATGCTGTAAGTAATTAATAAACACCACTTGGTTATTGTTTATTTTTTCAGATTTTCAAAACACATTCATCCAAACTTATAGCTGGCTGCACGGGAAGATTAAGACCACAGCAGTTCTGGAAGTGTGGGGGAACCCCCCTCCCTTTCCTTCCTGTTGATGTACTAAAAAGAATAAGAAAAAATCTATTCATTGACAGGGTGTCCAACTGTGGGAAATGTACCTGAATATTTTTCACGGTGGGAAAGTCGGGAAATACTACTTGAAAATATCGAAAATTTCAGACAGCATTGGAGCCAAATTGATGGCAGCTCTGATATAGAACAATTATAGGCAGATAATGGGGTGGGAACTGTCAGTACAAAATTTGTGTCTGTTTTGCGGTCTCCCCACAAAAATGAAATCGTCAGCAATTGCGAGAATACAAGTCTTTTGTCGACTGCACCCGCCCCTGGGATGTTCATTTTCACTGTAACTAAGTGCTCAGCAAAAGCCCAATCGACATTGCGAAAATGCACGGTGGGGAGGGCCATTGAAACTATTTTGAATTCATCGATTGGAAAATTAAAAATTTGTGCAAGAGGGAAATTCTTTACGATCCCAGAAGTTTCGGGAGTTCTTTTATAATTATGTAATTATGAATATTACTCAACAATAATTATTAAGACTTCTTGCCTCTTTAGAAAATCCGTTGTCACAACGCACGATAAGAGATGCCATCGTTGTCCTTTTTTTACTATATCGTGCACTTGCAATTTTTCCCCCCCTTGGACACGTCTTAGCTAAACTGGCATTCCTATAACAGGTTATTTCCAAATATTATGCATATACAGTGCTGCAACTAGAGATCACGCTGCCCGGGACAAACTTTAGTTTTGGCACACCCTTTCTTCCATTTCCATTTTCACGTAACAGCACTATGCTTAGGACAACTGTCCCGATTCCTCCTCTAGTTGCAGACTAGCATATATATAGAGAAAATTTGCAGATGATGCCGAATACGATAAAATTGGAATCTAAAACAATGTTTTCCGTCATTTCCGGGTCCGAAAATTTGCGTGATTATGAAAAATTTGTTGGCAAAACCGAATTCCCGTTATTTTAGGATTGCGATTTTTTTTTTTTTTTTTTTTTAATTAAATATTTGGTGTTGTTGCTGTTGAAATAAAGCATAATGATGGCCGTACACAACTTCAAAAGTGTAGATTTCATTAAATGAAAAAATTTGGTAGTTTAAAATACAAATCCCACCACTCTTTTGAATTTATATATTTTGAAGTATTTTTTATAAAATTACGACCCATATTTTGTTTAAAAAAATAATCTCTTAAAATTTACTGTAAATGAAAGTACCGTAAAATTTCACCTAAAAAGGATTAAAAAAAAAAAAAAAAAGAAGAAGAAAAGAAAAGAAAGGCAAGTTTCTTTTACAAACGTTTTTTTCCCTCCTAATCAAAACATCCACTCCTTCATTTTCATTATTATACGTAGTTCCATTATTTTGCAATTACAAAACTCTTAATTTTTTAGTTTTTTTTTTTTTGTTGAAATAAAGAATAATGACAGTCTTGTACAGTATTTGTAAAAGTGTAAATCGTATTAGTGAAACAAATTTGGTATTTTTAGATACAAATCCCCACCACACTTGAATTTTCCATGCATGAGGAAAGAAGTAAAATCATTAAGACAATTTGAATATACTTGTTCATACTTAATTTTACGCTTTCGTTGTAAAGTTGACGTTTTTTTTTACCAATTTTTACAATTTTATATGAAACTTCCGTCTTTTATGCTTTTAAATTATTTTTTGAAGTTTTTTATTTCAGTAAAGTAGGCCCCATATTTCGTTGTAAAATTAAAATATCTTAAAATTTATTATTAATGTGATTTTTCTGCAGTTTTGTTTATTTTAAGATTACTGAATTGCCACCAGAATCTCTTATTTAAATTTGAAATAAAAATAAAATTGATTCTTATTTCATATTTAAATTAATTTTTGACCACTTTTTAAAATGCAAAACAGTAAAGAAAAAATTTCATTGAAGATCTCAAGTTCAAATATGAACGAAAATTATACCAAATGATAGTAATGATAATGAAATTGAAACAAAGGCTGTTTTGATTAGGAAAAGTAAAATATTTGTGAAAGCCAATGACTTGGCATGTTTATAAATTTTTTAATTTTTCCTTTTCAGGTGTAATTCTAGAGTACTTTTTATGTATTACATAATTGCTTTTCCCCCCTTCCCTAATGTGTTTAAAATCATATAAATTTTGTGTCCTGTGTGATTTTTTTTCTTTTTTTATTTAAGAAATATATATTAAGTGTGTGTTGTGTAAATTTTAATATTTTATTCTATTTAAACTATGCAATAGACTTAAAAGACTTTATTTTGTGTTTATTTCATGACGTGTGTTTATTTCATGGGGGAAATATTAAAATACTGTCCGTATGCTATTTATAAAATTCATTTAAAATGTCATTTACATGTCATTTAGCAGAAATAATCAAAAATGATGTCTGCCAAAAAGTTGTATATTAAACTGACAATAGTTCAATTTGTCAATTGCGTGTTGTTTTACACCTTGGGAATTTTCAAAAGTTGGCAAGTATATATCTTCAAAACTTGAGAAAAGTATATCAGTTACCCGCATTCCCTACACACACACACACCAAAAAAAAAAAAAAAAAAGGTAAAGTTGTTGGAAACAACATTTTTTTTTTCTTCTTTCATTCCCTTTTAAATTCAATGTTTTGCTTATTTTTTACATTTTCTTTTTTAAAAACAATTACTTGGATTCTACTTAAAAATTATAATTATCACTGATCTCCATGTTTTATAGCTAATAACTTCAATATTTTTGCATCCTTTTGGTAAATGAATATTTACCCTTAAGTATTTTTTGTAAGTTTTGTATTTATATCACTAAACTCACTTATCTACACAAACACATATTTTGAATTAATATAAATTTAATGATTTTTTAATGCATCTGAAAGTTTGTATCCAAACTGAAAAGCTATCACATCACTGATTCTGTGATTTTAAAAGGATACAGATTTGGATTAGACTGATTTTGCATGGCTAAATAGAGAAAAAAAAGAAAAATGTGGCTGATTTTAATTTAAATTCTTCTTTTTTTAATGCAGTTTTTAATGTTTGACTTTAAATTAAAATAGGACATTTTTGGTAATTAAACTCTAAAGCTCGAGTACTCAAAGTATGTACATTGTGAAGTGTGTACATTGCAATTGAAGTAAAGGAATTTTATTTTAAATAACTGATTTAAAATAAATTTTAATCAAGATGTTTTTTTATATAAATCTTTAAAGAAGTAAATTTGTTTAAAATACTTTCAATTTTACTATTGTTGGCGATTAATTACTTTTTAAAGTATTACATATCTTTAGGTAATACTTTATATTGTTTTCTTTTATTGAGTAACTCACGCAACTTATTGTAACTATACAAAAATATTTACTAATATATATTAATAGTGTTAAATTTAAAAGTATAACTTTCCTTCATTCTATCGGCATGATGCTGGAGTATATAAACTGTTTTAAATCGCAACAACCCAAATGAAAATTTCCCCAAAATTTCATGATATGTTATAGACTTGCATAAGTTCTGTATTACCATAAATGTAGAAAGATCTGCAATGTACAAGCTACATGCATGTTTACTAAATAGCAATTGGTACAAGTTAACAGAAAGCAAATGGCTGATCGGTGAAAATGTTGAAAAAAAAAATCGCTTTAAAAATGATAAGGTAAAAGAAAAACTCGAAGAATTATGTAATTCATTGTTATAATTGAAATCAGTTGTTTTTTTTTTTTCTGCAAAATTTCCCCCGATCCTAGATTGCCAATTTGCACATATTCTGCATCCCGGGCACAATGTATTTTTGATATTAAGATTTTGTATTTACTATGGTCAAGAAAAAGTCAAGACAAGGTCAAGAAATCAAGTTTACTTTATGTGGTAGACACCCTGGCTCATCAATCGTGACGAGAGGGTAAAAGACAAATTAGCTTACTTGGTAACTTATGGCTTAGGACCGTATTTCCAAGAACAGTTAGTTAATTCTATCAGAAAGTGCGACTACTTCAGTTTCTCAATTGATGAAATCTTAATCCTGTATACTTCAGTTAAAATTGATTTCAAGAAGTTGTACAAAATATGCAAATATAAAGACAAGGGAGGGGGCATTGTTCAATTTCCCTAAGTAAAATGCATTAGTCAGGAATTTTTTCCCCGGGACCTCCCAAAAGTCAGGAAATTGGTTTTCAGAAATTTGGTAGACACCCTGTTCTAATTAGATGTTAATTACTTTTAAAATCTTCTGGAAATTGTTCAGTAATTCCATGAAGCAAAGAAAATTGAAAAAAAAATTTAAAAACTTTTTTTCAAAGTTTTTCTTCGTGAAACTTTTTTAATAGGATTCAAGTTATGTAAAGTTATACATATGTACTTTGATATTTACACTCTCTTTCAGGTACAATCAGAGTGGTCAGTAACAGAACAAGAATCTCATGAAGTAATGGCTGAAATTATAAACACTAAAAGTTACGGGCTGTCTGCTGCTGGATATGGTTATTCTTCACCCCTCTTGACTAAACCTGGTGCAGCTAAAAAACTAGTTATAAAAAATTTTGAAAAACCCAAATTGCCAGAGAACTACAAGCAACAGACTTGGGGGAAATTGAAAGATGCAGTCATTGCTATACAGACATCTAAATCCATTAACACATCATTCGAAGAACTGTATCAAGCTGTAGAAAATTTATGTTCCAGTGGCATGGCTGCTTTCCTGCATGATAGCTTAAGAGGATTGTGTGAGACTCATATTAAAAATAATGTTGAGCAGTTTTTACCAGACTCTATGGAGAATATATCATTTCTAAAATTAATGAATGAATTCTGGCAGGGCCATTGTAGACAGATGATAATGATTCGAAGTATCTTTCTGTTTTTAGATCGAACTTACATTTTACAAACTCCTGGGATTTCGTCACTCTGGGACATGGGCCTGGACTTATTTCGGATTCATATAGTTTCCCATCCAGTCATACAGAGTCGAATTGTTGATGGCTTGCTCATGATGATAGAGAAAGAACGAAATGGGCACACTGTTGACAAGAGCCTTGTGAAAAATCTTCTTAGAATGCTGCTAGACTTGCAGATTTATCAGGATGTGTTTGAAGTGAAGTTCCTGAAGGAGACTGAGGAGATGTATGCGGCTGAAGGCCAGCGCCTGATGCAAGAAATGGAAATCCCGCTCTACTTGCAGCATGTGGACAGGCGATTGAATGAGGAGTGGGAACGACTGCTCCATTACTTGGACCAGTCCACCAAGAAGACCCTAATACAATGTGTTGAGAAGCAGCTGCTAGGTGACCACATCAGTGCAATTCTGCAGAAAGGGCTTGACACCATGCTGGAGCAGAACCGAATCAATGACTTGAAGCTCATGTTCGATCTTTTCAGCCGGTGCAAAGATGGTCTGCCCCAGTTGTGCTCACACTTCAATTTGTACATCAAAAAGCAAGGGCGGGTCATCGTTTGCAATCAGGAAAAAGATAAAACCATGGTCCAGGAACTGCTTGAGTTTAAAGATCAGATGGATTCCATTGTGAGCCAGTGTTTCCAGAAGAACCCAAAATTCCTAAACACTTTGAAAGAGGCCTTCGAGAGCTTTGTCAACCAGAGGCCCAATAAGCCGGCTGAACTGATCGCTAAATACCTCGACTTAAAACTGCGTGCTGGGAACAAAGAGGCCACTGAAGAGGAACTGGAGTTACTCTTAGATAAAATCATGGTGCTATTTAGATACATCCATGGGAAAGATGTATTTGAAGCATTTTATAAAAAAGATTTGGCAAAAAGATTACTTCTAGGGAAGAGTGCATCAGTGGATGCTGAAAAATCCATGCTGTCTAAACTGAAGCAAGAATGTGGTGCAGCATTTACCAGTAAATTAGAAGGTATGTTTAAGGATATGGAAATATCCAAAGAGCTGATGGGTGCCTTTAAGAATTATCTAGCACATGTGAAAATTTCCCGCAATATGGATTTGTCAGTCAGTGTCTTGACTATGGGTTACTGGCCCACTTATCCACCAGTCGATGTTAACATGCCTCCAGAGATGCTGAAATACCAAGATGTGTTCAAGAAGTTCTACCTTGGGAAACACAGCGGCCGTAAGCTACTCTGGCAACCCAGTTTGGGCCATTGTGTTCTTAGAGCCAATTTCTCTGCTGGCATGAAAGAGCTTCAGGTCTCTCTCTTCCAAGCACTGGTACTGCTGTTGTTCAATGACAGAGATACTCTCAGTTTCGAAGAAATAAAGCAGATCACTGGGATTGAAGATGGGGAGCTGAGACGTACTCTTCAATCCTTAGCCTGTGGCAAAGCTAGGGTTTTGCAAAAAAATCCAAAAGGTAAGGATGTGGAGGACGAAGACAAGTTCCTCTACAATAGTGATTTCAAAAATAAATACTACAGAATTAAAATAAATCAAATTCAGATGAAGGAGACTCAGGAGGAACAGTCCATTACCCAGGAGAGGGTGTTCCAAGACCGCCAGTATCAGATCGATGCTGCAATTGTGCGAATCATGAAGATGAGGAAGTCACTGTCCCATAATCTCCTCATCACTGAACTGTATGATCAGCTGAAATTCCCTGTAAAACCCACTGAGTTGAAAAAACGAGTGGAGAGTCTTATAGACAGAGACTACTTGCAACGAGATAAAGATAATACCAATCAGTATCATTATGTTGCTTAAACTAATTTTATTCATTTAAATGTGCCATGCCTGGAAAGAAAAAAAGGCTTGGTTATTGAAAATTGTAAAAGTGACTGTATATTTGCTATAGAATTTGGTTTTGCAGCTTTTGGATTGGCATAAGAATTTAAAAGTGTAGTCAGTTTTCCCCCTTTCGGTAATCCTTTTGTTGAAAAAATTGTATATAAATATTGTTTTACTTGAATATTTATGTATTTTAAAATTGATTTCTGCTTGCACTCCTTGGGGAAAAGAAAAAAAATAAATCTCACTACACTGCTTTTTATAAGTTACTTTTATGTTTGGTAGATAGGCATTGGAAGTTACTTTCCTTCTGTTTCACATCGAATGTAAAGAACAAAAAAAGTAACGAATTTTTTGTTATGTTTATTTTTTTAACCTCTCCACACATATGCACACAGTGTTCTCAAATTTTCAATTCAACAATTATTAATTTATATATATATATATATATTTAATATAATTAAGTAGTATTTCTTTGATTCTATTCAATATGCTGCTGAATGAAAGAATCATTGATTGATATTTATTCATTTTGTAACACAAATGTCAGGGTTGTTACTTTTGCCCCCCCCCCAAAACAATGAGATTTTAAAAATTATTCAAAATTGAAATTAATTTGATACTCTACCTGTATTTATAAATAAATCTATGAAGACATTACAATTCATGCTTATGCTATGAAAATTCATTTTCAGTACTATTATTTTTTATTTAACTGTTTCCTTGAATGCATTAATTTTTTTTTCAATGCATATAACTTAATGCAATAGCATGACAATATGGCTTTCTTTTTTAAATCATAAATACTTTTTTTATATGATCATTGTTAATATGAGTGAAATTCATTGTATTAGAAAAATCAAAGGCAATCTGGTGTCTTGCTTTTTATGGCAACATTTCATTTTTTCTTTTGTTTGCTTGTAAATTAAAAAAAAAAAAAGTTATTTTGGAAACCAGAAATATTTTTAATGCAGCGTAAATGGCTACATAATGGATCATCAAATACTGGCAGTGTTATGTCTTTTACCCCCTTATTTTCTGAATACTGTCATGGGTTAAGCAGCATGAAATTAGTACATGTGTGATAATTTCATTGCTAAATTTTAGGTATCACTTAAAAAGGGGTGGAGGACAGAAATATGTGTACATTTGTATGTATGGTGATTCAAAATGAATGTTAGAGCGATTATCTTTTAAACCATAAGAGGGAGGAACATACTTTCAATTAGGAAAGTTCGTCAAATGAAGAGTAGCTTCCAGATATAAGTTTTTTTACCAAGGCTTTTATGTGCATTAAAATACCAAATTTAATTTTTATAGTGTCCCTTATTTCCTGTCGCTTAATATTTAGAAAACTGTTGTCCTGTGTCTAAGAAAATTAATTAAAAAAAATTCCATGTCTCTAAGGGAAGTAGTTAGCAAGGTGTTTAATGTTAAAAATGTCGACTTGCACCACTTTACCTGCAGTGTTGGCTTTCGTTTTCAGGCTAATGAATCTTTAGTTTACAGGATAAGGTATTAATTGATAAAAGTTAAGGCCTGATCTCTTTGTTAGAAAATGACGATTAAACACAGTCAAATGTGTAAAATTAATAAAAGCAATTTTACCTGAACTGATATATACTGCGTTATGAAATTATCGATAGTTAAATCTTTCAGGCACACCTCTAGAGAAGAATTTCAAAGGGTAAGAGAGAGTAACAAAGTAATGGTGTGGGTTATTTTTTGCTAGAAACTGCCAAACATGCATTATAGGAAAATTCTAACTGAAATAGGATTTCCAGGTGTGAAATGTATTTGTAGAATGACTGCTAACATAAATTAATATCAGTAGAAAAGTAATTTTATGTTTCTCACTTTTGAGACATCCCCTTAGCGTTTGACGACAAATGCTTAAATTTTTAACTTGCAATATTTCGGTACTCAGAAACATGAGATTTTTTTTATCTTTAGTCACAGAGCAACACTTTTCCAAATATAAGTGATAGAGCCATTTTTTTAGTCCCTCTTTTCCTATCTGAAAACCACTCTTTATTTGATAAGCATTTCTAATTGTATGTTTCTATCACTTACATTTTGAAAGGTTATGGCTTTAACTTATATACTAGGTGATTCAAAATAGGTTTTAGTTTTTGCTACCTCTGTATGGTTAGCAATGTACTAAGATTTTTTTTTTTACCTCCCTAAACCTGAGCTTTTTCACACTCTTAAAACTAGATAAAATTGGTTCATTTTTTCTCCTTTCCCCTTTGGGGAGTAGGGGGAGTAAAAAAAAAAAAAGCAACCCTTGCAAAACATTTCATTTAAGGCAATTAATTGATCTGCATTTGTAAATGCATGTTTTACAAATACTAGCATTTGTTGATTGTAATTTTTCAGCAAGTGCTTGTTATTTTTACTGCAACACATTTTTCTTGTATGTTTCAGAGAAAGTTTTACATCCCTACAAGGTACTTGCACCTTATCAAATGCATTACTTCTCAATGTTTGTCTATCTACTATACATTCGTGTGAATGAAAGCAATGCAGTATATTCTGACATGCTGGTAAAGTGCATATTCCTTGACTGTCATAAGTTCTTGATTAATAATTTTCTTTAAATGACATGATGCAGTTTTGATTATTTTGGTTACTACTACTATTTATGTTATGGTTTAAAATGTTTATAGCAATCAATTCCAAGTGAGTGTTATTAAAAAGTTATAAAACATTGCCTGATGTGTTGTGTTGTCACATTTTTTTAATAAAAGTTGTTTATATTGATTGGCATGACCAGAAAGAAACAGAAGCAAGGGCCCTCTATTATTATTTCTTTAGAAAATTTTAAATGTTTCAGGAAGAACTTTAGAAATCATATGTGTTAACTCAAATACTTTAATTCATGCAAAATAGCAGTCTAAATAGCCATGTGGCTTGTTTGCCCAGAGCAAGTAGCTCCCTTCTCCAAACATGTTATTTAGTTTCTTAAATCGCTTCCTGAAACAATTTAAATCCTCATCATAAGGAGATTCTACATCATGGGTGACAAATCTTTTCTGCAGCTGGGCCAAATATAGAAAAATCTTTAATCATTAGGCTACACAATTTTTGTCTATAGCTTATACAACATACATTCTTTCTAGCTTGTGATTTCTTGGTCAAAAACATAAAATATTACTGAAAATTACATTATTAAATTTTATTTTATTTTGAATTATGTATTAATATTGATCCAATATTATTACATAAATCAAAAATAGATTAGTGAGATGTGAAACTAAGTGTTTCAGTACCAATCTCAACTGAGATTGTTACACCACTAACAGTTTTCCAAATGAGCATCAGTAATGCACTGTATAAATAAAACTTTGTATAAAAACACACATAACAAGGTACTTATTAGTATGATCGTTTTGGCAAAAAAAATCTTCAGCTGTCAGCTATTCTGAGTCTTCAACTAGAGTCCTCACTCTTCTGTGAGACTGTGCTGAAAGTTCAAGAAGGCTGAAGATTTTTTTCGCCCGAAATGATCGTACTGATAGATAAGTACCTTGTTATGTGTGTTTTTATACTAAGTTTTATTTATATCATCTTTTAACACCAGTTTTCTTGTTATCAGCAATACATGTTCTCACTTGTGATTGCATGCGCTTCGTGCTGAAAAACTATTCACATCTATACATGTTTTCAAATAGCAAAACAGTCAACAAAACTTGTGTGAAATGCAGGACATTTATCTTTGTCCAAATATACATCTCTTCCAAACAAATTGAATAAAATTTCTACTTTAACAATGTGTTGAGACATTTCACTATGTTCATTTGTAATCCTCCTGATAAAATCCGATTTACACCAAATATTGTTTCATATGCAGAGAAAGAGCACTTGATATTATAAAATTCTGGAATTTTCTTATAAATTCAAAGTTCATGTTAAATATCGAAGAAACTATTCTTTCTAACATGTTGAGATCTGATTGAAATGGCAGTGTAGGAAAGTCAGTGGAGTTTTTTTATCTTTCAGTGTTCCAAAAATGCTAAGCTTCATTCAAAATGCAGAATAAGATTACCTAATTGATTTTTCTCTCTTGAATGATTTAGTTAAACATTGGTGCAACAGCCCGTATGTAGGCCAAGGCCTGCGCTGCCCAACCATGCCTTCGCTACCATGGGCTCTGGGGTGGAAAAGCATATGCCTCGGCCAGGTGGTCAGCCTGACGTGAAGCCCCCGGTGTTTAGCTCCCAAGCAAGCTTGGTCCTCATTTTATCAACCCACTGAAGGGATGAAAGGTTGAGTGAACCCTGCCCAACTCGGGAATCGAACCCCGGACCTATGGCCGGGGTTAAATTGTTTAATCCTTCAATGCCTTAAGAGTAAATATTGACCCCAATTTTTAACTTTCCAACTTAACATTTTTCATGTTACTAAATATTTTACCAGCTACTGACTGCCTAATAGAAGACGACCCAAAATTAATTTTTTTTGTGGTCCAAAAATATCTATATCTAGCAACAAACAGCACCAAAGATGCTTTTTTCTCTCTCACTCCAAAATGTATTTTCAGCTGATACAACCCTGATCTTTTAAAATTTAGTTTTTTAATTGAAAACATGTCTCCCGATTTTTCAACTTGCCAGGTTGGCAACTCTGATATGGGGACAATTTGCTTATAGTGAACGAAATTTGCCGGTCCTCAGAGGTTCATTATAACCGGAGTCGACTGTATATGTTGATTGCAAGTGAAAATGACTTTTTCCAGATTTAATGACTAATAAAATTGAATTGCTTCCAGATTACGAATTGAATGTACGAAAATGATTTTATGCTGTTACAAGTAATACATAACTCACAGTAATTACTTATATGATGTTAATTTCATTATAAAAATCTTAATGCAATAAATGATTAACTGAAATTTAATACTACAAATATTAAGTTGAAAAGTGTTTCATAACTATGCGAGCCGCATGATTTGCCTTTCTTGTTTGTAATGCGATTTAGATAGATTGCTAGGCCATCATCTTGAGATAGCAAGATCCTATGAAATGCCTGAATAAATACAAGATAGGAATTTTCACTTGCACTTGACTAAATCGCTTTCTATTTCGGTGGTTCCTAACATTTCTCTCCTTGTGAACTCTTTGTGAGAAGTCAAAACAACACCCCCCCCTCCCAAAATTGTAAAGCAATTATTAAAAAAGGAGCTATTTTGAAACATTTCTTTTAACTTTAGAACAATAACATTTAAAATACAGAATTGTTGTTGAATGCATCGATCATAAGGAGCAAAGAGAAAATTAAAAATAGGGTGACTTTTCCAGAAGTAGTCTTGATGCTTTCACGAAAATTCCTATGAGAAAACCCAAAGTTTTTCTCGCACTTCCTTATCTACTGATTGTAGTTTTTTGCAGATGGTGGTGATGGTCAGTAATAGGCGGGGGGGGGGGGCACTCGCTAATTGCGAGGACTGACTATATATTATACCAGATTTGAAAGGATATCACCTAACAGGAATTTCATGAAATACTGGACACTGAACAGTGGGTAAGTGGACACTACACTGTATTTATGCATGCAAAAAAAAGGAGGAAAAAAAAAAGAAATTAATGATTTCACAAAAGCATACTATTTACAGATATGTAAAATTCCTTTTCAAAAGCAAAAAATGCTAACTTTTATGCACAGATATTTCAAAAACTCAAACCTTATATACATTCTAATTTTCAAAATAAGTCAATTTTTATGATCTAAACTTGATTTATCTGGGAAGTGCACATGCCCCTTCTGGATCCGCCAGTGGACCTTGCCTTAATATGCAGTTAAATGCAGCTCTTTTCTTTTACACTCTCAGTCAGACTATTAATTCTGATTTCTCTCTGACATTCCTATATTATCACACTGGCAAAGGGGAAGGGGGGGCAATAGCTGGGCCCCCAAATATCCTGATAATATAGATTAGAAATTCATATATACTGAAATAATAATAATAAACTGAATTTCCTCTGTAATAGTTACTGTTGTCCATCACAAGATCAACTGGGAGACATTTTTTGGGTGATAAACATGATTTGATCAAAATACAGTAAATTGAAATGCCATTTTTACTTCCTTGTACGTAGTATAAGGAAGTAATGTGATCCCAAAAAATTTTGGGGGCCAAATTTCGACAAAAAAACCGATTTTGACTACCTCTAAATTTAATTTTAAGAATTTTTTCGATGCATCTCATCGTAGGCTAGCATGCACGATCATATTAACGCGTCTGCAACTCATTTTGACCAGCGGCGAGTCTATTGTGGTCAGTTTTTCCATGCCGTCTGTACGTACGTATGTATGTAACTCGCATATCTCAAAAACTATTGGTCGTAGAATGTTGAGATTTGATATTTAGGATTGTTCTATGATCTAGTTGTGCACCTCCCCTTTTGGTCTCAATCGAATGTATAGTTTATGTACAGGACCGCCCAAAAGATTCGAAATACATTACGCTCTATGGGCCGAAATTCATTAAACTCGCTTAACTCAAAAACTATTAGGCGTAGAATGTCGAAACTTCATATTTTGGATAGTTGTAACGTCTAGTTGTGCACCTCCCCTATTGGTTCCATTCGACTCGATAGTTTATCTACAGGACCGCTCAAAACATTCGAAATACATTACGCTCAATGGGCCGAAATTCATTAAACTCGCATATCTCAAAAACTATTAGGCGTAGAATGTTGAAACTTTATATTTAGGATTGTTGTAACATCTAGTTGTGCACCTCCCCTTTCGGCTCCATTCGACTGGATAGTTTATCTACAGAACCGCCTAAAAGATTCGAAATACATTACGCTCTATGGGCCGACATTCATGAAAGCGTTTTTTAGAGGTTTTGGGCTATTTCAAACGACTCAGGAGTGTTATATGCTGTAAAGAGTTAGAAAATGAATTTCTCCATTAAAAAAAGTGTCTTTATCATTTACAGTTCTGCTACAGGAACACTCAAAAGATTTCCAATACATTACGGTCAATGGCAATTTTAGGGGCATTCATCCATTTCAAGCACAATACCGTCCTACCACATAAGTTAGGTAATGGTCCGACCACGGTCACGTGCCTCCCTCAAGAACTATGCCAAAAGTCGCCAAGCTTGGCGACTTTTGGTGTACGTGTGTGCATATTTAACTCTCAAATCTCAAAAACTATTATGAAATTTCATATGTAAGATTGTTGTAGCATCTAGTTGTGCATCTCGATTTTTGGTTCCAATCGGCTGGAGTTTCTTTACAGGACCACCAAAAAGAATTTCAGTACTTTAATGTCTATGGACATCTTCAATATAATACAATTGTAGTCAGTCATTGTTTGGTACATGCCCAAAATCTCGCCGTCTGTCCTCGACCTTGGCGAGTTTTGCCGAAATGTCGCCAAATTTGGCGATAGTCAGTCATTTGGTCCATGCCCAAAGTATCGCCATTCGTCATCGTTCTTGGCGAGTTTTGGCGAAATATCGTAAATTTGGCGATAATCTGTCATTGTTGGTCCATGCTTAAAATCTCGCCAAATGTCGTCGACATTGACGAGTTTCGCCGAAATATCGCCAAATTTGGCGCCAAAAATTATTTCGTATTTTGTATAACTCTAAAACTTTAACCCGTACAATTTTGAACTTTTGTATTTAGAACTATATTATAATATCTAACTGTTTTCAATATCTTTTTTGACAGCAATCGACTGGGAATTTATTTACAGGGTGAGCCAAATGACTTTAAATACATTAAGGTGTATGGATGCATTCAATTCATTGAAAGTCAGTGGTCAATGACTACTTTGGCTATCCCCAAAATCTCGCAAACTATATCAAGTTTGTCGGCTTTTGGTGAAATATCGCCAAATAAAGTGTCAGAAGGAAATCTTTCAAATTGAACTCAGCTTGGCGATATCGAAATCTTTGGCTAGAAATCGCTATACCTTACTATTATTGATATTTTATCTCTTTCAAACAAATAAGTTTAGAGGAAGTGCGTAAAAAACATTTTTGAATTAATAGACGTGCAAGGAAGTCATGTGTTGGACACATCAGATTTTTTATCCCAAGTACCAGTGCCTTGTGTTTTATGTTTTAAAGAAGAAAAGAAAATTACAAATTTTATGTCCGTCCAGGAAAATTTTCTAGCACACCAAACTTGAGTGCATTATAAAAACAGCCATCCCAGACTTAATGTCCATAAGAGTTAATAATACAAATGGATAAAATATTATAAAAATTATTCTTGGTTATATATAATCTTGCTCAAACATTGGAAGTTTTGAAAATATTCTATGCTGCAAAAACGCAATAGCGGTCAAACTATGCAGACCCTGATCATACTTCAAAATGTGTAAATACACCAAAATATCGAAGTCGAATTTTTTCATGATTAGGATATTTTCTTTACATGGCACACGTTTGGAAAATAAAAATTCTAATTGATGGATATTTTGTGATAAGTACATATGACCACAAGTTTTCAAAAACACTTTTAGTTTCTTATTGATAGATACATGCGTCTTAGAAACCATTACGATTGAGTTAGAAAAACGGAAAATAAGTCTCGAAGTCTTTTTATTGTTACACAATTATGATATAGATATTATAGAGGAAATTTAGCTTTAAAAAATTATTATTGCAGCATATATAAATTTAATACAATAAATCGAGAGATTTGGGAGGTCCTTATTTTTCAGGGGCCCCGGGCTATTGCCCGTGTGATAACCAGACTCTGAAAATATGTTAAAATGCTTGGTATGGTATAGTAAAGGGGCCCCAAAGTAACCCAGTGCCCCATCTAAATATGATCAGTTCTGGACCTCCCTTTCCTTCTTTTTCTCTCATCTTTCTGGCTTCAGGCAAAGCAAACCCCCTTCTCTTGTCTTCTTCACTCACTTGTGTGCCGCCCACAGACCTAAAAAGGTTTGGGGGGGGGGGGGGGGACTGGGTGTTCCTTATTAACTCCAGTTCTATGCTTGGAGTCAGAAGAAAGAGCAATTGCACCACATGATCAATCGCAAGCAATGATGACATGCAAAAGTAGCTTCCAAAACGTGCTACAAACTACTAATTTTTTGTAGCGCACTACATACTATACTACTTTTTTTAAAAAGTAGCGTGCTACACTACAAACTATAAAAAAAAAGTAACGACTACTGTAGTTTTGCTACTTGTAGCGCACTACTTCCCAGCCCTGCTACAAGTTTACTTTTATTAACTTCAAAATCAGTTTCCCGACGCATAAGACAAACTTAGTAAGACAGACAAATTATTCAAAGATCATAATGACAGTGTTTTTCCATTATGTAGTCACATCATTCAATGCTAAAATGTGAGTTGAATATTTATTTACCACTTACACATGAAAACAACCAATATGTATTGGTAAAAGAAGCATTTCTTGTGAGAAGTCAAAACAACTGTTAGCCATAAATTTAGGTAAGTATGCACACAAATAACTGCTGAATTAATTATTTTAAATGAGCAAAACATTGTTTATGCTTACCAGATAAATTAAAAAAAGGAAAAAACTTTGTAAGAATATGAAAAACGTTTAGTATGTTGAGAGAAGCATTACTGAAATACAACTGCTTCCCTAATTCTGTTGTTAATAATAACAATATAAACTGTGTCAAGCAAACATTCCATGTTATTTTCTAACACATTTTTTTTTTCACGTTTATATTACATTAGTGGGCATTCTTGATAAAGTATTACTTTTTTCAGAGTATAGTTAAGATTTAATACTAATTACAATCACTGGCAATTAAAAAGGCAACTTTTGTTACTAATTTAAAGATAATGCATCTTTATTTAATAAAACTTGCCATTTTCATACTATTTTCAAGTTTTTGGCTACTTATAGCTCACTCCAGAGGCAACTAATTTGAAAATCAGATTTCAATTTTTATCAACTCCCTTTTCTTGTCAAAGTTGTGTTTGATTGTTTATCAACCAGCCTAATCTGGTTTTTTAATCGTACTGTAAAAATGAATGTACTATATGTTCTGTTATATAACGAAGAATTTTAATTTCTTATTTTACTAGGGGCCAAGGCCCCCAGACTCGCTATGCTCGCTTTTCGTATGAGGCATTCGGCCCCTAATAAGGCTTATTCGTAAAAAAGACATAATTTCAACAGACAAAACCCGAAGACTGGATCAGATAGAATGTTACTGAGCTACACATTGCTTGGTTCTTGCATGTTCATTGGTACATAAAAATTTAAACTTCACACTACAGTAGATCCCCTCCCCCTCATAACACGGAAGATATTTTGTTATGGGAATCCGTGTTGTACGGGTCCTGAGCTATACTCCACCTGGAGTGCGGACTCTGCTTATAATCGCTGGAAAAATTATTTGCACTCCTCAGAAACACAATGATATTTAATGCTGCCATTCAAAAGTTATATTAATTAAAGCATAATAAAATCAGAATATCTGTTTCAGCTGTGTTTTTAATAATGTAAAACCTATTGGACACCTTGCGAATTTGCCACCCATGGCGATTTTTCATTATTTGGCGACTTGCGTACATGTATAGTTAATAAAAGCTACGGAACAGATAGGATAGCTTGCCACCCATGGCAACTTTTCATTATTTGGCGATTTACACATGCTCACAACCTATAATTACTGTTCATTTAAGGTTACTGGAAAACCGTTATCCATATTTTCATTTACACAATCGTTTGCAGATTGGCGTACTTAGCACCACGAATTATACCATCTCGTCGCGCTAGCAAATATCCAAAGTGTACTATAACTGCTATAATGGCATAGTTAACGCCGCCAAATATTTCTACTGGTAGCAAATAATTCAGCTGGACCAAACCGGCTTTAAAATAATCTGCATTTTAATTATTTTTCATTTTCAAGATATTAGTTATTCTGTTTTGGAAAAACGGATAATCGCTAATTCTAATCTCCTGTTGTCTAAGCGAACTTACTATTTGAAAATTGTCAACTTTGTGTAACACATTTTGAGTTACGTATTTCATGTAGTTTTTATTTTGGCATAAAATGGGTGTATTTCTACTTCATGTTTGACAATTTCAGGTGATACTACATACTTGGAAACACTTTGTTGCAAAGGAATGAATGATTTTATGCCAAATCTGGCAACCATTCTGTTTATTTTTTCAGTTTTTTATTAATATCTTCTAAAATAATTCGATTTTCGAAATTTAAGTCAGCTCATCAGGTTCCTCGGAATTTTTCGAATCTGTGGGCACCTTAGTCGAAATTTAAATCCCCACGGTTTAGGAGGAAATAGGCCAACAAGCTTTGACAGTGCCAGCGGCCTTTACTTTTTTTTTAGAATATAGAGATACCCAAATTAAATTTCATGCTGTTCTGGAAACTCGCGGAATCTTTTCGCAATCGAAAGATTTCGTTTTGTGTACACAGCTATTCTCATGTCCATGCAAACGATTTATTTATGAAAAAAAAATGATAATAAACTGTATAATCTGGAAAGTTAACTTTTTTAAACGAATTTGAATCCCAATTGTATGACGTCATATTCACTTGAAAAGGGTAATTTTGTCACGCAAATGATTTACTTTTTTGACTCTCGGAAATAAAATGGTGCTGAAAATAGCGAAAAATCGCTTAAAAAGGTGGGAACGGGTGGATTTCCAGATTTTTAAAGAAGCGCAGATTGTTTTCTATATTTTTATACATGATCATGAAAATTTTCAAGCGGATTGTGCAAACGGTGAAGAAGTTATTAGGCTTTTTGTGTTAACTTTGTAAATTTCACGCGATTCTAGATACTTCGAAACGCTTTGTTGCAAAGGAATGAATGATTTTATGCCAAATATGGCAACCATTCTGTTTATTTTTTCAGTTTTTTATTAATATCTTCTAAAATAATTCGATTTTCGAAATTTAAGTCAGCTTAGCAGGTTCCTCGGAATTTTTCGAATCTGTGGGCACCTTAGTCGAAACTCAAATCCCCACGGTTTAGGAGGAGATAGGTCCATAAGCTATTGACAGTGGCGGCAGCGACAGCGGCCCTTACTTTTTTTTAGAATAGAGAGATTCATGCCTACTTAACTGAAGTTAGGTGATGCATGTTTATTTTTTAACTACAGAATTATGCTAAAATGCTATTTTGGCAACTAAAATTAAGAAAATGGCTACTAAACTGGTGATTTTTTTGGGTTGGTCAGACTACTAATGATACTATTTTTGCCTCCTGCATGGTTGCCACAAAAAATTTGAAATCAGTTTCCCTGACCACAACTGATAGAATTCCCTGACCACCGCGGTCCTAAAAAATACACACAACAATGCCAACACACCCATTCCACTTAGCAATAAAAGGCTATAGTTATTAAAATAATACATTTTACATGCATTTATGGTATTATAATAATTTACAAATTAAAAGAGTTTTAATGCATGTTTCTAAAATATATGAACCTGGGATGAATTTTTTCTATCACTCACAGAAAACAAGGTTTACATTAGAGATGAGTTCGGGCTCATTTTTTGAAGCCCGAGCCCGAAGACTTTTAATCCGAGCCCGCCCGAGCCCGAGCAATATTATTAAAGTTGGAGCCCGAGCCCGAAATTTCAGCTAAAGACAAATAAAATTAACTACTTCATTAATAGGATACAATAAATTTTGGAGCTTCGCACACCTTCTAGTCTCCCGTGCCGCTATTTTTTTTTAAATAAGTGCGTCTATTTATCCCATGAATCACTTTTTAAAATCTGTTTCAAGGAGTATGTTCAACAAAGGAGAAATTTTTCACGAGCCCGAACGCAATCGTGAATTATAGAGCCCGAGTCGGGCCCGGGCTCGGGCTTGGGCTGAGCCCGTCTCATCTCTAGTTTACATTGGGAAATTTCAATAAACTAAGACTCTTTAATCCAAGGGCAGCATTTCTCTTTCGTTCGCTAGTATAACCCGAAGTGTAACCAGGAGCAAAACACACACTGGCCATCTCAAATTCAGAAAATAAATTCACCCATTTAAAAAAATGCAATTCTGTCACAGCAATACTATACTTAAGTGCAAAGCAATGAATCATCAGCATCATCTGTTGACCGAATCGGCATTAGGTTAGTTTTCAGGGAAGGAATCCCATTGGCAATATCCAAGTCCATGGCAATAACATTTGGTGCCAAAATAAGTAAATTTTACTGTTATGATATCAATAACAACGGTGCAAGAATATTGAGATTGTGATCCAAGCATTTTCAAATTTTTAAATCGAAAATCGAATTTCTACAATAGTTACAGCAATAAGAACAACTTTCACCCTTTTTATCTTCGTCAAAATTTAAGTTTCAAAGCTCATCAATAATAAATCTACAAGTTTTCAGCAATAATAATTTTATCTTCGACCGAACTACTTTACGAGCGGAAAGCGCCAGCCAAGGAAGTAAAAAGGTGATTTAAGGCGGGTGAAGCGTGGGTTGCTCTCTCTTGGCTGCTGGCGTCACCGACGGAAGGTTACAGTCTCACGTGGTTCCTTGCTGTATAAAAAAATGGCGCACTACTGCAAACATGACCATCGAGAAACTACATAAGTAGTTTTAACCAGAGACGGGGACCCTCTCATCACCATGATAAGTTTTTTTTTTCTTCTCTTTTCTTTTCCTTTAATTCTCTTCTTTAAATAATTTTTGAGCTCAAGATGTTAGGCAAATTTTAAAACTTTTAAGAAAGTCAGCTCGGGGTAAGGGAAAATGGTGTGTTATAAAGTTATTGTGTTTTCATGAAATTTATTTAGTTTAATTGTCTAATGTAAAAGATTTAAAAGTTTAAATAAATGTAAATTTTTATTAGTGTAAAAATGGCTCCTCTTCATTTATCTCACTTCGTGTGAATTTTATTTCAGCAGTTCTCTTTCAGGTTTTAATTTTTTTTATTTAGCCTAATGGCATTCGCACGTTAAGCCGAGAGCCTGGTTGGTATATTGCGGTCACAACACTTTTAAAATTAAGCATTTATTCTTCTAGGTATGAATTATGAAGATGATAATTGGTTAAAATTTACTTAGTAAATAAATGAGTAGGATAGGTCAAGCCATAACATTACTTTCTTAACTGTTTGAGTCCCAAGGATATTGAAAAAACACTGTCGAAGAATACCAAACAACGCAATGGTACTTTCTCTAAATTTTGTGTTACTGATATACGAAAAGACCTAAGCAGCACGATGGCGCTTGTTTTATTTTATGTCGAGAAACACTAGGCAGCGCAATAGCGCTCTGTTTATCTTACATCGATGAATCCCAATTGTAAACCTGCCTATTGTAACATGTACTATTTACATTAAAAGGAACTATGTGATGTATTGGGTTGGCAACTAAGTAATTGCGGATTTTGTTTAGAAAATCAAAGACAATTTTTTCATGGAACTAAATAACTTTATTCTATAATGTATTGCCCATTTTGATCTATGACCTTTTGCCATCTTTCAGGCAGCATCATAATCCCACGTTCATAAAACTTCTGGTTTTTATTAGCAAAAAACGGAATCAGGTACGATTTGACATCATCATCATTATTGAAATTTTTACCATTCAAGGAGTTTTGTAAAGATCGAAACAAAAAGTAATCAGATGGTGCAAGGTCAGGACTATATGGTGGATGTGGCAAAACATCCCAACCAAGCTCCAATAATTTTTGCCGAGTGACCAAAGATGTGTGTGGCCTTGCATTGTCATGATGGAATACAACACCTTTTCGATTTTTCAATTCGGGCCGCTCTTCTTCAACTGCATTGTTTAATTTCGTTAGTTGTTCAATGTAGACATCAGAATTGATCGCTCGGTTGGGTGGTAAGAGTTCAAAGTAGACAATTCCTTTGTAATCCCACCAAACTGATAACAAAACCTTCTTTTGATGAATATCAGCTTTTGATGTTGTTTGAGTTGGTTCACCTGGCCTGCTCCAGGATCTTTTCCGCTTGATATTGTTGTAAACAACCCATTTTTCATCGCCAGTTATCAATCGTTTTAAAAATGGATCATTTTCATTACGTTTCTTTAGCAAATCGCAGCTGTTAATGCGTTGCGTTAAATGCGTTTCTTTCAGTTCGTGAGGAAGCCATGTATCGAGTTTTTGCACATAGCCAAGTTGCTTTTAAGTGATTTTCAATGCATGTAGGTGATACATGAAGCTTCTCTGCAATCTCACGTCTTGTACTGTGACGATCCGAATCGATTATTGCTTTGATTAGGGCGTCATCAACTTCAACTGGACGACCAGAGCGTTTTTCATCTTTGAGTGAAAAATCACCAGAACGAAATTTGGCAAACCAATTTTGACACTGCCGTTCTATTAAGTCTTCGTCACCATAAACAGCACATAACTTTTTATGAGCTTGCGATGCGTTTTTCCCTTTGCGGAAATAAAAAAGCAAAATATGACGAAAATGTTCCTTTTGATTTTCCATTTTTCAACGAAGGCCAAGCGAAAACTACGCAACCTATCAAAGAACTTTTTTTACTGATTGACAGCTGAATTGCAAACTATCAAATAACAAAATGTGTTTTACATTTGTAAATCGTCTGCAAACCTAAAAATTCAACTGAAGCCATCTATGAGTGAAATCCGCAATTACTTAGTTGCCAACCCAATACTTAATTCAATCTGAGAGCACGACTTCAACAATCAGTTACACATCATCAGTTGTCCACAATGTTCGAAATGTACTGGGTTTTCTGGACATAAAATCTCAACAGCACGATTGCACTACTTCGGACTCAACTGGTTACGCTTCAATATATTTTCCCTGACCTTCACTGACTTTCAAGGTTTGTGGCAACCATGCTCCTGGCATTGGTGGACACCCTGCAATCACAACAAATCACGAAAAAAAAAACCAAGAAAGATAAATCATGCAAAACGTATGGATTATAAAACACTTTCTAACACAAAATTATTTTTTTGAAAAATTTGGCGATGCATTTTCCTTAAAACTGGCGACATTTTGGAGATAAGTATTTATGCTTTAGATAGTATTATATGATTGTAGATATGCTTGGCTAAAATGTGCTTTAGTCCTCCGCTTGGCAAAGTTTTTTTTGGAGGGGCAATACTGTGCCCAATTTTGCAAATTGGATATTATTAGAACTGTGGAAAGATCCGAAATAACTTGCATTTTCGCGCATGCATAATTGTTATTTGTTATTCTAGCTACTGTGTGACGTAAACAGATGAATGTAACGAATTCGCTTGCTCAATATGACGTCACCAAGCTGTTACTTTGCATTTGTGCGCATACGTTATTGTTATTTTTCCTCATTTTGTAATCTAGCTATTCTAATTTGCTGCAACTAGTGCAGTTTACAATAACTACACCCTGTCAAAAAATATTCAAGTAAATGTGAAACTTCTTACGTTTGTTTCAGACACGGAAAATTATGTATTATAAAATATAAATTAGGTTACATGTTAGATATAATTATAACTTTTCATGTTTCTGTTAAATTGTGCGTTCTCGAATTTTTTTATTTTTGGGTCTACATGATATTTATAGTTTAGCAAAGGGCCAGCGGTTGCATATTTTCGTGCGGCCCCCTACAGCGATGGCCGGACCCACTGATGTTTTTTGGGGTCTCGCAAAGGGCCAGCGTTAGTATATTTTTGAGGGGGCCCCCTAAAGCGATGGCCGAACCCCTGATTTTTTTTTTTTAGTCTCGCAAAGGGCCAGCGCTAGCATATTTTCAAGGAGGCCCCCTAAAGCGATGGCCGGACCCACTGACGTTTTTTGGGGTCTCGCAAAGGCCAGCGTTAGCATATTTTCGTGGGACCCCTACAACGATGGCCGGACCCACGATGTTTTTATTGGGTCTCACAAAAGGCCAGCATTAGCATATTTTCGAGGGGGCCCCTTAAAGCGATGGCCGGACCCACTGATGTTTTTTTGGGTCTTGGAAAGGGCCAGCGTTAGCATATTTTCGAGGGGAACTTCCTCTTTTGTTTTCAATAGTTTGTCATTTTTACTTTAAATACTTCCATTTTTAGAAGTATTTCCTAAATCAACATTTGTTCACGTTTCTGTATGTACGGTGCATCTTAGGAAAATGACCGTAAAAATCAAGTGCGCTTCCTCTATATCTGAATCTCGCAGCCTTTTGCATCACACGGACATTGCCGAACGAGAAAAACCAAAGTAACGGAACCCAGAGATTATGACCCGAGCACAGCAGAAGAGGTTGCAATCGCAGAGACATTCTACAGAAAAGTGACAACTCGCCAGTTTGTTGACAATCGCCAAGAGGTGGGCTAAAGCACATTTTCACCATATGCTTTAAATAGATGCCTGTCTCTAAACTGTCACTGACCGTATTGTATTGAAATTATTTTGAGTAGTTCTGTAGAAAAACTATTAACTATACAAATACTACTTTTGATGGAAAGCTAGCTTCATCTTGTAATCCTTAATATCATATATCACATCAGGATTGTTTCATTTCAAATAGCAGAATATCTCTAAAACTAGAAGTCAAAAACCGTTGTGGAGGCATTGAATACTGGCGCTAGAAAAAGCATTTGACGAAAATTTTTCTACATTCAAAATATTTAATTTTCATCCACCTAAAATAAATAAGTTCATATTCATTTTTTATTATATACCCAAATTAAATTTCATGCTGTTCTGGAAACTCACAGAATCTTTTCGCAATCGAAAAATTTCGTTTTGTGTATACAGCAATTCTCATGTACATGCAAACAATTTATTTGTGAAAAAAAAATTATAATAAGCAGTGTAATCTGGAAAAGCTTTTTTAAACAAATTTGAATCCCAATTGTATGACGTCATATTCACTTGAAAGGGGTAATTTTGTCACGCAAATGATTTACTTTTTTGATTCTCGGAAATAAAATGGTGCTGAAAATAGCAAAAAATCGCTTTAAAATGTGAGAATGGGTGGATTTTCAGATTTTTAAAGTAGCACAGATTGTTTTCTATATTTTTAAGCATGATCATGAAAAATTTCAAGCGGATCGTACAAATGGTGAAGAAGTTATTAGGCTTTTTGTGTTAATTTTGTAATCTTTTTGCAGTAATGGCGGAAAAAGTTTTATCTTGAAGTCAGGGATCAGCGAAACTGTATAGTAGGATGATACGCTTGAACGAATAACTTTCCGTAGACCGCAATGTATTGGGAATATTTGGAGTGCTCCTGTAGAAAATCTATAAATGCTACATATACCATTTTCAATAGGGTACATGGTACAGTAGATAAGAATAACATTAAAATTTCGTAGAAATCGATGCATATTTACGCAAGTTAGAGCATGGATGGACGGATGGACAGACAGACAAACCGAAATCAAACTCTTTTCAACCTTGTTGGAAAGTGTTAAAAAATAAACCAAGAAAAAACAAAGTTTTTTTTTTTTTTTTTAACAAGGCATGCAAAGCAGCAGAGGCCACTTTTTGGGAGAAGCATGCAAACAACTTTTATCTAAAATCAAAAAAATAAAATAAAACAGATCACTCAGGATAAGTGCAAAAAGAATGAAATATATAGTAGTGCAAAGATTGCTAATGTCTATTATTAAAGCAAATAAGCACTTTATTATTCAAGCTATCAATTTTGAGAATATTTTATTTTATCACAAAGGCGGATGTGATTCTGACAATATACTTTGTCTTACAAATCTGACATTGAGTTGTATTAAACTGTGTAGATATAGATAAAAGAATTAAAACAAAAATATAAATTTTAATGAATAGGTAAAATAATTAGACTTACTTCAGAAACTTTTGACTAACTCAGTTAACCTCCAGTCGATTTGTATTTTTTGTTTTTAGTCTGGTCTGGGTTTCTAGCTTCATTCAGGCGAATGGCTTTGTACTCCTGAATATCCATGTATGATAGGATTAGCTAGCTTGAATTAAAAAAAACACTGCCATGGAGTTAAATCTGTACATCAATCAAGAGTACTTGAGGGCACAAAACACAGAATTGAACATGTGTCCAGGATGAAGGAGAGTTGATATAATCCATAGTTCAATGTATTAATTTAATGGACGTTACTGTTTTCGAAAAATCGTATCTTTCGTCTGCCTCCACTACCCATTGACGCATGTGTAAATTGATCGTTAAATGCTTCCGATTGGTCCTAATTTTAACCATTTTGTTAATTAAAAAAGGTATTTTGTTAAATCAATTTGGTTGAATCAAACAAACTTTTGTCAAATCAACAAAACAGAACTATCAAAGTGTTTAACCAAACAAATTTTGTTAAATTCAACAAAACACTTTAGCGTGAGAAGTAACCTATTAATTCCTCTATTGAAATTCGTAACATTTTAAAATTTTATTTTTCTTTCTGGAAGGAAAAAAAATCCTACTGTTGATAGTTTGTATTAAATTTTCTTTAAAATTGTGTTGTTGATGCGTACAATCGGCGTGCCGGCATAGAACCTGGCAGCAGTGGCATGGTACAAGTGCTCAGCAGCGACAGCGTGGCGAGATCTCTAGTTAAGTGCCATCCATCAAGAAGAAAGGTGTGCATGAAAAAGTTAAAACAATCCCAAAAACAAAATTTCAAAACTTTGCAGTGAATCAATTATTGGATTGTGCAAGACATATACATATTTAAATATATGCATGCATATGTTGAGATGTCACATAGAAACTGGTGAAAGTAAATTTAGGAATGGTCAAGGTGAAATTTTCCATCAAAATCTTAAAACCATTTTTTTTTTTTTTTTTTTTTTTTGGGTTGGGTGGGGGAGGGGGCGATTATAACCATAATACTTCTTTTACCTCATAGAAGAAGAAGAAAAAGAAAGAAACTGGTTTGTTATTTTAGTATTATACTACCACATAAACAAACAAAGGCCTGGAATTTAAAACAATCTTTTTTTGTGTGTACATAAGTTTTATGGAGACATGTACCAGTAAATAATTTCTCACAGACATTTTATTAATTAAAAGTTTTCTTAATGTGTATACATCATTGTATGTTAACTATACAAAAACTTCTCATACGTAAAATCAGCCAACAAAAGTCAGTTATTTTTCAAAAAGGGAACAACACTTATAAAGAGTGAAATAGGAAAAATTCAGTATGAAAGTATTTTATTAAAATAAAAAATAGTAATAAATACACAAAGTCCCCAATAAAATCCACATGACTTTATTCATAAGATGAAAGTTTTTCTAAGAGCTGCTTGTACAATGGTTGTTGACTAATGCTTTTCTCTTTGCAAGTTTCCTGAAAAAAAAAAGATTGATATGAATGTGAGATTTTAGCAACAACACATTTTAAATAATTCCTTACTTGAATTTAGAAAAAGCCGTCAAACCCATTTTTAATTCACAAGTGTGGTTTACAGTTACTTTACTATGAATTGTACATATCCAAAACTTGTTGAGAAGAGACGGCACAAGTCACCAAACCTGGCATTTCGAGCTACTTGAACCCCCAGATTTGGTTCTGTAGCTTGATTTCACCTTTCCAAATTAAATCCTCATTGAAATGACAAACATATGAATATTGACATCACAAAAAAAAAAAAAAAAAAAAAAAAAAAACTACTAACAACCACTAAAATGTACTTTCTAAAATTATGTATTCAATACATATAGGATGTCTTACAAAGCAAAAGGTGATACAAATGTTTGGATGCTGCATTATTTCTAGGATAGTTTCAAAGTTCAAAAGGCCAACAATGAGGGCTGCTACAAAACAAAAAAGCATGAAAATGCTGGAATGGCTGTTTCAAAAGACTAGTAAACAATATTTTCAAAATAGCCACAATTTCCTGCAGCAACATGCCACACCACAGTCTACCTTGCGAAATAAAATGGCTGAAATAAACAAAATGTAGCATAAACAAACTGTCTTCCCTATTTGAAAGATCTGATGCCATGTGATTTTTTTTCTTTTGGGGTACCTGAAGACCAGATTAATTGCTAGAACCTACTATAGATTATGGTACTGGAAGAAAATACTTCTGCTGCATGTACGAACATTCTGGCTCATGCTTCTGGAAAATACTTGCATATTGCAGCTTTTCATCCTGTTTTCTTAAAGATCCTTGATAGAAAGGGATGGCAAACATGAAATTGAATGTGATTGATTATAATGGTAAATTATTTTCTCCAAAATCTAGAAAAGCACTTTTTCCTTATTTACTAACACACTTATATTAAGCTTTAAATGAGATAAAAATTAATAAAATTTGTATTTATAATTTTCTTAAAATTTCCTGTTGAACTGTAATTGGCAAAAATAATTTCCATCAAACTTACCCTTGGCTAGTTAAGCTTGACATAGGATTAATAGTGAGCATCTTCCATAACAACAATAGATAGTACAATGGTAGCCCCACCAAATGGAAGTGGTAGTAGGTACGACCGTAGGAAAGTGGATAAGGCACTCAAAATGGTAGACGGCTGAAGTGTATCCCGAGTTCAGGACTCATTGTCACACTCCAACTCAATTAGATCTGGTTGGTTTTTCTCCAGATGTAAAGCGAATACAGTGCGTAGATGTAATGTGAATATGGTAATACTATAGGGGTGCTTTGGTCAAAAGACTCTAAGGGGTTAGAACCCCCTCCGACCATGCCACCCCGTCCTAGACAGATGGCCAATATGCAGCTTTGCCTTAACAACAACACAGAAGTACAGGGGTAACGTTAAAAGACTATGGTTATTAAGGTCCAAAGATTGAATTCAGTGAATCATTTTTAAAAGTATGAATACTTTATTTTTATATTCAAAAATAACAATGTAAAGGTTAGAAATCTGTTCAAGAGTTTGTTTTTTGTTTCTAACCAATATTCAATAAACAATAATTTACAGGTGTCGGGAAGAGATATGAATAATGCTAGACCCTCCAATGTATTGTACAGAAGCTTTTTTTAGAAGAAAGGGGGGGGGGATATCTTCAAAGCTTTTAATTTGCATTATAAATTTCAAAATTCAGCATTTCTAATTTTTAAATTATCCAATTCTAAAATAGTTAAACAGTTTGGCAAATATTAAACAAAACTTACTGTCAGTTTACAATAGCCTTTAAGAAATAAAATAAAATTAGATAGACATTGTGTGTTTTTGAGAGCAATCTGATGATTGATTAAATAGAAACTGCTTAAATTTATCAACAGAGCTTATTTGATAAAAGATAAAAAACATATGGTATAAAAATAATCCAAACAGAAAAAAGCTCTTTCATTATTTCCACAGCAAAAGAAAAGAAGGGGAGAAAATTGCTATCTTTCTTTTTCTAGAACTAATTCATTTTCCTAAAATCTTTAGCGAAACTAACAAAAGAACATCTAGGTCAGATTTTTGTTCTTTTTAAAATAAGTAAGTGTTCTTTAAATCATTTCTTTATTTTGGGAATGAAATTTTTTTTCTTTAACCATACAAAGACTAAAGCACCATAAATAATAATAGTAAGAGAGTGGGTTTTTTGTGTTACATTTCCCATTCTGTAGAAACCATAACAGGCCAAAATCCTAAGACTTGGCATGGTTGTAAATTGTTAACACTATTTTTACTATGTGGTTTTTCTCAAACTATTTTGTGGTAATATATGGAACAATTTTTGATGATACTTTATATTCAGTTACTTTTTAGTTAAGTACCTGAATATAAAGTCTTGACAATAGAAAATGATGCTTATGATCATAACATAGAACTCTGACAACTCACTTTTAAAAACACCAAGAGGTTCAATATTCTGTCAGAGTCATCTTCGTGAAACAAGTTTTCAGCAATAAAAAAATTGATTATTCTCATAAAGTGATATACAACAATGCCTTCATAATCATCATCACCTACAAAAAAAATAAAATAAAATAATATGTATACATATATATATATATATATATATATATATATATATAAAAATAATATAGTACTTAGACATTGATGTAATGTACAGCTAATAAGCCATCTTTATTAGAAGACCTTAATACTTATTAAGTTACTCATTTTATTCTAGTTTCCGCTAGTAATTTTTTGCTCTTATTTTACTCAAGTTACTCTTCGCTGTATTTTATTTATTTTTTAAATTCATATTTCTACTTTTTGTCATGTGTATGTAATTTTCTATTTTTCATTTTGTAAATATTTTATTCTACTCCAGACTTTCATACAATTTACTTTTATGTGTTTGTTTACTTTTATAAGAAATTATTGCTAGCTTTGTTTTGTCACTTAAAATTTAGTATGTACCCCTCACTTTTTTATGAATGGTAGATTATAATAATTTAGCGCCTGGCAAACAAGGAAATAATATATTTCCTTATGCTCGGTACAAGAAAATTAATGATGATAAGGATTATCTTGGATCGAAAGCCTGCGACTTATCATCACCTACTAATATACATCAATTGCCTACTCTTAAATTTATAAAATGCACATCTTCTCGCTGTAAAACTTGTCCTTTAGCTGATACTACAAATATTTGTAATAGTCGGTCTAATTTAAGCACGTTTTGCAAAGTATACAACTGTATCTATATGTTAACCTGTAATCAATGTAAAATAGCTTATATTGGCCAAACTAGTAATCCTTTACACCTTCGTATTAATCTACATCGAAATCATGTTAAGAACTATCCTAGTAATCTTTCTGGTAATAACTTTGAGTATGAACATTTTCATATGCATGGGTTCAATAATATTAATATCACTATTCTATCTATAAAGAAGAACCATAATGAACGTTTATTTTTAGAAAACTACTTCATCCAATTTCATAACACTAGTTATCCGTATGGTCTAAACCAATTAGTACATAATAAACAATTAATATATTATACTAGCACTACTAACATAAATAAATATTCTCCAATCTATAATACTTTAAACTTGTCTATATATAATAAAACAATTAGAACTTCTAGAGGTAAGCGTAAAAAGTGTAATAGTCCTAAGTATTCTAATAGTTATATAAAATCTGCTATTTTAAAATTATATAATTACTATACCAGTACTTACAATTGGATTAATATACGTACTTTCATTTACTCCATTAAAAAGAAACTTTTAGTTAAGTATTTTTCTATTTTTTCAAATCTTAACATTTCTGGACATTTTTCTCACCTATTCTTCGATCTCATTGTTGCACGAGCCACTGCACTTACCGTAAACCTAACCAATAAAAGTAATAATACACCTTCTAATTCTAACTTATTAATTACTTTCACAAATCCTGCATTCAATAACTTAAACTTCAATACAATATTTTCTAATAATAACACTTACTTTCCCATCAAAAATGTCATTATTAAAAAGTCCTTTAAATATCCCCTACCCTTTGGTAGGAAACTATTTAACTATAACTCCTTTTCAAAAACATATAACCCTTCTGATACACCACCCTGTATATGCAATGATAATCACTATAGGAACTTCATTAATAGGGATTATGGACACATCATTACTGGAGATCTAGCTATCGTAAAAGATATTAGGCTAAAAAAACTCATGCAGAAGGGCTCTAAACACCGTATTCCTTCAAAACACTCTCTTAGTGGCATTGTAACACAATTCACATATGATTTAGATTTTTACATATATAATACTGCCTTAAAATACAGCACTCCTATTGAAGCCTTCACTACCTGGAAAGTAAAAGTACTTTCATTCTTTAAGCAAAATATTGCTAAATATGTTAAATATAGTTCTCCTGTCAATAGTCAATTTCATACTCAAATAGACTTTATAAAACAGTATTTCATAATTACTTATGTAGATAAATCATCCAATAACTATGCCTTTATTTGTAAACAGTTATATCATAGCTTGTTAGCCTCTACAATTGTAAATAACAGTATCTATTCCTCTACTAATTTGTCTACTGTAGTTTGTAACAAAAAAATTCTGGCTTTTTATAAACTTCTCAACCTACAACATAATAATCTACACTATCCTTATATTGTACTAATCCCTAAATTTCATAAATCGCCTTTAAAGTTTCGAACTGTTACAATAGGATGTAATACATATAGCAATGTAGCAAGTAAACTTCTATTAAAGATACTGTCTGTTATGCATGAGTATTATATAAAACGTAATGATTACTCTATCTCTATAGGAAATAGTTATGATCTACGCAATACAATATGTACTATTAGTAATATTACCTCTTTATATACCTATGATTTTAAAGATCTATTCAACAATATTCCTCTTGACGACCTTTACAATGTAATTAATGAATTATTTGAAACTTGTGTTAACAATATTCAGCTCCCTTCCCATGTTGATGTAACATATTTCAGTTGTCTATCTAAATTTATTATCTATAATAATTTTATTCTACATAACAATAAAATATTTCTACAAAATCATGGTATACCACAAGGTGGTTCAGCATCTAGCTACCTTGCAGATCTTTACTTATATTACTATGAAAAAGAATATACTAATACACACATCATTCTTAAACGATATATAGATGATATCTTACTTGTAAACACTACTAATAATAATTACATTATCTTCCCCATAAAATATCCATCTGCTCTGGAATTAATTAAAAATGATATGCTTAACAATTCTGTTAGTTTTCTAGATCTAAGTATCTCCATCACTCCTAGAAATAGCCTTAGTTTCAATATATATGATAAGCGTAAAGATTTTAGCTTTAAAGTAAATAGCTTTACTCATTTTTCCTCCTGCTTACATAAATCTGTATTTCGCAATATCATCTATAATCACTGCTGTAGAATCAAGTTTCTATGTTCTGATGATTTCAAAGTCTCCAATTTTAAATCTCTATTTCTGTCAGCTAGACAATACAACTATCCCACTAAGTTCCTAAAATCCATTATATACAATTCTTGAAAATGATGTGTCTAATGTCTTTGTTAATTTACTGGAGGTTGGGTGGGGTTTTGGTTTTAAGGTTGTAATTGGATGGTTGGGTTGGGCGGAGGAAGTTTTTCTCTATATATATATATATATAAAAAAAAAAAAAAAAAAAAAAAAAAAAAAAAAAAAAAGTAATATGTTTAAAACAATTCGGATGTGTTTATGCATGCATATATATATCTGGAGGAATTAAAAAAAAAAAAAAAAAAAAAAAAAAAAACGGGGTTCCTATATTGTGATTATACTGTTCTAAACATTATTTTTTTCTTATTTACTAGATTAATCTTCTGTCATACAATAACTTATTATACATACTTAGTCAATAATAATAATCATTATCTTTTTTAAACAATATGTTATATTTAATTTTGCTATAATTTATTTTATTCAATCTTTTAAATTTATTATTATTCAATATATATTTATTATATTAATATACCTGGATATTCTTAAAATTCAATAATATTACCTATTAGTATTTGGCAACTCCTAAACTTTCTTCTTTCCCCTTTTACACATTTATTTAGTGGCAACACCATTTTTCACTTTTTACAATTCTTAGCATTGGCAACACATATCAACTGTTCAAAATAAATTTCCATGTGCTCAAGGTATGGTATGTAAAATTATCTTTCTAATTTTTGTTATCTTTTTGATTTCTTCTTTCCTTTATATAGTAGGGTAGGGCCCAGATGTGTGGAGTTAATATCTCTTCTGATATGCCACACAACCGAAACCCTACTATTTGGTTTACTGTAAATTATAATCCACTGTTTGTGGTCCCTGAAGATGGTGACAGTGGTTATAATTTCCGTTCCATTATACTATCACAATAATTCTTGCACTTTATTTGGTTTCAAAATCTGGTTTCTAATTCTTGATAATAGCTGTTACTTTTATGCGAGATATGTCTTATTTGTAGTATGTTTTGTGTTTTACTTGTTAGTTATATATATATATATATATATATATGTATGTATGTATAATTTTAAATAAGAATAAATACATTTTAATTTACATTAAGGATGAATATTTGGAAGTTAAGTGATGAATATTTGGTCTACACAATCTGGCCAAGCACTTTAATAATTCTTTGGAAGAATAAATTCAAGATAATAATAAAATGTGCAAGCATGTTCACAGTATGTTAAATTAACCCGTCAACACTCGTGCCTACTTATGTAACTTAAGCACTCATGTGGGATAACTTTTACCCCATTTTGTCTCCTGTTACATATGTTTATAAAAACAAATTTGTGGACTTATATTGTAAAATGCATCAGTTCTACAATGTTTTGTAGGAGAAATCACACTTTTCATATTAATTTAGAGAATTTTTTTGCAGTTTCTGTAAATATCGTATTTTTTGAGAAAAAAATGCCATACAATACATTTTATACCCAAACACACTAATTATATTTTTAATATGATATTAATTTCAGTCTAATAGCCTTTCATCAACATATGCCAGTAGTGAAATAGTTTGTTTAATTTTTGTAAACAACGTAATGAAACATTGCTACTCCTGCAGGAGTATTAAATCTCAAAGTCGAATTTACTCCCCTTCCGAATAACAAAGAAAGCACATTCCTAAACCCACCCCAAATAGACCTTGTTGAAAGGTAAAAGAAACAAGCACACACACACACACAGGGCAGAATTGTTCTAAAAAAATTTCTCCCTTTTTACAAAGAAAAAATGTTCTTGGGGTGAGATTTACCCCAGTGCAAGTGCTTACGGGTTAATAACTTACTAGTTTAAATCATAGAACATGTAGTGCCATCTATTGAACAACATCTTAATTTTTACTAGTTCATGTTAATCGGATGACAGGTGTTAGATGAAAAGTTATATGAAATTTTATGCTCATATATGCTTTAAATATGCAGTTCTGCAGCTTCAATGTAAAGTAATCAGAATATTAATTTTTACAAAATGTTCAAACACAGTGCCACAGGCCTAAAAATATTGCTACCTATTCAGGTTTTAGACAAATTTTTTAGGTAAATTATATGGAATTAAGGTATCGTTTCAAATTTATTAACACAGGGTTAGTGGTACAGTAAAGTGCCAATAATTTGGATTTATTATCCTGTGGGGGGAAAGTTGAAGTGATGTACAGATAAGGAAAACCATTGCCGGTGTCTTCGAGTAAAAAATTTTAAATCAATTTTTTACAACCTCTTATTTTGTTGCCTATTTATTGACATCAGCAAAGACAAAGCTTCTTTATTAGACCCAAAACAGCTATCTGCTTTCCTTTATTATATATATATATATATATATATGCTTGCATTTTTTTTCCCCATCCCTATATTTTTGCGGTAAACAAAAGTAAACACATAAAATATATTCACCTTCAAAGCTTGCAAGTTTTATTTAGTTTTTTTTAATTGCAATTAGATATAAAAATATTTTTTATAGTATTTAAACTGCTTTAAGTATTCTGTAAATATATATTGTACATGTTGTTGTTGCTACTAATGTCCTCTGACAACCGCGGAGCGGTGCCAGATTCTCCATATAAGACAGTAATGGGCGAAAGGGGAGCAGCTTCCATTTTAATGAGCCCCAGTGGGAGGAACTCGAATTAGTTTGGATCCCCCAATGTTAAATCAGTTTGAAAGGAGAGACGTACTACCTGAAATCGGCAATCCCAGGGGCATCGCTTGACCATGGAGGACACTGGAACCACGAACAAATTTTATGTCCAACAGCTCCCATTAGCATACACGGTCCCACAGCAGTCCAGCCAAGAGAGGTTTTCACCCTCTCAAGAACTGAACCAAGATGGTGCGGCTTCACTTTCTGTGTTCTTATGGGAATGGAGCTTAGCCAAAGCGGCACACATACTGTACATTACATATGTATGTGGCATTGCTGTCAAGGGGATGACTAAGACACCATACGTTTAAAATTAACAACAGCTTTATTAAAAAACTTCATCCACCATCGAAAAGGATCACAAATAAAATCAATTATCACATTAAAACCTGTATCATCACTCAGAATTTACACTATCACATCAAGATTTATATCAACACTCGCTAAATGCTTTGCAAAAAACATCACATGGCACGCACGTATCTCTCTTCACAAAACTGTCGGCATATCACGAGTGATACTCATTGGCCGCTTACGGTAAAAAGGAGAGGGAAAGTGTTTGGGATAATACCCACAAGCTCGGCCATCCTGGTTCTCAGGGACCGAACTTTATCACCAAGCATTTAAGATAGTATTCAGAATATGCATTTAAAATAAGCAGATTAAAATAGGTATATAAAATAATACAATAAAATGACAGTCAAATTTATAAATAAGTTTTAAAATCTGTTAAAATGTTTCATCAGATTAGCTGATGCGGTGGTCGTCCCAGGACCAGCACGCTCACCAACCCCCTCAACCTCAAAATTAAATTATCTCAAGGTTTGACTTTTGTTACCCCACTGGGACAGAAGAATCTAGGTCTGAACTTTAGACCAGACCCGAACTGTGTTCCGTGAACTTCCATCAATCTGGTATTGGGGGGATTTCTTTCTCTTTTTATTATAAATAATTTTATTTTCAGCCTGAATTTTTAGTAGATTCTGTCTCGTTACCTGTCTGTTTACTGCAGCCCCAACAGCCATGATGGCATGTCTGCTCAAAGCTTCAACAGCCTGCAATTCACAATCTACTAACTGTATTTTTCTTATGCTTATTATTTTTTGTTAGTGCCGAAGAATTATTAATCCTAATGCAGCTCGATGTATCCTTTTGCTTGTTTAATAAAACATCAATTAAATTCTGAATTTCTTCAGCCCCTAAGTTACTCTCCCTAATCACAGTTATGAGTTTTGCTGACGCAAGAATTATAATACTTTTTTCAACAGATTCCTTCTTTTTCTGGGACGATGTTGATGGAGAGGGCCCGTGAACAACAACATGAATAAAGGCTGTAGCTGATAAGCCATGTCTTGCCGTCACAGGGGTTAAGACGACATTCTTCTGGTGAGTTTTGCGACTTTTTAATGAGCAGTCGGGATCTACCAACAAAATATTATGTGTTAAACTGCAAACCCCATCCCACACAATGGAACATTTTTTTCCGTATTAGTCTCGTCATCTATTGAAACGCATAGAAAATGTGACTTGCCTTAACTCGATCGGTATAGGGGGCCCGACAGCTCTGCCCCCCCCCCCCCCTACTTTTCTCTTGACGGGCCTGGCATCAGACAACATACTTATTTAGTTGTGATATACCATGTCTAGTTATATATTGGGAAATCAATATATTATCCTAATGAAAATGGAGGAACACCCCCCCCCATGGTTTTTCTGGATCCGTCCCTGCTAAAGACTCAAAGGAAAAAATATTTGCTGGATGTTCTGGGTCCTTTTTTAACAACAAAAGAGAAAACACTTATAAATTTAATGCAGAGATGCAAATATGGATTTCACAAGTACAACCAGGTCTTGAAATGGGGTCCCTTGAACATAGTAATTAGATAAGAGGAAGAGGGATCCATTTGAGGGAAAATGGACCAAATAGGTGCTACATTGCATCAAGGTGGTTCCTGTCTTTCAAATATTGTGATATTAGTTTTAGAGATTATAGTAGTACACAGATATAGATTTACCATATCTCTTAGTTTCAATGAAATCCAGTATCTGCAGCGCCTTATTCCTAGAAAGATTCATGCTTTCTTGCAGTTCATTTACACAGTTTTCATACCAGACATCATCTGGATTTTCCACTGTCAAAACACTCAGTGTTACAAGGCAAGAGAAAGTCAGATCATACATTTTCAGCCGATAGGAGTTGTATGTCATCATCTCTTCATCATCCAGTTTCATCATAGCAATGATGGAGTGTGTGGGCAGCATACTTTTATCCTGGGGGGGGAAAAAAAGAAGGCTGTGTTCAACATGCAGAGATGTATAAAAATCTGGGGAAAGAGGATTTAAGCAAATAAATAAATTAATAAAATAGCTTAATTTGCTATAAGCACAAACATTTGAAGATATTTTTAATATGCTAAGGTTTTTAAATTATTTCATAAAATCTTCAAAGAAATAAGAAATCCATAAAATGTATGCCTAGTTTTGCAAGATGCTGAACTTGGTTTAGCTTTTTCACAATATTATTTTTTAAAGAGAGAAAAATAACAACTTGAATATTTTGCATTATTCATTTATACATGAAAAGGATATCATACTACCAATTTTCAAGAGTTAACAAATTTGTAGAGATTAATCATAAGTAATGCAGCTATAGCCCAACGCATTTACACATACATGTTGCTGGAAGATTACATCCCCAGGGATAATAATGAACAAAGATGATAAAAGAGGATGCTGAATTCAAATTAAAAATTTTGTCATGTGTTGCACAATTTTTACTATTAAATTTTAACCACTAAACAGTTCACTTACTTCAATAATGGAGGGGGGGGGGAAACACTGAAACATTTACATGATCGTAAATAGGGCAAACTATAATAGAGGCAAAATAAAGTTTTGTCTCTAGTGACGTAATCTCTAGCAGCAGCACTTAGCACTCAAATATAAATAATACATATTACTTTTAGATCGAGAACATTCAATAAAGAAAAACAGGCTATCATTATATATATATATATATATATATATAAAGACAAAGTAATTTTGAAAATTCAAGGTCAAGACAAATTATAAATTTCAGGCTATTCTTTTAGCATAAAAATAAAGATAATAAATTTTGTGATAAAATCTCTTCTTAACCTTCTGATCGAGAAACCTCGATCAGAAATGCAATAAAAACTACATCTTGTAGTTTCAAAAATAAGCATTTAAGATTGTTAGAATGAAAGGAAAAAAATTCCTTGTTAAACAGACAAATAATGTTTTTTAAATGTTTCTAAGAAAATTTTAGAATCTTCCTTGTGTTACAGTACCTTGACACATAGCCATGAAAACAAGCCAGGAACAACTACTCCTAGCTTAGATACAAACTGCCAGAAAATAAAATAGGAACACAACCAGACTTCGTGCCGATTACACAGATGTGTAATCGATTACGATTACGATTAATTTTCACTTTTAGACCAGGATTACGATTACCGGAGAAAGTATAATTCCCGATTATGGTTAGATTACGATTATCATATAAAACCCAATTTCCGATTAAGATTATGTAATCTATTAAAACTTTCGATTATGATTACATTTCAGTCCGATTACGATTACATTACGATTACAAATCTTTTATTTTACCCTTCTGGCGTTGATATTATAATGTCTAAATTTTACAATTTTAATTCAAGAACAGAATAATGGGTCCATCTGTTCAGGGAGCTGAATTACAAGAATGCCATACAGCAAGAACTTCTATACTATTAGACGAACCTGGTTGATTTCCTAGGCCCACTTGTGAAAAGTTTTTTAATGCATACAAACCTCTATTTGAACATGGCATTTTCCGATTTTAACTTAAACATATGTTGTTGCAGTGTGCGTGTGGGGTGGGAGGGGGGGGGGGCAGGCTTGGTGGTTTAACACATCTTTGAAATAAACCCAGGTTTAACCTAATCAAGCAAAAATTAGTATACAAAAATTGATATTTGATCCCTTCTATGCTCGGCATTGCTTCCTTGCCCATGTCCTGATTTTCTGGTTCCGAAAGAGGTACTGGCAGACGCATGAAAAGTTAGCCGTGGATCCTATTCAGCCGTGAAGGAGGAACCTCTGTCATTATGATCTTGCAACGATGTGCGCGAACATATTAAACCAAAGTTTAAGATTTTTTAATGCATTGAGTAAAATGCTAAAAACAGGGGCTCTCGACAAATGCATTGTTTTCTCCACAATAACCGTTAGCCTGAATCTGAATAGATGAAGCTGAACACATATTGCAGTTATTATTTCACAGAAAACTTCACGCACAGTTTAACTTCTTTTTTTATACTTTCATAACACGTATATGGGCATTAAATATCTAAAACCGGGCCTGCCGAACAAACAAACTTTTAATTTCTAGAATACACACGCCATTTCAAAAATTCAAAACTAACTACTAACTTTAGATAGTAGTTAGTTTTGAAGTACATGTATACTACATGCATACTATCTATTGAGGATAATTTAAGAATTACAGAAAGACTTAAGAATACTACTAATAATAATTACTTAAGTATAGCAGAATGGAGATGTCTAAAGATATCTCTAAACATACATCTTAAAAGTGTGGTGGGTCACATATATAGTGTATTGGTGCTGGTGCGACGTAATAAACAAAACTGGACAGTGATATTGGCGGTGTGAATGGTAAAACCTAATGTAATGCCAATTACAATAAAAAAGGCACGAATTTACTGTAAAACTATTTTATAAATAACTAGCTGAAGTACCCGTCCTTGACGAGTTAGTGAATGCAAATTTCCAAAAAGCAAGAACTTTCGTCAGCATTGTAGGAGTACACAGAATGGATGGAGTATGTTGCCAAAGTAAAGAAAGCGAAGTTATAATTTTTATGTATTGTTAAAATATTACAGGTTAAGAGAGTCACTAAGTAATATCATTTCATTCGCTTTAGTCGTAATTATGTGATGCGCGAACAAATATTTACGAATATAGAAATAATTTTCTCAAAATCTCAAAATCTAATCAACATCTTTGAAAAATTGGAAGCCTAGAATTTAAGTTGAGTGACAACCTATCATGTCACCCAATTTCGTTTCATTCCCTGCAGTCTTTATTTAGTGATGCTGGAACAAAATTTCAGCATTTTAAAACGATTTTCGTAAAATCTCCAAATGTAATCAAAATATTTTAAAAATTCAACGCCTATAAATTAAGATTAGCAACTACCTAGCATATCACTAAATTTCGTATCATTCATATTAGTTGTTATTACGTGATGTTTGAAGAAATATAAACGTATTTTGAGAGAATTTTCACAAAATCTCAAAATCTAATGAAAATGTTTAAAAAATTGGATACCTATTGTTTATGTTGAGCAACCATCTATCATGTGACCAAATTTCATATCATTCGCTTTAGTCGTTATTACGTAATGCGTGAACAAAGATTCACTCAGTTTTAAACGATTTTCGCAAAATCTCGAAATCGGATCGATTTTTTAAAATTACATGTTTATAGTTTAAGGTGAGTGACCACCTATCATTTCACCAAATATCATTTTTTCATCTTTGCAGTTATTACGTGATGTGCGAACACAAATTTACGCAGTTTGAAACGATTTTCGCAAAATCTGAAAATTAATTAAAATTTTTAAAAATTCGACGCCTATGTTTTAAGTTGAGTGACCACCTATCATGACACCCAATTTCATATCATTCGCTTCAGTCGTTTTTACGTGATGCTCTAACACAAATTTATGCAAAATCTCAAAATCCAATCAAGATTTTTTTAAAAATTCCACGCCTATGTTTTAAGTTGAGTTACCACCTATCATGACACCCAATTTCGTATCATTCGCTTCAGTCGTTTTTACGTGATGCTTGAACACACATTTACGCAGTTTGAAACGATTTTCGCAAAATCTCTAAATCCAATCAAGATTTTTTTTTTAATTCCACGCCTATGTTTTAAGTTGAGTGACCACCTATCATGACACCCAATTTCGTATCATTCGCTTCAGTCGTTTTTACGTGATGCTTGAACACATATTTACGCAGTTTGAAACGATTTTCGCAAAATCTAAAAATCCAATCAAGATTTTTTAAAAATTCCACGCCTATGTTTTAAGTTGAGTGACTACCTATCATGACACCCAATTTCATATCATTCGCTTCAGCCGTTTTTACGTGATGCTTAAACAGAAAAAGCGTCACGGACAGAATGACAGAACGACAGAAAGACAAACTTTTTTTTGAGGGTCGCATCGGATTCCCGGGTGCTTGAAACGGATAGAAATCGCAACATTTTTGAATTCCAAGAAATGTACAGACAAAAGTCTAATTTTATTTATATAGACTAGCTGAAGTACCCGTCGTTCACGGGTTAGTACCGAATACAAATTTCTAAAAGCAAGAACTTTCGTCAGCATTGTAGGAGTAGACAGAATGGATGTAGTATGTTGCCAAAGTAAAGAAAGCGAAATTATAATTTTTATGCATTGTTAAAATATTACAGGTTAGAGAGTAACTATGTCATTTCATTCGCTTTAGTCGTAATCATGTGATGCGCAAACGAATATTTACACATATTGAAATAATTTTCGCAAAATCTCAAAATCTAATCAACATTTTTGAAAAATTGGAAGCCTAGAACTTAAGTTGAGTGACAACCTATCATGTCACCCAATTTCGTTTAATTCCCAGCAGTCTTTATTTCGTGCTGCTGGAACAAAAATTTTAGCATTTTGAAACGATTTTCACAAAATCTCAAAATGTAATCAAAATATTTTAAAAATTCAACACCTATAAATTAAGATTAGCAACTACCTATCATATCACCAAATTTCGTATTAGCCGTTATTACGCGATGCTTGAAGAAATATAACAGCATTTTGGGAGAATTTTCACAAAATCTCAAAATCTAATAAAAATGTTTAAAAAATTGGACACCTATACTTTATGTTGAGCAACAACCTATCTTGTGACCAAATTTCCTATTATTCGCTTTAGTCGTTATTACGTAATGCGTGAATAAAAATTCACTCAGTTTGAAACGATTTTCACAAAATCCCAAAATCGGATCGGTTTTTTTAGATGCTTATAGTTTAAGGTGACCACCTATCATTTCACAAAATACCATTTTTTCACCTTTGTAGTTTTTACGTGATGTGCGAACACAAATTTACGCAGTTTGAAACAATTTTTGCAAAATCTCAAAATCTAATCAAGATTTTTAAGAAATTTGACGCCTATGTTTTAAGTTGAGTGACCACCTATCATGACACCTAATTTCATATCATTTGCTTCAGTCATGACAGTCAGTGATGCTTGAACACAAATTTACGCAGTTTGGATAGGATTTTCGCAAAATCTCAAAATTCAATCAAGATTTTTTTAAAATTCGACGCCTATGTTTTAAGTTGAGTGACCACCTATCATGACACCGAATTTCATATCATTCGCTTTAGTCGTTTTTACGTGATGCTTGAACACAAATTTACGCAGTTTGAAACGATTTTCACAAAATCTCAAAATTCAATCAAGATTTTTTTAAAATTCGACGCCTATGTTTTAAGTTGAGTGACTACCTATCATGACACCGAATTTCATATCATTCGCTTCTGTCGTTTTTGCGTGATGCTTGAACACAAATTTACGCAGTTTGAAAGGATTTTCGCAAAATCTGAAAATCTAATCAAGATTTTTTAAAAATTCGACGCCTATGTTTTAAGTTGAGTGACCACCTACCATGACACCAAATTTCATATCATTCGCTTCAGTCGTTTTTACGTAATGCTTAAACAAAAAAAGCGTCACGGACAGAATGACAGAATGGCAGAATGACAGACATACAAACTTTTTTTTGAGGGTCGCATCGGATTCCCGGGTGCTTGAAACGGATAGAAATCGCAAAATTTTTGAATTCCAAGAAATGTACAGACAAAAGTCTAATTTTATTTATATAGATTAATCGTTCAAGGATGCTCACTTTCTAAGCAATTAGCTGTTATATATGCTAAAGAATTGACACACATTTTTGTCTCTGGTCAAGAATTCCTTTTACATATTGAATATTTAATATACACATAGAAACATACATACTTTGAAATTTAATGAAAATAGTATAGTGCCAAAAGTTGTTTAAACTTTTGAATGTGGTATAAAGGAGCTAACATTTTAATGAGAGATAGAAAATAGGTTAATATAGACGTAGAGATGTCAAAGGTTTGCGGATTGCGGGGGTGGATGTCTGTATATAGGTTAAATATATTCAAGAGTGGAAATAGTGAAATTTTTATAGGTTTTTGCGGGAGGAAAAGACTTTTGAATCGATGGTGTTTTAAACAAAGTAGACGGCAAGCGGAACATGTTGTCCCTTGTCCTACGCCTATGTTGGTTAATGCGAATTCTTGGAGAAATTATAAAAGCTTATAATACACACAATAGAAAAGTTATATATAATTTAGTCTCCAGTTTAATTCCAAATTGATAATAAATAGATGCCAACAATTCAACTTCGAAAGACGTACTATGTTTTAATATAATATGTGTACAGTACAAATTAGATAAAAACAAAATATTTTAAATAATTTTCACACTCATCAGTGAAAAAAAAACGAAGTATGAATACTTTGTGAATCATATTATAAAAAAAATGAACTGTTTTCTGGGACTAATCACTAACACTGGCATAAATGAAAATAAATTATTTATCCGTTAAACTTTTAGAATTAAGTCAAGGCAGCCAATCAAGTCGAAAATAAGACAAAATTGATTTTTAATACTTCATTATGTATTTCTAAGCATTTTTACTCTCACCCTCAAATTCTATTGGAAAAAAAAATGTTAATTCTATTAAAGGGGGGAAAGGGGTTTTGTAGATCATTGTAGATCATCCCTACTCTTTACCCATTTATCCAGAAATTTATCGATCATTAAAAAATATTGATATTTCTAAAGGTCTTTATACATTATAAAATTATTACATTCTTATGCAATTACATTCTTATTAATAGCACAAAGATATACTAATTTTTAACGGAAATATATGCGCCCCTACCTGCTTATCCAAACAACACAAGGAACCAAAGTTTATCTGTTGTCCACTAATCCAAACAACACATTCATAGTTCTTAAATGCACATCCTTTTCCATTTTTATTTTTATACTTTTCTAAAACTGTAAAAACATGCTGCACTTTTTCCTGTGTAGGTGCCATTTATGTTCTTTTTCACGACCGCAAATCAAAATGAAGAAATGAAGCAAAGATCTGACACCACAAGAAATAGTTTTAGCTATTCCCTCCCGCGCAACCCTCACTTTCTTCTGGGAAGTCCATTCTATTCTTGTCTCTCACCAGTCCAGACTCGGATGAACAGAAGACAACAGACAACAACAACAACAAAAAAGAATGGTCATCTAAATATTTTCCTGGGGGAAAAAAATAATACAAGCGAGCTCCTGTCTTCCTCCAAACGTCAGAGCTCCAGGGTAACTTCCTGCCTTCAGGGCATGCCTGTGCCTCCCCGTGAAAATTTTCCCCGCAAGCAGAACAAAAACTAAAACCGGGCAACTGTAATCGTTTTGTAATCGTCTCGTAATCAAAGCGACTATGATTACAGGCTCTTCGATTATGACTATATGGCAAATGAAATTTCTAGATTACGATTAGACTACGATTACGCGAAAAAATAAACTTCTAGATTATGACTAGATTACGATTACATGAAAAATTTAATTGCCAGATTACGATTATATTACGATTACACAAGAAAATGTAATCGATTACAGTCGATTACGATTACACGATTATGATTACACGAAGTCTGAACACAACTCATAAGATTATTATTTAAATATTTACTTCTTAAATTTTTTTTAGGAAAAAAATACTGTACATGAGAATATGATGAAATTTAGATGCAGCAATTTCCTTTTTCCTGTTTAAAAAAAAAAAGGGGGGGGGCACATAGATTAATATATGGTGAAAGACATGTAGGGGTTTTTTTTTTTTTTTTGTCACTATTTTTGTGATGTTTACTACAAACAGTAAAATACATTCATCAAACATGTTAAAACAAATTTATTAAATAAATTAAGGAAAAATTTATACACGTCTCAAAATGTGTAGTTTTATTTTACACTTATGTGAAATTTTACATATACACTTACTTCTTGAAGGTAAGCACGAAGATGTAAAATGCAGCAAAAAAAAAAAAAAAAAAAAAGCAACAAATACTGCTTTAATTGACATAAAATTCAGCAGGAAAGTAACATATATATTTATATATAAAGCAAAATGAATAATTATAGACAGAAATGAAAACACTATTAAATTTTTGTAAGTTATCAGATAATGACATACTAGGGACTTAAACAGAATTATGTATAAAGTGAAAATAAACAGCATAAAATGAAAAAAAAAAGGATATTAATAGGATATGTGATCCCCCTTCATCTGTATACAAAGTTTACACCTTGTGACCATGCTTTCTATTAGGTAGTCAACCACCACAGAATTAAGCAATCGCCATTCTTCTTGTAGAGCAGTTCTCAGCTCAATAAGAGTGGCTGCAGGTGGGAAACATGAAGATACAGCATGACCGAGAGCATCCCAAAGATTTTCAATGGGATTAAGGTCGGGCGAATATGCTGGCCACACCATACATGCAATCCCTTCACTCTCCAGGTAGTCAATGACGATGTCAGCTCTATGGGGACGTGCGTTATTGTCCATTAAAAGAAAAGTAGGGCCAACTGCTGCAGCGTACAATCTCACAATGGGTTCTAGGACTTCATCTCGATACCGGACAGCTGTCACAGAATCCCGTTTAAAGATGTGCAGGTCGGTGCGGTATCCTAATGAAATCCCTGCCCACACCATAATGCTTCCGCCTCTGCAGCGAATTGCATCCTCTTCAATTCTGATTGGCTTCCGGAAATTAGCATTTTCCTCCCCATGCTTAACTTTTGCAAGTGAATGTAGTTATTTAATTTAAAATGGCTATAAGTATTTAGGCATGTCTTTTTTTTTTTAACCAAAATGAAAATCAGATCATATTTGCACTAAAACTGAAATATAATGCAAATCATTTGGGCTCATCAAGATCTAGTTATGACTACAAGGAATTAATACCATCCCTAGAAAACTTAAGCAAAAAACTTTTAATTAATGTAGAAATAATAGAATAATTTGAAATAAAATTACCAGAAAGTTATCAACTACTCTCATTATAAGCTCAGAGACAGCTTCAGCAGGCAGTTGTTTCAAACATTTAAAACAAACCTACAAGGAAAAAAACAATTAATAAAGTCATTTCAATAACAAGTTTATCTTGTAATTGAAAACATGCATGTTAAGTTCATCTAAACAATATCAGACTATTAAAATTTTAATGAATTAAAAATTTCTGTTTACTTAGTTTTTGTACAGTATTTTAAATTTTACCAGTTCTAACTGTAGTGGGCAATTTTTTTTTTTAGGTTTTGAATGAGTATAAATAATTAAAGTGCAAACATTAAGAAATTGTAAAAAAATGTTAGCTATTCACTTAACACCAATTTTTGTAGCAAATTTCTTTTATCAAAGTCTATCTTTCAGAAGAATATAAAAATAACTTAATTTTTCATTACTAGGGGCGAAGGTGCCTAGACTTGCTAAGCTTACTTTTCGTATGAGGTATTCGGTCCCTAATAAGGCTTATTCGTAAACAAAAAAAGCATAATTTCAACAGACAAAACCCAAAGATCAGATAAAATGTTACCAAGCTACACATTTCTTGGTTCTTGCATGTTCCTCGGAACATAAAAATTTAAACTTCGCACTATTTTTAATTACGTAAAACCTATTGAACACCTTGCATATTTGCCACCCATGGTGATTTTTCATAATTTGGCAACTTACGTATATGTATAGTTAATAATCAGTTAAGAAAACAGTACTTCATACGTTTTCTTTGATAAAAACTACAGAACAACTAGAATAGCTTGCCATCAATGGCAACTTTTCATTATTTGGCGATTTACACATGCTCATAACTGATAATTATTGCTCATGTAAGGTTGCCCGGGAAAACCGCTATCCATGTATTCATATACATAATCCTTTGCAGATTGGACTATTTAGCACCACGAAATATGTCATCTCACAATGCTGGCAAATATCCAAGCTGCACTATAACTGCTATAATGGCATAGTTAACGCCACAATATTTCTGCTGGTAGCTAATACCCAAGCTGAACCTAACCGGCTTTACTATAATCTGCATTTTAATTATTTTCCATTTTCAAGATCACTCAGTTTAGATTCAGCCTGCCTGGACAGATAGCCTTTTGCAAGATCATACCTGATGCCAAAATGGCGCTTTTAAAATCAGTTACAATTAGTCATTCTGTTTAGGAAAAACGAATAATCAGTAATTCTAAACTTCTGTTATCTAAGAGATCTTACTATTTAAAAATCGTCAACTCTGTGTAACACACTTTGACTTATTTATTTCATGTACTTTTTAATTTGGCATAAAATTGGTGTAATTTTACTTCATGTTTGTCAATTTCACACGATTCTACATACTTTGAATTGCTTTGTTGCAAAGGCACTAATGATTTTATGCTGGCAAAAGTTATGATTATTTTTTCAGTTTTTTAAAATTAATATCTTCTATAATAATTCGAATTTTGAAATTTAAGTCAGCTTATTGGTTTCCCTGGAATTTTTGCGAATCTGTAGACACCTACATCGAAACTCAACTCTCCACTGTTTCGGAGGAGATAGCAGAACAAGGTGTTCACGTTGTGGCAATGGCCATTACTTTTTCCTAGAATAGAGCTATTTCCTCCCACTTCTCCAATTCATATATGTGAGGGGGAATGAGTTTAAAAGCAGATATGTACACTGAGTTTTTTTCCAGGATAGTTTTGTAATCCAGTGCTCTCTCAGTAATTCAAACTACAGCATTCCAATTAAATTGGACGGAATCCAATAACTTAGATGGAAAAATAATAATATAATGGTAAAGACAGAATTTGAAGGATAAATTATTTGGCGACAGAGACATTAGAAAAAAAGCTTTCATCTATATTTTCAATAGTGAAAATGAACAGGTTAAACCTGTGTGGTATTGTTTTATTGTTTTTCGTTTTGTTTAAATAAACCTATGCTGTGACATTTTAATCTAATTAATTCATCTTTCAAATGCTTATGTTCTGATGTTTAGTAAATGAAGCTGATTTATAATTTACATACCTTTAAATCATGAGATATAATGGTCTGGGTTACTTCCTTTTTTTTTTTTTTTTTTTAAGATGTCAATAGTATTGTTCTGATTACAACTAATTACCTTTTTTTAATTAGGTTTTCCTAAATAATTACTCTTTGCTTTAAATTAATTAAGTACTTTGTTTTCATAATCTCAGGAGGTATAAATCTAATTTTCTTGTAACTTCTGCTGTTTTTCTGATAACTATAACATTTTTTCTCAATAGCTTAACTCGCAATCTGCAGTAATATTCTCAACCTTTTGTTTAAGTCTGAATTTTAATTATTTTCACTCATTTCCGATTTAATTTTCAATTCCTAACTTTTCCCAGGGTTGTATCAGACTGTTAGCTATCTCTCACTAAAATTTTAAAGATTTTCGTTATGCTTTTGATGCACTTTGTTGTTGTTTTATTAAATTTCCCATTCAAGATGGCCACCTTTTTACTTTCCGAACATGTACCATGTAAGGAAAGTATTGTAATCATGAAAAAATTCGACTTCGAGATTTTGGTGTTTTTACACGTTTTAAGGGCTTCTGAGTCCATTTATGCTATTTTTACGAGATGTATGTATGTATGTGTGTATGTGTGTGTGTGTGTTTGTGTGTATGTGAGTGAACACGATAGCTCCTGAATGGAGCATTCGATTGAGTTCAAATTGGATATATATGTCATAAACCACCGTCGCAAGACCGGTATTGATTTTGGTGTGTATAGGACTTATAGTTTTTCTACAGGGCTACGACAAAGATTTCTTTTACATTATGGCCTATGGGGGGAATTTCTTGAAAGTGCGCTAGCGTTTAAACGGTACATTCGATTGAGCTCAAATTCGGTATACATGTTATAAATCACCATCCTAAGACCGGTATTGATTTTGGTGTGTATAGGACTTATAGTTCTCCTAAAGGGCTACGACAAAACTTTCTTTTATGTTATGGCATAATGGCATATGGGGAGAAATTCTTGAAAGTGCGCAAGCGTTTAAACGGTGCATTCGATTGAGTTTCAATTTGGTATATATGTTTGAATTATTCATCGATTAAAATTTATTTAAGTGCTTGGTAATGGTCTTAATCGTAAGTGTTCGGAAAGTCGAGTGGAGTCACTCCAGATTTTTTTTTTTTTTTGTTATGATCTTTTTCTTCGCCATTTTTTCTGTCTCCTTCCTCCCTGAGTTGAATCTAGTGCTTGCTGCCACCATGTTCTCTGATTGGCACGAGTTAAACCTTCCAGAAGTTTCTCGGCTTAGAGAGAGAGCGCTGATTGGTGGCTCTGTACGGCATCACTTTTGAAGAGGGGAAAAGGCATGTGGATCATTCGGAGGCGAGACATTGTGGTGGACAAACGTGCATTAGAGAGCTCCAGCATATTGTCTAATTTTTGTTCGCTTGCCAGCCTAGCAGAGTTGGAGTAACCAACTTCCCTCTACATTCAAGATGTGAAAGATTTTCTGATGATGGCCAAAGGGCCAATTCACCTCAACGATCACCGAGAGAGCAGCTATTCGCCTAAATTCTAATTAATTTTTTTTAACATCGTTTGACTTCAATTTTTTTTTTCTATGGCAGTGATGAGGCGATCGCCCCATTTCGTGAAAATGGACTCAAGGACCCCCTCACGTCTTCCCGCATGAGTCCACTGTAAACCACCTGAATTTTCTCCTTTTTTTTGGGGGGGGGGGGGGGAGGGGGGGGGCACTGATTCCCAGAGCCCCGAATGAACGCCTCATCTGTCTGTCTCACCTTTTGCCCACATCGACCAGGCATGTTCTCTTCATTCGCGTGTAACGGCAACGAGTGACCAGGCTCATCATAACAACACAGCCGATTCCAGATTAAACCATCCTCTCTGTATGACACGACCAGGAAATCGCGACCTGCATATCTGCAGCTGGAAGTTGGGTGAGATTGATCCTTGTCAGTGGCGGATTAATGCAAGTTTGTTTTGGGAAGGGGGGGGGGGGTCGCCCCCCCTTTAATCCACCCTTGATCCTTGTTTTATTTTTTTCTCTCTGAATCATCAGTCGACACAAGACCAAGAACGCCAGCTAAACCTTTTTGATTTTTTTTCTTCTTACATACCCATTCTTCGCTCTTACTACTCCAGCAATTTTGGCAAGAGGCCATTTTCTTTTGTATTTAACTATGTGACTACTAACTAACTCTTGAATTCCTTGATATAAAAAATAATATGTAGGGGGTGATAGGTATAAACGTAAAACTAGTAACTTAAATGATGTAACTTATGCTGGTGAAAGGGCAACATTGTATATATTGCGTTCTGCTTTTTTTTCCTCATAAGTGAAGTTTACTAAATAGTGTATCATGATCTTACTATCATTTTTCTTGGGGGATATAATGATATCATTTAATTTCTTTTTTTTTTACTTTTTTTCTTTTTTTTTTTTAAAGTAAATTTGAGGATTGAGAGGTTGTCTAAATTTTGTTGGGGAATTCATTTGAAGTTCTGAGAAGGCATATTTTATATATAGTTTTTTTTTTTTTAGTTGCAACTTGTTTACAATATTTTAATTTGAGTACCCAAATGATTACTTTACTGTTATTTCTTTTATATGAATAATTTCATACCTAAGGCAAAATGTTGAATGCTATATCTAAGATTTCTATGCTATATAACACAGCGCTACATTTATTGTAATTTTGTTTCTGTTACGACGAGTAGCTTGCCAAGTAATGATTAGAAATTTGTTAAACTTTCATGGTGATCAAATTTTTATGCGTACTGTTCGTATTTTTGTAACTCACACATACACTCTAGGCAAGGAGAACCTTTTGGGTTATTTTTATTATTTCCAAGGACTAGAACACAATGCAATCAAAAATTCCTTTCAGGTTTTTCTTTTGAGAAATTTTGCTTTTCTCAAATTTCACGCCCGTGGTGGGAAGCAAGCACCACACCTGGTTATAGATAAAAATTTATCTAAAACATAGAAAAAAGAAATACCCCAGATGCTTTGCTTACAGTGCTCTCTCGGTAATCAAACTACAGTACTACATATTGAAAGGGGGAGAAATAATAATATAAAAATAAAGTCAGAATTTGAAAGGATAAATTATTTAGCCACAGAGATTGAGAGAAAAGATTTTATAAGTAAAATCAAAATCAAGTGAAAAGAATTTTTTTTTTTCTGGGTACATCCGTGTATCCAATAACAGAATTCTGTGAAAACTGTTTTGTTATATAGATTGTAGAATGCTTATTTATGTATTTTCTCAAATGCCTTCTGTAATCCTACACTCCACCTGCAGCAATTAGTTTGAATTACTAAGGGAACACTGTATTTATGCTTCCCCCCATAGTAAATAAATATATAAAACAACTTTTCAGGATTTGCCAAAGCACTATGAAGTAGATATTTTTTCTTTCAGTTTAAAAAAAAAAAAAAAAAAAAAAAAAAGAAGAAGATTTTAGGTATATATACATATATTGACTTACATCAAATACATCTTCATGATCCTTCCACTGAACATTAGGAATTACATCATAGGGGTAGATATACCCCACAGGTTTCAATACCGTCCCAAACTGATTGCTATCCATATCTTCACACTTAGCACTATTTATACTATGTACATCTATCAAAGAAAAAACAAAACAAAAACTATTACATGAATATAAGGGAAAATATGCATTTAAAACAGTTATTAACAATAATACATTTGGACAGCACTGAACCTTTTCTAGATGAGCTTACTCGCCAAGGTTGCCTCTGCAGATTAAGGGCACAGCTAATCAACATCGGGACCTTTAAGTACCAAACACAGGGTTCCCACACTTTTTTGCAGTATGAATTCCAGGAGTTTTCCAGGAGAAAATATAATTTTTCCAGGAGTATACATAAATACCTTTTCTAACCAAGCATCATTGAAAACGCATTTTCCACCCGGCATCTTCAGGCAAATTGAAAAGGATGAAAATCTCAGGATGGTTTAAAATTTTACTACTGTCACACGCGTACAGATTATTTCCAACACACCGCCGCAAACGGCGAGCTTTGTAAACATGTACCCCATGTACCAAAGAAGAGATAAGAGCATACAGCTCATACACCAATCACGAGATACTTTCGCAGTGATGTAAGAGCTAGCAGTTAGCGATAAAAGAGTTTGAGAATGCCAACGGGCTTAGTTCAGGAACGAAATTATTGGATATGAGGAGAGCATGGACGAATGTCTACAGTGAATCGCGCCATCATTGCAACTTTTTGTGGTAAGCTTTCAGCCCACTGAAGTGATTACAATCCTTATCTCCAAGTCCATGGCAGAAACGTCAATAAACATGGCGGTGGATTATTACACTTGAAACACGAGTCAAAAAAAAATTTCGGCTGATTGCACTTACGAAATTTTTTTTTGCACTTTAAATTCTAGAAAGAAAACTAAAATAAACAATATTTCCAGGAGTCAATACTAAAATTTCAGGAGTCTACAGAAAAATTAGTAAAATCCAGGAGTATTCCAGGGCCCTTAATGTTTTAAATCGAAATCCAGAAGAATCCAGAAGAAGAGGAAGCCGCCATTAGTGTGAGATCCAGAAACGACTGATGATGGTTATGTGTGTAACCGAAATATATATCGTTTACGGGGGAATAAGGTATTCCCAAATAAAAAATTTTAACTGATCCAGAAGTTTTTAAGGATTTCCAGGATGTGTATGAACCCTGCAAACAGATGTGTTTGGTACTCAAAAATGTGTGAGATATGGAATATGACCATTCTGAAGGTACCATTTCCTTTCAAGCAGTGATAAGTGATTTTTAATTACCTATGTAGAGATGAATTTGTCACTAATGAGTAGTAAGTTAGAGGGAGTTTTGCGAATGAAACTGCATGCTTGTATTTCTGTGTTTTATGAGAAATTCTCCATTGAGTTAAATTTTGTACAGTGAAATGTATTTAGTAAGCAACAACTGTGACTTGATGGTATGAAAATAAAATGAGCAAGTCAATTTTATGAGTTTCTTTAGTGAAACTGAACAGACTTTGAGGCAGTAAGTTTTCACTAACTGAAAGTTCACGTACTGAAAGAGATAGTGAGCAATTTTTTTATGGACTTAAGTATACTAGCATCTAATAAATAATAAATCTTGGTTCCTAAATAAGTTTCATAATATTTGTTTCTTTGTTATGGCAGACACAAACCTACTAAGTGGATTAGGATTATGTCAAGATCAAGCAACGATTTTGCCAAGCTAATGAACTATGAATATGAAAGTACAGATACAGTGTGAATAAAGTAAACCCCGATTCAACATTATTTCAAGGGACCCAAAAAATAATGTTATATGAGGGAAAACGTTAAAACGTTGGGGGTTAGAAAAAAAGTGCTAACTATGAAACAAAAGGCAATTTAAATTACACCTCTCTCATTTTTGAATCGACAATAATATAGATGTTAGTTTTCAAAACTATTTTCATCAAAAATTTCTTATAACTGCGAATAGATGTGAAATCGCTCTCTTTTGTTCTTTTTTCTAAAAACCATTAAATCTCTCTGACTACCTCCAGTAATTTGGCAAGAAAATTTTTTTTGTATGAACTAAAAGTGTTAATGAAGTAAATTGTAAATTATATGAAGTGATTTTGCTGGTGTAAAATTAACATGTTAAAAATTTTTGTTTTTCTTCTTTAAGTGAAATTTCCTAACTAATGTACTATGTAATAATTAATACTTTTAATGACTTTCTTTGGGGATACAATAGCATCTTTTGTTGTTTTAAGAGTAAATTTTTGGACTGAGAAGCTGTCTAAATTTTGATGGGGAATTCATTTGGAACTCTGAGAAGGGATTAAAAATCTAGGGTGTTTTAATAAACCCTTTCTATTTTTTTTATTTTTTATTTTTTTTTTTGGGGGGGGGGGGGAATCACATGTAGAATTTTGATTTGTTTTGTAACTATGCTGAGGCAAGATTTACATAGGGTTTTGATATGTACAACGTTTTATACAGGGTTTTGATATGTTCCACAGGCCAGATCAAAAGTTGTGAAGGGCCACATTCAGCCCGCAGGCTGGAGGTTGCCCATATGTGATATATTTGATTGATTAACATGTCTATATGATTCATTTGACTGGTTTTTTGTATGATCCGTATCTTAGTACATGTCCAAATAACTGCGGTTTTGGACTCATATAGTGCCTATATCACTTGATTCTTGGATTCGTAAAGTGTCAGCTTCAGTTGAGTATGGTATGATCCAGAACGAACCTATGACCTGCAAGTTATGCTGATCCACAACTAAAAATGGTCTCATTCACTAGGCAAAAACTAGTTTCCTGATTTTGGGATATTTTCTATGGAATTCCTTGATATTTCCATGCTTTTTCCAGATGAATATAGTATCCTGATTTTTCCATGATCTGTTGCCATGCAGTAATATTCTAATACCGGTATGTTCAGAGCAGTAACAATGATGAATTGAATCAAGGAACAAGAACAGACTACTTAATCTTGAGAATAAATAATTCCAAATGCTTTTCTTGAATAACTTAAGTTTAAAAGAAAAAACTTCAGAGTTTTAAATTAACTCAACTTTTTAAATAAAAATAACAAAGAAAGAAAACTGCAAAGAAGAAATTTCACAATCTTACCAATAGCTACGTTGAGAAGGAACATGGTAAAATTTACAAAACCTATGTCACTGTACACAGAGCTTCTTCGACTTTTCTCATCTGTAGGTTTGTCAAAAAACCTGAAAATAAATAAAATAAATTAAATTCAGATTTTGAAAGCTCTAGTCAAAAATGGCCGTACCAGTTTTTTAATTATACTCTTCATAAATATTTAATTAATACTGAAAGTAAAAAAAAAAAAGCAATATATTTACACAGATTATTTATTTCATGCAATCAGTTTCTATTAGCTGGCAATTTCAGCAAACATTCTAAAATAGCCATGGAAAAATTGGTTTCTATAGATGAAAATATACACTTCTTGAGAAGTGCCTGAACTTAATAGAAAATAAATGGAAAGAAAATTACTACTAGACAAGTTAACCTGAATTTCAAGAAAAATTTAAAAGGATATGAAATATTAAGAAATTTGAAATACAATGCATACCTTTTTTACACCCAGGAGCTGAATTTTGTCATGCTTTCTGCAATACAGTATATTTATGCATGCATACAAAAAGATGTATGTGTAGCAATGCTAATACAATTTAATTTTTATAGTTTATCTGTCAAAATCAATTATTTAGACCACTTGCCAATTTTGCAATACAGTAGAAGATCTATATACCGCAATTCTCCATAAACTGCATTAACACTGCGGAAGTAAACAGAGAAAATCAGAATTAAATTTCTAGAACAATAATTTTACTTTGGTTACACAGTCTTTACTGTTTACAGGCTGCAAGAAAAGTTATATGTCAAGAGATTATAATTTTTCTAAAAGAAATCAAAATCAATATATTGTTTAACAATCAACTTTAATCCTTTTAGTTAATTCAATTCATTTTTCTGTAAATAAATTGCATATTTTTGTTTTTTTTAAGTATTATTTATATTTAAAAATTATTTTTAAGCATTATATTTATGTGTTCCAGCTCTATTTTAATATGTTTACTGGGGAAGTTTAATGATATAAGTGAATGATCTATTAACGCAAAATTCTATAGAATGCAAAACCTTGCATTTCGAGGATTGTGCCATAAAGATCTTCTACTGTATATAAAAATACAACATATATATATATAATATATATACAATGATGTTTATAGACCTTATGATCAATGACATGTACAGGGAATGGACTCTCATTAGTTAGACATTAGAAAGAAAGTAGAAAAACACACAATTTGATAAAAGCAAAAGTCAGATAAATTATGGTTTAAAAATAATTTGCGATGCAATATAATTCAACAAGAAAGATTTTAATCAATTCTACCTGCATTTCAAAAGTCGAATCAGATGAATGGCATCTCTCGTTGGGAAATTATTATCCTTGAGTATAAGATAGGTCAGAGTGTTCAAAAAACTTTCACTGATTTCCTCCATATGGTAAATAAGAAAAATTCCAGCATCTCTAACCTCTTCATTGCTGTGAGTCAATATACCTGAAACAAAATTTGATATCACAAGGCAAGAACTACCGTAACTTATGGAAGAAATGACGCACCCACGAAAATGAGCTTAGTTAACTTGAGAATCATCAGAAATGCCGCAGCCGTGATCTTTGGTGGGAGAGAAGTGGAGGGTGATCGCGGTCAGAAGTCAATACCAGATTAAAATTCACAGGAAGAACCAGATTAAAATTAACACAAAGCCGCACAGTGGAAAAAACAAAAACAACTTTTAGATTAACTTTTTTGGGGGGGGGGGGGTTAAACTCGCACCGGGCACAATGTAGACTAGTTTGGCTGAAATTCAGTATTTTAAGAACAATAGAGGTTTGTTTGAAAAACAGGTGCATTTAATAGAGGACAGTACACTTTTGCGGTATTTTACGGAACTTTAACCCCTCAAAATATATATTCAAAACTTCATTAAAATTTAACTATAGTTCTAATAGATATAAAAGATAAAATAGATATAAAAGAAGTAGATATAAAAGATTTACTTCTATTTTTTTTTCTTTTTACTAAATTGAGGAAACATCAGTTGGATTTATGAAGCCATCCAATTCAGAGTGGGGTACATGGACCCTTCTCATGGTGCTCTGACGTCTCACTTTCTCCAAAACTCGATCTAACTGCTTTTCTACAGGGGTGGGTTCGCATTCTGTTACGCTACGCTGTGCTTTGTGCATGCTAAAAAATACGTGATCACGGTGGTGATCACTCACAAATCTTTTGAGACAATTATCACTAAGCAAATTTTACAATTTTTCATTGAAGATCGGCTAAAAAAATTTTTTTTAATATTGTAAACGGCGCACCCGGTAGAAATGCTGCACTCACTATTTTTTTTTATACTCATAAACGGCACAGCTTTTCTTCCATAAATTACGGTAATTAACCCTTTGTGCTCAAGAGGTGCTTCTAAGCCACCACTGGATGTTATGTAGTAATTTAAGAGGCGACTAAAGAAGATAGAAACACGTGTTTAGCTCGATATGTATATTTTATGTGTGTTATTTTACATAGTTTTAATTATTTTATCTTTTAAACACCAGTTCTTTTGGGTCTTTATAAGCGTATATATATATATACCGGGCAATTCAAAATAGATGTTAAGGTGATTATTTTTTAAACCATAAGTGATTGAAACATACTTCCAATTAGAAAAGTTCGTCAAATTAAGAGTAGCTTTCAGTTATGGCAAATTTTTTTACTGGGGGTTGTATACATATTAAAATACGAAATTTAATTTTTATACGGTCCCTTTTTTCCTACCCTTTATATTTAGAACAATGTTGCTCATTGCCTAAGAAAATTAATAAAACAAATTCCATGTCTCTAAGTAAAATAGTTAGCGAGAAAATTAATTTTGAAAATGATGACTTACGCCACTTTACCTACTGTGTTGGCATCAGTTTTCAGATGAAAAAATCTTTACTTTGGGGACCACCTATGTGTTGATAAAAGATAAATAAAGATCCCATTGTTGGGAAAAGCAACTAAATGCGTTTGAATGTGTGAAATTAACAGGTACAGTTTTACCTAAAATGATTGGTACTATTTTATGAAATTAGCGATAATGTAGTCTTTTAGAGGATCATCCACTGATTACATCACTCTTCTACGAGTGATGTAATGATGGGTGAAGGAATTTTAAAGTGTAAAAGAGAATAGCAAAATAATGGTGTAGGTTACTATGGTGTGGTAACTTTCACTAGAAACTGCTAAATATGCTTGACAGGAAAATTCTAGCTAAATTAGGATTTGAGGAGTCAACTGTGTCTATCGGGTGACAATTAACATAAATTAAGGTCAATTGAAAAGTAATTACATTTTTCTCACTTTGGAGACATTCCCTTATTGCTTGCCGACAAACTCACTCAATGGTCTGGCAAAAGGAGTATTTCCTTCTAAGTTACTGATCCCAATAAGCATAGAATATGATAAAAAAATCTTTGAGTTCAATATCATACTAAGCAAAAATATAGATCTTAACGTTCAACAAATGCCCTTCTTTGAAGATAAATGAAATGTTAAAATTACGTTTAAATACATTAAATCATGTCTGAAATCATTTTAAGCTGGCTGTAATAAATTCATGAAATAGGTTGGATCGATTAACTTGCCTCAAATTACTGATTTGCCTGAGCAAAAAAGACTTTGAGCACAAGGGTTTAATATTTAATGTCACTCTTGCAATGCATACTAATAAACACACTGCACACACAGTTGTGTGTGAGAACACAAAGTGACATCAAAATTAATGGCCTCTAGTGTCCAAATCACAACACTATGACCAACTTAATGCAGTCAATGGGAGAAAGCATGTCATTGAGTGTAAAATGGAACAATGCATGAACATAAAGTTTTGCTTCAAATAAAGCATATGAAATATTAATGAAAGTGTACGGTGTGGTTGCAGTGAGAAAGAATGTGTTTTAAGTAATTTAAACACTTTAGAGATGGAAAGGAAGCTGACAATGATGAACCTCTTGAGCCAGTTTCTATACAACTGATATCAGGAGCGTGTTGTGGCTAATGAGATGACTACTTTGAATGCCATTAAAGATATTTTGCTTATAACTGTTGTTTTCTTTATTTTATAACACAATTTACCAAACTTTTTGAACAAACCTTGTATTTTTATCTGATAATAACCAGCGATGTTTAAAATAATACGTAGCACCTGCTGCTATGCAGCACAAATTCTGCAAGATTTTTCTTACCATATGAATTAAAATAGATTGAATGCTGAAAAAACTCATCAAAATGGATCATATACATGCATATATCCGAACATACACGCATGCATGCATTGAGGCATCAAACAAAAACTCTTTTAATTATATTTAGACAGAAAAAATCAATTTTTTACATCAAAATCTGCATAATGAAATTTTTTGTTATCACTACACTTCCTTTTACTTTGTACAAGGAAGTTTAAAAAAATGTAATTAAATGACTGCTATATGGATGAATGGATAATTAAATGGATGATTGTGATTTGTAAATAGATTTTCTTGAGCAGTACAAAAATTGTTGTTCACACCATGCTGTCACCAGAGCTACTTTGGTCCAACACAAAAAAGAAGTTGTAATGAACAAACAATATAAGATAAATAAGAGTTTTTGGACTTGAATAATTCTGTGTACTCTTTTTAGGTTTATTTTACAAGTTTAGAATAAATTTAATTATTTGTTGTTGGCAACAAAGGAGTTTTTTGTAAACGTTTGTTTACATGTCAAGATTATTATCCACCAAACTTTTTCCTGTGAGGCAATCAGGAAAAGGGTTAAAAAGTGCAGAAAAATATAACCTATTACCTATGTTTGATCATAGATTGTTCTTAAATTAAGCCTTTCTCATGTTGGATCAAAGTATTCAAGGTTGATGATCTCTGTAAGTACAGGGTGATCAATTTAAAAGAGTACCCATTCGTTTTTCTTATTACTCTTAAATCTTCCAGATATGGCAACTATTCTAACACTGGAATATAATTGTTTGAACCTTGTTTAAACAAAGGAGACAATTTCCAGCACTGTTGGACTGTTAAAACTTTATTTGTGAGGTGAAAAAGAAATGGACACACAAAAATTACTTAATCCTGCAATAATTTTATTTTATAAAAATTTAATTCAATTCCTGTACATTATCATTCCATTATTAATTATGCCTCAACCCGTTATATTTTTTTTGTGGGGAGGGGGGGGCATCTTAAAGACAGTGTTTTCAGGGAGAGAAGTCTTGAAAACATTGATGAGTTAAAACAAACCTAACTGAAGAAATCTCATCAATAACACCAACAATGCTGCAAAGTGTGTCAAAAAGCTTGGTTTGATGATTTCATGTTTGCATTCAAAATGGAGATGAACATTTTCAACATTTGCTGAAAGGAATAATAATGTAAAAAGTTTGAATTGAATTATGTTTTCAAAAATAAAACTATCACAGGATTGAGTAACATTGCACATCTCCCTTTGTGTTTGACATCACAAATAAAATTCTAACAGTCCCATGGTTATGGAAATCGCCTCCCAAACTTAATTAAGTTCAAACAATTATATTTCAGTGTTAGCATAGTTGTCACATCTGCCCCCCATCCAGTATTTACATAATGAAGGTTCCCTCTCCCCTGTTTAATTCAACATTTCTGTAAAAGTATTAAAAAATGTCTCACTTTTGAATACAGAGGTGCTTAGTGAATCCAAAACTGTAAGGAATGTAGGAAATTTGCGATTGGCAATAACTTTAATCATTCTTAACTGCTTCTTGTCCAATTTGCAAGTTTTTGTGCCTATTTCCCTTAACAGCCAAACGAAAAAAGGTTTTATGCCATCAGACCTAATATAAGAAAACATAAAAAATTTCACTAAGCATTCATTTATACATATTTCTTTTTTCAAAACAAAGAGTATCAAATAAGAAATTAATGTGAAATTTGAACATTCTCTGCTGTAACAAAAAGTTACAGCATGAGTATTTAAAAGATGGTGCAGTTATTTTAAAAACAAAAACTACATTTCTTTAAAAAAAAAAAAAAAATAATAATTATTTCTGATTTTAATAATTATTAAGACATAATGAGAGCAATAAGTATGCCATATATACAGTAGCATGCCACTATTCTGAAGTAACTGGGACTTAACAATGTTCAATATAGCATGAATTTGGAAGAGGTGGATTTTATGAATAACATCAATGTACTGACTTGATGAGACGTAATTTAATCTTTAGAGTCTAGTGCCATGGCACTAAACATTTACTCTGTGGAAAGATATCTTGCAAAATCTAGATTTTTCAACCATTTCGTTGAAATGTTCTTTTGTAAAACTCCCCAGAGAGAAAAGTACACCTGTTCGAATATGGAAGAAATTCCTGGGACAGCAGTAAACCTGGGTGCCAGCTTTTGGTTGAAAACATTTCTTGGGATGACTGTCATCCCAGCCAGATTCTAAAGATTAAGTGTGAGACATCTGCTAGTATCAGCTCTATGCAGCGAAAGTAACTAGCAATTCATTCCAATTTGGTTTTAGGCATAAATAAATGTATGTTTTTTTTTTCGGGAACGTCTTTTTAATTTCACCTTTTTTTAAGTTTGAAAAAATCAGTATTTTTTGTGAATTCTGTTTGGAATAGGTGAATTTTCAGAGCAGCGGCAGTCTACTGTATATGTGAAATCTAGAGATCCGCAAATTAACTTGCCGTCTTCCAAAATTGGTAGCAACAAAAAACTTGGTTGTTATGGGAATGAGCTAAGAAGAAATGAGTATGTAATAAATAAAAGTTGTGTGGAGAATTAGGGAAAAAGAAATAAAAAGAAAAGCGAAAGAGTTCGCTGACTGTATAAAGATTTAACTATATTATTATTTAGCTATAAAAGAAGTATATGGGTAAGTACCCCCATGACAAATCTTGTTTTGTTTATTTCTGTTAAAATTTTTGAACCTGGGTACATTTTCTGAACGGTGTTCAGAAGTTATATGTGCGTTAGAACTTCAGAGTATATATTTATGTATTTAAGAGGCATTGCAGGTGCAAATCAGGCAGGGTGTTCCCATCACCATCTCAGAATTTCATGAATTTTTTTTATTGTGTTGCCTTACCCAAGGAAAGAACAAATCTGAAATATTTTTCATTTACCTCTTTCAAGTTTTGGAGTTATGGGGGGTCAAAGTACCCCAGACTAGTGACGTAGAATTAATTTAGGGCCATTTTTGCCACTTTACGGTCTCCACTGTGACTTTCTCAGAGGTGCTTCAGAGAATTTTTTCATTTTATCCTATAATATACCTTGGATATTAACATCTCAAATTGAAAATTCATTCGAAAATAGTCAGAGTCCCCACCCCCACCCCAAATAGCCCCAATTTCATTAAAAAATATAGTTTTATGAATGCTTTAAATCTTGGCTCTGACATGATGCAGAAAAAAATTTTTGCCCAGAGCAGTTATACATCTTCATATAAAGTGAATCCAATGTTGAAATTTTTTGAAGGGCCCCAAACATGGTCCTTTATCGCTAATTTATTCAATTTCGAAGCATTGGTACAGCTGAAGCCGACTTCCTACAGAACTATTGGAATGGAGATGTAGTATCAATATAGTAGTTCCATATTATGAAAAAACATTTTTTGAAGGTACAACTGTTTCCAAGAAAAATCCCAAAAAGTACTTCCCTATTTGGGACATTCCACTGACACATATAGGGGGGGGGAGCATTTTGGCATTACTTTTAGAAATTTAATCGACGGTAGCAATATTGAAAATTAACTTATTCTGTATGTATCACAAATATATCCTCCATATATCACAATAGTTCTTTTACAGGGGCACTCATAAGAATTACATTACTCTGTATGTGGATCTCTGTAACTATAGAACCAATTCAAAAATTTTTTTCACTGATAGAAAGCTACACTATTCATGAGTATTATAGGCTACCTTTCAGCATACAGCATAACTAGTTCTTTTACAGGGACACTCAAAGGAATTTAATACATTATGCTATTTGGACATCTCTGTAACTACTGAACTGATTCTAAAGATCTTTTCACTGAAAGCTGCACTATGCCTGAGTAACATTGGTTAAAATTCATGCATGCAGAATAATTTACAGGAACACTCAAAATAATTCATAAACATTGTCATAACTGTCTCCATTTGCCAAATACAGGGAAAAAAACTATCTAAATTAATTAGCTTTACATATACCATATCTTATACTTCATTTAAAATAAACAAAAAGCAAGTAATATTGTGAATAAAAGAAATTGTCGAAATTCTACATAATTTATTTCTGACTTGTATACTGTTTTACAACAAAATTCTCAGGTTATTTACTTAGTTTTATTATAGAGTCTGTTGTATTGTTTATTGTGAGCTGCTTTGATACTTTTTATATTAGCAATCGTAAATAGAGAAACAGAAGCAAATTCATTTGGGCAAAAAAATATCCTGTCTGTAGTGACTGTTTTTGTGTCATCTCGTCGTGGCTATTTAATGAATGAGAGTCAGGTATTGTATGCAATATTTCATTGTAGCAGTCCCATCTAGTTCTGATAAAGCTATGACCCTTCCACTATAAATAACTCTGCCTATTCCACTGCCTAGTACAACTTGTAAGTTGCTAATATTGAGTTCAGCTCAGTATTAGCAACTTACTAAATTTTTTTCACTAGTCTACAAAGAAAATTATATTTAAAACAGAAATAATGTAAAATGTTGTATAATAAAAATATTTTATTTATAGAACATGTACAATTTTTTTATTATTTAAATTATTTTGAGTGTTCCTGTAAATTATGATACATGCAAGAATTTTAGCCTATGTTACTCAGGAATAATGTAGCTTTCAGTGAAAAAATCTTTAGAATCGGTTCAGTAGTTTCAGAGATGTCCGTATTAGAATTATTTTGAGTGTCCCTGCAAAAGAACTAGTCATGCTGCATGCTGAAAGGTAACCTATAATATTCAGGAATACTGTAGCTTTCTATCAGTGAAAAAAATTTTCGAATCGGTTCAGTAGTTGCAAAGATCCCCATTCAGTGTAATGTAATTCTTATGAGTGCCCCTGTAAAAGAACTATTTCTGATATATGGAGGATATATTTGCGATATATGCAGAATAAGTTAATTTTCAATATTGCTACCGTCAATTAAACTTCTAAAAGTAATGCCAAAATGCCCCCATGCATGGCAGTGGAATGTCCCAAATAGGGAGCTACTTTTTGGGATTTTTCTTGGAAACAGTTGTACCTTCAAAAAATGTTTTTTCATAATATGGAGCTACTATGTTGATACTACATCTCCATGTCAATAGTTCTCCTGTGAGAAGTCAGCTTCAGCTGTGCCAATGCTTCGAAATTACATAAATTAGCGTTAAGGACCATGTTTGGCCTTCAAAATTTAACATTAGATTCACTTTATATAAGATATATAACTGTACGTCTCTTGATAATTTCAGTACAGTTAGCAGACAAGGAGTTATATTATTTGATTGCAAACCTCCAGCAAGAGAAATTGCCCCCCCTTCCAAGCACAAAATGAGTAGACTTTTTACATGTCATAAGAATTTTCGATACATACTCAGCTATAAAATTGTGGGTAACTGGATCCACAGATATCTCCATAAAGAAGGAAACCAAATTCAGTAAGTGATCATGCTTTTTTTCATCCGACCTGAGTACGGAGCAAAATTGAATGAGACAAGAATTTAGGAATCCTGAAACTGAGAGAAAGAAACTGTTAATATTATTAATGTCCAAAAACATCTTATGAATTATTCTAATTGTAATGTCCTAGCTAAACATAGTTAAAATGGTTGAATAGTTATAAATGCTTAAAAGCAAGCTTAAAATTTATTTTCAAAACAGATGTTTACATGAATAGCTAAATAGGGGATTTTGGTTATTTGGACTCAATTGTGACTAAAGCAATTTGGCAACTACCCCAGATCTCCGAAGTTTTGTTGAACTGTGATTCCAATTGTTTATTATTATATACTAGTGGGTTTGACCTGCCAGCAAGTCATTGTTAAACTAACTCAATAATAGGGATCTTTGTGTATGACAAAAAAGGTTTGTTTATGTCCCACAAAGGCAGTTCAGATTTTAAATATGCACTAAAGTGTATTATAATCCATGGGTCTTCCTATTTTCTTTTCTTGGAACTGAAAGAAGTTGGAAAGTATATCATTATGCATGAGTGTGATTAAACGCAATTAAAATTGATATTTTTTACATCCTTTTTCTGGATGTAATACATTAGAAATAGATGAGAAAAAGCTGCGCAGAAAAATGCATAATTCTAACTGAATTAAAGTTTCAAAAACTTATGCAGGTGTATTCATAATCCAAGTATCAGACGGTTAAAATGACGATAAATTGCACCAAGCGCTAGAACCACATCTTCTCAAAATCATTTTATTTTTCACCAAGTTAAAAAAGTTGCACGTTTTATTCACAGAAAATTTCCAAATCCTATTTTTCTTTTGATTATAAAACATTTAATTCCTGCTCTGATTTTACATGCACACAATATTTTAATGGAACGGCCACAAAACAGACACAAATTTTGCTTGTATTGGCAGTTTTCACCTCTTTCTGCACTTAAAATTGTTCTACAGCCGAGCTGTTGCCAATTTGGCCATGTTCTACTTTGATGGAAGGGAGATTTTCTGATGCTGACCGAAAATTCTATATTTTCAAGCATTATTTCCGACTTGAAAATATTCAAGTACGTTTTCCGACTTCTGGACACCCTGCAAAATCTGATTTCCAAATTAGTCGCCTGGAATTAAGGTACAAGTAGTCAAAAACTTGAAAATAGTATCAAAATGACGGTTTTCATTCAAAAAAGTCGCCTTATCTTTAAATTAGTAGCAAAAGTTGCCTTTTTAGTGGCCAGTAGACACCCTGCCTACAGCCATCTCCCTATTGTTTAACAAAGTTTCCAAATCACTGGTTTGAGGACTGCAGCTGGTTCACAAGAGTTTATTGTCGATCCACCTATACCAATTTCGTTAAAAAAATAATCAACAGCAAATATCATTCTAACTAAAAATTGTATTTGAGTAGTGGCTGACACCAGTCTGCAAAGTTTTTTTTCCTATTTTTTCCAGTCTGTGGAAATAATAAAAAACATAAAATCTGAAACACTATCCTATTTTAAATACATACTAAAGTGCTATATATTAAAAGTGTATCATAATCCATGCCTATCCATCACTACTTTTCTTCCTTATTCCATGAAGTTGGAAAGTGTATAATTATTAATGAGTGTGCTTTATTTGTTTTTTGTTGTTCAAAAAACACATCTTTGGAATTGAAATCTATCTTAAAATCGCTACTGTAAACTGCTTACAATCTTCGCCAAACATATTCCAACTATGCTTTACCATACTGTTTGGAATGGACACCTTAATCTATGAGTGTGCCATTTTTGTCTTTCTTGTTCTATAAACACTTCTTCAGAATTGTAATCTGTATTAAAGTCACCTACTAAAACTATTTTACAATCTTCACCAGTCATATTCTAACGATACTTTGCATTTGTACTGTCCTATTCTAACTACTGTTCCTTTGAAACTGTCATGCTTGCCAGTTTCTATCCAAATTTGGATGATATTGCGAAGCTTGGTTCAGTTTCAAAGATTATTTTTGGCACCAAACTTAGCGATCAGTTATCGAAATTTGCAAACCTTGTGAGACTCTCAGCATTTTATCCCCCCCCCCCCCGAGTTATCTGGCAAACATATTTGAAAAGATCTTCACTGTGACAATTCATGAGTAGATAAATTATGTTGATGCAAAAAACCTGCTTGATCTTAATAGTACTCAAGTGCTAAAAAACTTAGAAAAACTGGTTTAATGATGTTATGTACAAAATTTCAATACAAGATTGGCTGAATGACGTGGATCTGCAAGCGGAATTACTGTAAAAAGCTTGAGTCTGGAGTGGTAAGATTAACAATTGCTGCATCTGTGGGCTTTTATTTGCATGCTAATACGCAGTGCATAGTAAGATTGGCACTATATTTGTTTCAGCATATTATAGATTTTGACTTTTAATTAAGGTGGAGATATCATAGGATTTGGTTTAGAAAGAAGGGGGGGAGGGGAGATAGCTGAAACCATATGCAGTTAGTGATGAGGGAATTTAGTGAGAATTGTGAATGAGCAACAAAGAGTAAACTATTCCTAGAGAGCACTTCACTGCCAATCAGCTGTAAAATCTCTCTAAGCATGTTAGAAAAGGTGAATTTTCAATGCAGGTACTAGACAAAAGGACACAGATTTTCTTTAAATCTCTTTCCACACGTGGCAATTATTCTAAGTTTTGTTAATGTGTCAATAAATGACATTTTGCTAAGTCTATTTATTTGCCTATTTGTTTTATGTCTTCTACACACAAGGGTTTAATGTACCTACTTCTATAATAATAAAAATGAATGTTTGTAAATCTGTCTGTCTGTATGTGTGCGGGCTCCAGACAAACCTACTGCACGTAGAACTCTGAAAATTTGAATATATAAGCCCATGAGTCCGATAATGTGCACCTGAGAATCAGAATTTTAAAATTTTAATTGCTTTTTTAATTATTAATTAAAAACCGTTTTCAGGATGCCATGCTCGGCGAGTTTCGCCAGCATGATACTGTGAAACAAAATCGCCTGCATTGGAAAACATGAAATGGCATGGAAATTTAGTCAATTTTGCGCCAATCTATATCAATAAAAATGAATGTCTGAAAATCTGCATGCGTGCGATGTCCAGAAAAAACTACTGGACGCAGAACTCTGAAAATTCAAACATATGAGCCCATTCCTTCGGTAATGTACACCTGAGGTTCAGAATTTTGAAATTTTAATTACTTTTTAAATTATTAATTAAAAACCGATTTTAGATCGTCATGTTTGGCGAACTTTGGCCTCATGAAAAGATTTATGCTTGAAGTGAGTGGTAACCGCAAAAGTAAAAAACCGTTTTTTTACGTTGCCATGCTTGGCGAATTTCGCCCGAATGCTACTATAAAACAAATCGTTTGCATTTGAGAAGCATGAAATGGCACGAAAATTTCATCAGGTTTACGCCAAATCTATCTATCTCTATAATAATAAAAATGAATGTTTGTAAATCTGTCTGTGTGCGGTCTCCAGACAAATCTACTGCACACAGAACTCTGAAAATTTGAATATATAATCCCATGAATGCCGATAATGTGCACCTGAGAATCAGAATTTAAAAATTTTAATTACTTTTTTAATTATTAATTAAAAACCGTTCTAAAACGGAAATTTTCTTACCCTGTGTTACGAATTTTGGGAGCAACCCGCTGTTCTGGGGTTTAAAACAGTTTAAAATTCATATTCTACGCGTTAAATTGTTAAATTTTGATTTTTGTTGCATCAATATGGAATGTTCTGGAAATCTCGGGTTCTATGGGTCGTAGGTCGCCAAGTTTGATGATTTTTCTGTCATTTGGCACATTTTTCCTAATGGGACCTTTTCATGAAATTTTTTATGGTACTTTTTATAGTATTTAATATGTTTAATGACCTAACATTTCCTAATTTTAAGAAATTTAAATCGAAAATAGTGGATTTTACAAGATAATTTGCTTAATTGGATGAAATATTTAATAACTCCAGCAATTTTAATGCAAATTACACTATATTTCTGGGGGAAATGTGTGACAGCCACGGCAGTGAGTTGTCTTTAGTGGTGCGTTTGTAAATACGTACCTGAAACTCTGGAACCATTATCTGCACATTCTGTTATATAATTGCGGCCTAGAGTACTAATCTGGAGTTGCAGTTTAGATGTCATATTTTGTAAATCGCATAATTTAAGGGGTTCACGGGCAAAGCCGTGCGGGACTGCTAGTATACAATGAGATTCCAAAACTTTTATTTCAGCTGATAACAATTTTCTCATTCATTTGCTCCCTATTTTGGAAGCAACACCACAATTTATGGTAGTTAGACAGAAAGTCCGACTAAAATTATAAGTATTTTACAACTACATAAAGTGTTAAATTATAATAATAATAAAGCAGCATACCTTCAGGATCATTAGTCATGTTCAAATAGATTTTCATTATTTTTAGAATCAGAGGAATAGACTCATATTTCACGTCAAGAGACAGCATTTTACCATTTTTGGACAAAACCATTTTCAAGTAAGAGAATATCTCATTATTATAGGTTTCATTATCGCTTCCTGGTTGAATTAAATATTCGGCACACAGATAACATAGTGTAATATTTAGCTTCATGCATGGAGGGAACTGTAAAGAAAATAAACTATTAGAAAAATAATAATAATTCAAAATATAAAATGCACATAGTGGAAATGAACAAATTAATGAAAACAATATTGCTGATCTTAGAGTTGATGTTGGAAACAAAAGAAATGTACGAGTTAAATTTAGTAAACATTTGTATTAATAAGATGATTAAGTAAACCACAATTATCCTAAAACCACCTTTCCAGATAGAACTGAAACTCTAACTAAAACATTTTAAAGTAGTTACTCAAAAACTTATTAAATTATTTTAAAATTTATGATAAAAAAAATTGAAGCAGCATTACAACTAACTTTTAAATGTATTCAAAATATTCTTCGGTTGTTCAGCTTGGGCATTTTTTAAAGGGCTTATGGCCCAGGATCGATTACAAAAATACTCAGTGGAGTGAGTACTTTACATTGAACAAGAGGATGCAACTACCAATATTTTGCAAATGGCTAATCTACTTAAAAAGAAAGCCGTTTCTTTTATTATTTACTAGCTATGTACTTATTCTTTGCATGATAGAAAATGAATATTTTTCTTACTTATGCAATTTGAATTAATTCCCATCATGTGAAAACTAAAAAAATAAAAATTACAAAATTATTTAACTCATGAAATCATGACTACAAACCCAACATGAAATAATTTTGGTTGTCAAAGCTACTAGACTGCTATCTGCCTAAATGGGGGTAGAGATACCCTTGGTCAAAGAACTTTTTAATCTTTTTGCTCCCAAGCTTTGATTTGGAATGCTTGCTCAAACCCTTGGAAACAGAAGAGAAATATTTTTTGTATGCTTTCCCCCCACGAAGCACGTTTCTTTTGTACTTGTGTAGATGCATCTCTGCCAAAACAGGAGTGCTAAGAATCAGTGGGAGTGAAAGGGGTATCTTCCACCCTCTCCTCCCCCAAAGTATTTGCAAAGCAACTGTTCATAAATACAGTTGATCATCCAAAGGGGGAAGGGGTTACAATAGCAAACATGAGCAAGAGGTTTCCACACTTGACACAAGTAAATGGATGTTGCAAAGCACAAGGGAAAGAAGCACTGTCCAGCTGTAAGGCCGGATATCTGGGAGCATGCATTTTTGGCCAGGACGGGCGGATTGAAAGCAAAAGGGTTAAGCACTTCTGACGCATATTCACAATGCATCTGGATCTGGTTAAATGGTAGACAGCTAAAGTGTGAAGGTCCCGGGTTTGTGTCTAGGTACTCAACTGTCGACCTAACAGTATGGAATTTTGGCCGGTTTTCTCCAGATGTAACGTGAGTCGTGAATATGCATTAGAACCTCTTAGAAAGTCCTCTGACCAAGGCAGCCCTTATTCTAAGCAGATTGCCCAAGCGTAGCACTGCCATAACATAAACAAACAGACAGGTGCCAAAATGATGCTTTTGAAATCCTTTGTCTTTTTTAATTAAAAAATCATAATTATTAGTACACAGGGTGTCTACCGCTCCGGAAAGTCTGGAAAAAGCCAGGAAATTGGAAAATGGTTCCAGAAAGTCTGGAAAAAACCGGGAAATTGGATAATGGGTCCGGAAAATTCAATAAAAGAATCATTTTTTTTTCTGTTTCGTGTCTTTTTTTTTTTTTACGCTTTCTCTCTAATTGTCAGACTGGAAACCAAAAGCAACTGTAACACATTTTTCGAACCGCGAAAGCATCTAAAGATGTGTTTATATAAGGAGGGGAAAAATGGGGGCTCATCAATCGTGACGGGAGGGTAAAAGACAAATTAGCTTACTTGGTAACTTACGGCTTAGGACCCTATTTCCAAGAACAGTTATTTAATTCTATCAGAAAGTGAGACTACTTCTGTTTCTCAATTGATGAAAGTTTAATCCTGTATACTTCAGTTAAAATTGATTTCAAGAAGTTTTACAAATATGCAAATATAAAGACAAGGGAGGGGTCATTGTGCAATTTCCCAAAGTAAAATGCACTGGTCAGGAATTTTTTTCCCGGGACCTCCCAAAAGTCAGGAAAAAGTCCAGAAATTGACTTTCAGAAATTTGGTAGACACCCTGGTACAGGCTAAGAAAGCGGGGCTTTCGCTGATGTGATTGTACTTATCTGATTCAGCATTTGACAAAATCAAATTGATGATACATTCCAGATGAAAAATGCCAAATCAATATAGATATTTATCTCACTTCGAAAAGATGGTTCCTCTGAAATTTTAAATTTTTGTTATTTATATTTGATCTTATAAGAAATTCGAAAATTTCTGAACTTTAAGAAACACATTTGGACTTAATTCTTTCTTCTGCTTTTAATTTGGTGTAAAACTGGCATAATTTCCATGGTATTCCATGTTTTGCGATTTCCTTTTAACTTGCTTTTTCTCAGTGGATCGTGGTAGAGTTATAAAAGAACCAAGTTTCATTGCTTCAGTGAGTGTTGTTGTTGATAGTTGATTACTTGATAAGCTGTTATTGACGCTGTATGTGTGCTTCTTTACATTTTAATTATGCTTTAAGCTTGGCAGCTAATCTTTTGTTTTACTCAGAAGTATAAGTATTTGCTGGCTATAAGCCGTGTGTATAATGTATCAACATTCTAATGTTAGAAAGAGAATGTGATTCAACAATATTCTACTAGTATCAGTGATGTCTGTATAGCTGCAACATGTTTTGGTGTTTTTAATAAACATTTATTTTTAACTGTATTCACATTTCATCTTTGACTTAGAGATTCAACATTATCATAAACGATGAGCAATGACTTTTTATTACCTCATGCTTTCACTGAGTTTTTAAACTTTGCAAAAGTAGTAAGTACAAGAATTGACATGAACTTGAATGGACTTGAGAGGACTTAACGTTTAAGAAATTTATTTTCATTTTTTTTTCTCGCATGCCCTATCAACAACTATCAGCTATACAACAGCTAAGACTTCTGGAAATCAGTAGAGTTTGTTCCTAATATCCAGAAGAGCCTCTGTCCCACGCATTCCAGATTTCAGGTCCTCTACAGCCATTTTGTAAAAAAATGGAAGCATACTCAACTTTTTTTTTTTTTTTTTTTAAGTGCCTGAATCTTTTGAAATGCAAGAATTTTGCACAGAATGAAATCGATTAGTAGGGCACGCAAATTTCTCTCTGTAATAATTTTTTAATGCGAGAAAAAGGGGGGGAAAAAGCGAGATTCTTGGGTTCTAGTGAAAACACTGTATTCTCCAAATATTTCCAATCCCCACACATTCTGCTTTGTAGCTCGTCTGCAATTGGTGGTTGATGAGCGCGATAAAGGGTTATGTTTCCAGATACCACATGATGGGAAAGAAGGCTGACGCTGGAAAACGGGTACAAAAGATTTCAATGTCAGGCAATTTTGCAGTTGATTATCATGAGAAACTGAGCACTTTTTAAGCACCTTGCTGCTATGCTGAAACTTTAAAGATATGGGTTAGAATTAAGTACTTTTTAAGCACTTTTTTAAAAGCCTTAAAGATTTAAAAAAAAAAGGTTAGCACTTTTATGGTATTTTAAGCACCATCCTATCCATTGTCTTAGCAAACAATGCATGAATCAATTATAAAAGGTTTTGAAACAATTCATACAGAAAATTTAACTTTATATAAATGAAATATGCTCACTGATTTGGGAGTCAAAGGTGGTCTACCAATTGGCATTCTTGGTTTTTCATACAGCCGCCTCGGGTTAGAGTCTTCGTCCTATTTTTTTAGGAAAAAAAACTGCTAAATTTTGTTTGTACTTGCAGGAATGTTTTAAAAGTTTACAAAATTTAAATGGTTTAAAAATTATATTTCACAAGTAGGGAAAACAACATTGCTTTAAATAAGTATAATAATAATAAGGCATGACAGGACCAAGGACTGGTTGGTAGGGGGATCCAGGGGAGGACCCTAGACCCCCCCCCTACTTACCAATGTTTAGTAACTCTTATTAAGTTCACCATTTGTAACTGTGGATAGTAGAGCTTGTAAAGAGACAGTCTAAATTTTTTTAAGTTTGTATTAGAATTTGATTCCTTTAGAAGTTGTTCAAATAGTGCAAAAATTTTTTAAAGAACAACTTTTAATTGACAACCAAAAGCCTGACTGTTCTAATTTTCCTAAAAATACAGTAGAGTGGGATTAGTAAATCTGCAAGAGCCATCTGTATTCTGATTTTGAGAATTTCTGGATGTTTTAGAAAATGTTTGTACTTTTTTTTATTATAAAGTAGAACTTCTTAAATCCAGAATGACTGAGACTAGACTTTAACGATTCCAAATTACAGAAAATTTCAATATTATAAAAATTGTGTAATAATATTCAGGTGAAGTTGGAAAAAGAAAATGGACTTACCTTCCTTGAATAGAAAAAAGATAAATCTATATAAATAACTCGGCTGTTCGAGCCTCGTCAGGGGGGGGGGGACCGCCTTGAACCCGCCTAATTTTTCACTCACTCACACACAAACAAACAAACAAAAGATTCTTGGGTTAATAGACTCTTCAGCTTTTGCATATATTATATTATTGTACACACTAAATTAGGGTGTTTTTAAATTAATACTTTCTTTTTATAATACTCTAGCCTAAAACTGTGCAAACCAGTAGAACTTACTTTCTCAAAATCGGCATATCAGCCATTTAATTTTTCGCCAAACTAAAAAATTTTACATATTAGTGTCGGAAATCTTCAATTCTTATTATTTTGTACATAAAACATTTCTTCCTGCTGTGATTTCCCATGCACACGATATTATAGTTAAAAAAATAACCTTACAAATATAAACTAACAAAAAAAAATCTAATCATTATTATTCTTCTGTTTTTACTTTAAGAATTTAAAACATTGTATTTGGCAAAATTGCCCCACATGGCAACTGCAATGCTTATTTCACACTTTTTTCACTACAGGGGTTACAATTACAGAAAACAAAAATTATCCTTTTTGACGTTCTTTATCAATATCTCCTAAAACAGTTCGATTTTCAAAATTCAAGTTAGTGGAAGACCTTCCTCAGACTTTTCCAAAACCGTGGACAACTTGGTCGAAACTCAACTCCCCATCATTTCTGGAGGAAATAGGCCTACATACATACATAGATACAAACATACACATGTTTGTTTACATCCGGATTTTATTAGTAAGGATTCAAATTTTCACTAATAGTAGAAAAAGTAGGGTTTTAAAGTGTTAGAAAACCAGAAAATATTAAAATCTTGGCAGTCTCCCAATAAATCAAGTAACTTTGGTGTGAAACAAAATTGCATGGTTACTTGAAAAACTCCTGTTTATACATATATATTTAAAAAGGGGGGAGGGGAGTGAGGGAAATTGCATTTATTGAGAAATTTATATTTCTGGTACACTTGGCAAAATTATGCAAACCCAGTTGGCAAAAGTAAAAAAAATTGATAGTATAATTGATAAAAAAATAAACAAGTTGTTAAAAACTGATATTTGACTTGGCAGTTTATCTCACCCCCCCCCCCTCCCAAAAAAAAAAAAAAAAATCTTAGTAATGGCTCTGATTTTGCGATATTGTCACCTGGTTGGTTTAAGGTATTTCATAATAAAAAGTAATTAAAAGGCTGCACATTAAACGATGACAAACACGTAATGCACAACAGCTAACAACTGATCGATTCAACAGCTCAAACTACTATCTGGAGAACAGAGCAGGGATGCTACAGCTGAAACCCCAGTTTCTCTCAGCATCGTCTCAATCAAAATCCCTTTTTGTCTCAGTTTGTCTCAATTAAAATTCCTTTTTGTCTCTGTATGTCTCAACTAAAATTCCTTTTTGTCTCTGTATGTCTCAATTAAAATTCTCCCCCCCCCCCAAGTTTGTTTCGTTCAACTAATTTTATTTATTTTATCTCAGTTTATCTCTAGAAGAAAATTTTTAAATCTGTTTCCCCTTTCAGCTTCTCCAAGCTCTTTTGCAATGGCCTGGATTTTTTGGGTGGCCACCTGATTTTTAAGTCGAGCAAGCCTGAAATCATAACAATTGCCACTGCATTTTACACATGTTTGGTTTCTATGAAATTATTATTAAGATGCCAAATTTAAAAAGTCTTGCGTAAAATCGTAAAAATCGGTGAAAATGTAAAAAAACGGGAATTTCACCTAAAATCGTAAAAATACGTGGGAAAAGCGTAAAAAAACGGCAGTTTCGCGTAAAATCGTAAAAATCGGTGAAAAAGTGCAACCTTCAAACTGAAAGAACATAAATTGACAAGTATGAATAGGTAAATTTCAAAATTACTACCGTAATTTATGGAAGAAACGCCGCATTCACGATCTCTTCCCCCCTCCCACCCCCACCAAAAAAAGAAGCATCGCACTGAGATACATTTCGGGAGAAAGGGGGAGGGGGGAAATAAATGGTAAAAATATCTCCTTTTATCCCCCTTCCCATATAATGTTTTAAAGTATTTACCGCTATTTTACGAAGCTTACGATTTCCATTTTCGAATTAATCAGTGTCCGATTTCATATAAAACATATGAATTTTTATATTCACAAAGGCGAATTTCTGGAAATAAATAAATAACATGTAAAAAACTTCTTGCATTTGCAAAAAGTTCCGAAGCGAGCCGATGAAGAGGCTCTAGTCAAACAATTTTTTTTTTTTTTTTTTCCCATGGACGGCCAGCTGTTGATTACGTAGTGAGCGTGCTTCAGCAAATTGTTTGTTTTAAGCTTTGAATGTTGTGCGACAACTCCATGTTTCTATTAATTTATTACTTTTGATATTTATAACATAGGGATTTATTTGAAAGCACTCAGCGTTTCTCGAGTTTGCCAGTCACTCATAGTTGACTTTCTACCGTAATAATAGCATAAAGGCAGTGTTTATTCGATAAAGTGCTCCTTCAGAAGGTGCAAAGCCACACGGCGAAAAAACAAATAACTTATAGATGAATTTTTTTTTTTTTTTTTTTTTTTTTGGGGGGGGGGGGGGTAGAATGATTAAACTCGTATCGGGTGCAACAGACTAGTTTTGGTTGATATTCAGTAGTTTAAGAACAATCAAGCCCGGACTGGCTCTTATGCCAGCAAATGTGAGTCAGCATTACTGTCATGTCATGGTCAACAGTGAACAGTGAACCAACCACCTGCACCCGCTTTTAGGCACGCTCTTCCGGTTTCAAGATGAATAAGTGATGGGATGGGAGGGGAAAAGTTTTTTTCGTTAGCGGCGTAGTGTTTATAAAGGTTTCTGTCGGAAGCTCAGAAAAAAATAAGCACTTCCTTGCAAATTCAAGCACCTTAAGGGAATTTATGAAAAAAATAAGCACTTTCAAGAGTGCTTGAAAACAATTTTTAAAATCAAGCACCTTTTAAGCACTTTTCAAGTCGCTTTGCACCCTGCCTTTACACCGGGAGCTTTTCTTTCTCCAATACCGGCCGGAGGTTTATTTTGAGAACCGGAATGTTCGGCACAACTCTCAACACGTGGTCGCGCGGTGCTCGCTCCCGTTGAGTCAGATTCAAAATTACTATGTTCGCTGTTTTGGCGCAGAATTGCGCAGATACGGCCGAAATCGTACCGAATGTCGCAAAATGGCGCAGGCCGGCGGTTTTGTCTCAGTTCGTCGCAAATGTCGCAGGTGTAGCATCCCTGACAGAGTGAAAATGATTAGCACATTACTGGGAAAAGGTTTCTCAGATTCCAACACATCAACTCTTCCTATTCTTACAGACTTCCCACCCTATCCCCTTCTCTTCTTTCCCGCCCCATACAAGTCCAAAAAATGCCAAACACGAATGCAGACACTCAGACTCCAACTTTATCGGCACAAACTATGTTTCTGCTGCCGGAATAAATATTTTTAGATAAAGAATGTTGGGATAAATAAATAAATAAAAATAAGGAAGAAATTTAATTACGATTATTTCTTTAACAAACCTAAATAGGTTGGTCGGATGCATGCATAATTCCTTATTTGAAAAGAATTACAAATCAGGAGAGATCAAGCATAAAACCCGGAATCCGGGCTACTCCTGGAACATAATCACCCTTGTAAAGTAAGGCAAAAATCGAACTATTCATGCACGAGGCAAAAAGCGTGAATTTTCGTAGATATTTAGAAGTATATATTAATATTGGTGGCAGGAGATTTCTGAAAACATTTCCTATAATTCCTCGATTGATGCTAGCAGATGATATAAATGCTTGCCTGAAATACTCTACTTGGTGGCGACACGTAATAGCATAGTTTTCAAATGTGGGAAAGAAACACTCTCCTGGGAAATGCTATTAATGAAACCTTCATGAATCGTAAATTGCATGCCTATGCAAAGCAGCTCTGTACCATTTTTTCTTTAAAATTTAACAATAAAAACAAAAATGAGTGCACTGGCAGCAAATATTCCATAGAAAACCAAAGAGTTGGATGCACAAGAATTATGCATGTGAGCCACAAGTTACATGATTTAACTTGTGCCTCAAGTTTGGGTTGCCAAAGTGCTCTCTATGCCGTCCTATATCTGCTCTACAGTACAAACTTAACAATATTATTCCGTCTAACATTCAAAGCGAGGCAGGCACATACAAGTCCATCAACACTGTTGAGAAAGCAGATAGAGCTGTCTGTTATCCAACAGAATTTTTGGAATTCACTCCATCTGGCAGGGATGCCACTGAATGTAATGCAATTGAAAATCAGCTTGCCAATTATCATGTTGTGAAGCATCAACCAGCCAAAACATTGCAATGGCAAGTGGCTCACTGAAAAAAAAAATTAATGAGCAATGCCGTAGAGGCAACAATCTTGACAGGACCTTTCAGATGTGAAGATGTCCTCATTCTTTGCATTCCTATGATACAAACGAACATGCCTTTTTAATTTAAAAAATTGCAATTCCCAATTTGCTTGGCGTTTTCAATCACCATCAACAAAGTTCAGGGCTAATTTTTAGAATTGTGCATATTAGATCTAGACACAGATTGCTTCTCACATGAAAAGTTATGTTTCATGAACAAGAAGCAAAGAAACAGGAAGGCACCTAATGATAGCCATGTGCATGGCTGAAACTGCTTGTGATGCGAAAATATGTATGCTAGTATATAATGTTTAATTAAGTAGCATTTTCAGTCCAACTTAATAACTTTATATTATGTTTCGTGTTCTACAGTTAGCAAACCAGACAATCTCAGTATCTGCACAGGCAATGGGACAACAAAAAGTATAGTATACCCACAAGCATTGTGAAAGCACCTATTAGAAACAAGCTTTCTCTTTTCTTTCTTTACCACTCATCCAGACTGAGCCACAGCAACGTGGGGCTCGGTACAGCTAGTGAAAAATAAAACACATTTATTAAGGAACTATACACAGCAGAAAGATTTTTTTAAATATACTTAATAATGATAAGTCTGTTGTTAAAAGAATACAGCTCTGCAACGAAATTTGAAGGCTGAATTTTTTCCAGATTATAGAGATTCCGGAGTTGTGAAGTCCAGATTTGAGAAGTTTTGCTGTGAACTCTGCTTAAAATAATACATTTTTTTTTAAATTTGCTACTCATAAAAAATGTAGAATGGGATAACAGAGAAATTTCAGCTTGGTAGGTGCCTCCTTCATGAAGGATGTTATAAGAGAGGAGTTGTAATTAATTAAAATATTGCTGATCAAGCAGAGGATTTGGGATTTCAAGGGAGAAGAATTCTGACTGAATTAAGCATCCTTTAAATTGCAAAAACTGCACAAACACTACTTTGCTTGCCTCTTAATTCTGCTTTGAAAAAAAAAAAAAAAAAAAAAAACATGTACACTTTTTTGGAAGGGGGGCGGGGCTGCATGTATATCCACAACAAATCTGTTGAAGGTGAGGAGGAAATGGGAAAAACATATATTTTGTTATTCCTCCATTCTTCCATCATAGTATCTGCTTTATTTTTCATCTATCAAATGGCAAAAATCAGTTCCCAATGCATGAAAAAACTCAACATCTTTATTATTTTCATCCTAGTTTGTCAGTAGCATACTGTAACACAATAATGCAAAGTTTTTAAAAAAATAGGACAATTGTTAACACATTTGCATCATGAATGCATACATGTGTAGAAATTTACTAGCTATTATCACTGAAATGCATAGATACACACTAGTACAAAGTAAAGACTGAAAACTGATTGAAGTATTTATCCTGGTAAAAGCAATTCTAAAAAAATTGCAGAAAATGAAATATATTTCAATTATTTTAAATGATGCAAATATGTTAAAAATACAGGACAACATTTTAGAACAATTCACTAAAACTAGTCAATTTAGAAAAATGAAGATATTTCCAACCTCTGTTGAATGTAAAGAGCCACCCCCAATCGGACCAGTTGACTCAAATGGAAATGTTTTGCCGTTAAAAATCCTTTCCACTAAAAACTTTCTTATGACAACATCCTGAAAAGCAAAATAAGATGAGATCTAACACTTTATGTAATGTTTTTAATAATAAAAATAATAATATCTACATATAAATTTTAATTATGACTTAAATGCAATGAAAAAATAACATTTTAAGAACATGGAGTAAAAGCCATTTAAAAAGTAAGAAACAAGGTTATCACTCATCTCTCTGAAGAGTGCCTGGTTCAAACCCAGGGCACGTCTGTCGACTTAGCTGTTCAAAGTTTTTTTTAGAAACTTTGTGTAAATACATGTTAGGACCCATTAGAAAGTCCCCAAAGGAGGGCACCCCACCCGTCGGCCTAGATCACTTGCGTAAATAATTGTCCGTATTCCCAAGAAAAAACCAAACCAAACCTGAAGCAAACTGATGACATCATTTAGAATAGATTTACTCATACATTTTTTTAAAACTTTCTTTACTTCTAGAATGAGTCATTCATAAATGTTATAAAACTGATTTTGCAATTATACTATTTTTCAATATACTGAATTACACAGGGTTCCTACTTCAGACAGAAGACAAAATTAAAGGGCTTTTTAAAAAGCAATTTCAACTTAATAGTCTCACATTGAAGATCATTAAGTTGTTTTGTGACATTACTATTCAGAAGTACATCTTGAATTTATGTCAAATTATCAAACTAATTACAAATTTTAATTAATAATTAAAAAATTCTTTTTAAATTAAATAATTTTGAATTATTTTACTTCGAATTCATCATTATAAATATTTAAAAACTCATTCTATTTTTTAAATATTAAGATTAGGAAGTTATTGCCGTTATTGGTTAGGGCAAATTACACTAGAGCTATCCGATGAAGGGAGGAGTATAGGGTGGATAACTTTTTAAGGAAGGCTAACGTGTATGAATGCTTGCATGACAAACATCTGTTTATCAGGGTTCATACTCATTTTTCAAAATGAAATTCCCTGAGTTTTACAGGTGATTTTTCAAGAATTTCCAGGTTATCGCAAAAAAAAATAAACATAAGATAAAGACTAAATACTTTTTATTTATATGTCCCATTCTAAGGTAATGAAATTATGATAGCACTATGGTAATCAAAATTATATCCCCCCTCAATTATTGCATAATCAATGGATTACATTTATATCAAACATGGTTTTAAATTCAATATCACCTATAAAATATCAGAAATTATGCAATAGCTTTACAGAAGTAAAAAAGTTTTGGGACCACTTCACTGATTGATAATTTCAAGATATGTTTTTTTATACTATTGCCAGTACACAAGGCTATTGGTAAAAATTGCCATATTCTTTAGAACTAAGTAAAATCCACCAATCCTATGCATAAACAATGAAATATTTAACATTATAGGAACACACATTCTACATTGTATTCTAGCAAATATCAGCAGAGTTTGTATATACGTGATAATAATATTATACAACCTAACTTTGTGCACAGTACACAACACAAAGAATAGCCCCTCCAACTCCAATGAGAAAAGTGAGCAATCACAAATGCTCAGAACTGCAGAGACAAAATGAGAAGCAAGTGTGCTATTCTTCCTAAGCAGTCTTAAGTGATAGATGATTAATCTTGTATAATCCATTTCCAATTGCATGAGTGCTTCATAAGCAAAGAAGAGAGGGGAAGGGGGGGGGTAAATTTTCTTAAAATTCCAGGGTTGAAGCTGGATTTTCCAGGTTTTTAAAGCAAAATTACATTTTTCCATGAGATTTCCCAGAGTTTTAAGAGCTAATTTTCAATTTTCTGAGTTTTCCCTGTTTTCCAGGTTTCCCTAAGGGCGTACGAACCCTGGTTTATATGACACAGGGGTCGATGCATTCAAAAATTGGGTCCATTTTGTGGCCTCTTCATAAAAATGCAATTGATTATAACAGTTCTTCATTGGCATTTTACCCTACATTTTAACAATTTATGTTTTAACATTTTACAATTTAACATTTAAACATTTTACAATTTTTTGTCAATTATTTTAATGAAAAAAATTGGTATAAAAATTCACAAAATTAAGTATTAAATTTAGAAAAAAAATGAGCAATTTTCACAAAAATGGGACCCTGGAAAAAATTCCTGGATCTACTCCTGAGATAAACAAATAGAGCCCTGTTATTGAGTTACCTTTAATATAAGTTTGATACTCCTGCTAATGTTAGTGGGTGAAAGTAATCTTAAGAGTTAGTCTTAACTAGTGACAATTTGTAATGAACTACTGATAATTTGATTTTATGATTTAGATCTACAGAGTAAGTTTCAATAGTTAATCAGTAAATACATGAAATCTATCCTCACAGTTAAAGCACAAGGCATTTTAAACTGCTTGACCAGTGAAGTACTCTTTTAAATTGCCTAAGTGGAATGCTAATTCCACTTCCAATAAGAAAAAGATTTCTAATAACATAAAGTTACTTTTTTATGTCATAAATTTGATAAGGGGGCACATATTTAAAAAAATGAAAAGAATAACTTTTTAGAGTTACACTGTATGCAAAAAAAAAAAAAAAAAAACCAGTAAGAGAAATTAAGTTATAAAACAAAAAAAAACCCTATGTTGTAAGGTTCATGATTTCTGAACTTACAAAATCCAAGTAGAAGGTGCCCTAGCCTGTCTGAATTCATGGAGACACAAAGTTTAGTTTAAAAGAGGCAACAAGAGAGTAACGAGACGAACTCTTTTAGGCGGGATGTCATGCTATGATGTGCGAAATTTCACATTTTCCTTTTTTTTAGCTGTATTAAGTGCGTTTTTGTAAAATGTGTTGTCAAGTCACATATTAAATGTTAGTTAAATGTTTAAAAAGTCTCTTCATTTGGCATTTATAAATAATGATGAAGTTTCTCACTGCCTTATCAGTCGCACAATGTCTGGAAACTTTTACTTATGTGAATGTAATAACGCAATTATTCCCTGAGAAACTAGCAAAGTTTTAGCTAGTATTGATAATGTCTGAGGTGAAATTCTTACATTACAGACAAATTTAAATTCTTACATTACATATAAATTTAAAACAAAATGAAAGAAATATTGTTATGACTCAGAACTGTACGGAAAAATGAGTTAAGATCAGTACTGTGCTATAACAGTTTGAATGTTAATCAATGATCTCCCCAGATATTTTTTTTCATCTGGGTGGCATAGGCTGTAATAACAGCAGGGTGTCAATGATTTAAGTCAATTGAGTTAAATCAGCAATTTTAATCATTTAAACCAATTTTTTTTTAAATCTTTGATTTAAATCAGGGATATATGACCTCTGCCTCATAGCCATTATTGGGTCATGAAATCTGTTCCATTCACCCACCAGCCCAGTTGCACATTGAAATATCACGATAAACATGATACCAGAAAATGTTCAGTTATAATTTAATGATTGACTTTAAACAATATGTGCCATTATGCTTTCAAGAACTATTAGTTGATAATTATGTGCTTCCACGGTATCGTGAGCATTTATGCCATGTCCGTAATAAGTTTAACTGGTCATAACTACACAAAAAATTGAGTTTGTTTACAAAAAAAAAAAAAAAACTGTTTACCTAACTCAATTTTTTGTTTAATTATGATCAACCGAACTTGTTGCAAACATGACATAAATGCTCACAATATTGTAGAATCACCCAGTTACCTTTATTATGCGTACCATCATACTTTCAAAAACTTTCATTTGTAAAGAAACTTATAAATACATGTTTGGAATTGTCCCATTACATCCAATAATTAATTTTGTTTTTAATATATTATTTTTAAGACTATATTACTCAAAAGAACACACTACTTGATTAGCCTTTGATATCACACATTTAAATTTCTGTGGCCCGCAAGCTGCAAAAGGTTGTGCATAGTACTATTATTGTTATTGCATGTGATTAGCATTTTTGTAAATTTTTATTTCTGAAATCTTCACTTTTAAATTTAAAGTCAGTCCTATATGATCACTTAATTTTGCTATGCTTCCAAAATCATCCACTAGGGACAAAATATATATATATATATATATATATATATATATATATATATATATATATATATTCTTTTTTTTTTTTTTTTTTCATTCCAAAGAAATATTTTATTTACAGATTTATACTACCAACAACTAGATATTTACCAGCTATCTATAATTTTTATAATTAAAATAATAATAATACAATAATTTAAAATAATAATTATAATAATACATTTAAAAAATTAAGATTTAAAAAAAAAGATCCAATTATTTTCATTTTAAAAAAATCATGATTTTGTTTTTACACCCTGGATGACAATAAAAAATTAGATAGAAAAATGTACAATAATTAGAATGAAACAAGCAAATTTTCATCTGATAATAATAAGAATAAAAAATTAAAGAAAGAAAAACACACAAAAAAGGGATAAGCTTATAATGAATTTCTGAATGACCGCTCAATTAGATTTTTAATTGTATTTTCAAGTGTCAAAAGAATAGTAATCTCCTAAAAAGTTTAATTTATAATTTTCCACAATTCATTAAATATTGTGTTTATAATATTTTTTTTTTTTTTTTTTTTTTTTTTTTTTTGCAAATGATTTGTTAAAGGTTAAACTTCTTTTTAACACTATCCAATAAGGTCTGTCTGTCCGTGCTTTAACTCCCATAAATATGCATTGATTTCGACAAAATTTATACATGTTATTCTTATCTACTGTATCATGTACCCTATTGAAAATGATTTATGTAGCATTTATAGTTTTTCTATAGGAGCACTCAAAATATTCGAAATACATGGTGCTTTATGGGAAGTTATTCTTTAAAGCATATCATCCTTACTATATAGTTATGCTGATCAATGACTTCAAGATAAAACTTTTTCCGCCATTACTGCAAAAAGATTGCAAAGTTAACTCAAAAGGCCTAAAAACATATACACCGTTTGTACGATCTGCTCGAAATTTTTCATAATTATGTATAAAAATATAGAAAACAATCTGCGCTACTTTAAAAATCGGAAAATCCACCTGTTCCCTCATTTTAAAGCAATTCTTCACTATTTTCAGCTCCATTTTATTTCCAAGAGTAAAAAAGTTAATCATTTACATGACAAAATTAACTATTGCAAGTGATAATTACTTCATATTGACGTCATACTTAACAAGCTTTTTCCAGATTTCTAAGTTTATTTAGTTATTTATTTTTTAAATAAAATCATTTCCTCGCAGATGTTCACAGTGAAATGAAATCGTTTGAATGGGAAAAGTTTCCGCGTGTTCCCAGAAGAGCATGAAATTCAATTTTTGTATATATAATAAAAATTGAATATAAAGTTATTTATTTTAGGTGGACAAAAATTAAATATAGTAAGTGTAGAGGTGCTTTCGTCAAACTTTTTTTTCTAGAGTCCGTTGCAATTGCCTTCACTACGGGCTTTGGCTTCTAGTTTTAGAGATATTCAGCTATTTGAAATGAAACAAAATTGATATATATTGTTAAGGATTACAAGATGAAGCATTCTATTGAAAATAGTGTCTGTATAATTAAATAGTTCTTCTACAAGAGCATTCAAAATAATTCCAATACAATACGGTCAAAGGCAGTTTAGTGACTGGCATCTATTTAAAGCATATAATGCTATAACCTACAATATAATTAATAATAATCTGACGATGATCAAGTGCCTCCCTCAAATTGTGCCAAAAGTTGCCAATGTTGGTGACTTTTGATAAATTGCCAAATATGGTATGAAAAAAATGCTTTGAAAAATGAACCGAGATTGGCGATATTATCATTATTTGGCAGTAAATCAAAAAATATCTAATGTGCTAATATTAAGCTATGACAATTTCATTGGGAATTTTGAAAATTCGTTATTTGCACTGTCGAAACGCAACCGATTTAGTGTATTGTGTTTCATTAAGGAATGGCTAAGGGCTATCTGCATAGGAGTGGCAGGGGGGTTGCGTAAGTAGAATTTCTCTGACCGACGAAAGTCAGTTAATGCAAAGAACCCAAAACGGGTTAACGGATTTACATCGAGCAAAATTGCAAAATTTGATTTTTTGCTTGGAAAATGAATTTTAGACTGCTAATCCTTAAAAGAATAAGTTTCTGGTTCTCCATGTTCGTCCGATACAGTTATGTTAAAATAAATATTTGTATTTTTAATTTACCAACAAATTTGAATGATTTCAGTTTGTTTGTTCATCCTGTTTTCCACCTGTCCAGTGTTCTAACTGTCGTAAATATATGTGCAATTTTTTTTTTCTCTATGTACAGTACCATATACCCTATTGAAAAAAGTTTAAGTAGCATTTACAGTTCCTTTACAGGAGAAAAAAAATATCAAATACATCGCACTGTATGGGCAGTTATTCTTGAAAACATTTTTTAGAGATTCAGTTTTTTGAAAGAAAACAATGTTGGCATACATAATATTAAGGCTGTCAAAGTAATGCTCTCCACTGAAAATAGTGTATGTATTATTAATAGTTCTTCTGCAGGAACACTCAAAAGAATTCCAATACATTACAATCTGTGGCATTTGAGAGACACTAATACATTTCTAGCACAAGACAATGAGTATAAAATTTTTTTATTCTTCAGTTATTATGGAATTTTTTTTTAATCTCTTTTATGGGGTCTCATAAAATTGCATTTATAGTAATAATACAACATTATCTTATCTTTGAAATATCACCAGATTTAAGGAAAATACATTGCCAAATTTGGCGCAAAAATATTAATGTGTTGGAAAGTCTTTTATAATCAATGTGTTTGGCGTGATTTATCCTTTTTTTTTCACTAGGCTTTTTTTTTTTTTTTTGTACACAGGGTCCTCTAAAAAGTTTTTTTTTCCCCGAAAAAAATACAACCCCTTACAAAATTTTTGGTGCCAAAAATAACTGTATGTCATTAGAAAACTTTTTCTAATTGAAAGTATAGAGCTAGAGAAAAAGTTTAACACGTTACTGCTCCAAATCAAGTAATTTAAAAAACATACAACTTATATGACAATGGCATTAAATGTATTATGAATTTCATTTCTTTTGTTTATAAAATACTGCAATTTTAATTAATATTAAATAATTTGCACTGGAGTTAATTCTAAGCTTACACTGATTTAAGGAATTTGGGTGATTTTTTGTAATCTTATCTAAGAGAAGTTAACTGACAAATCAAAACAGTGTTTTCAGCACTGGCCTTGAAGAGAGTGATTTAAAATACATTCTTACATAAAAATAAAACAAAATTACTTAGAATAAACAAAGAAAAGTATTTACTTACTGCATCAGTAAAAGGTATGAGCTTTGCCCACTGACAAACTTTACAGAAAGCATCAAACAGAATGTTCAGATTCTTAATTGTTTCTCGGGATAGGATGTTATCTGTTTTAAGGTAGAAATAAAAAATAAAATAAGTAAGATGTTAATTTATTAGATACAATACTTGTCTATTCAATTTTAACTGTTTAATTTGACAATAGCAATACATTATCTACTTTATACCCTTCATTACAGACAGTGGTCAAAAAGACTGCACAGTTTGAAACAAATAATAATTATTGTGTAAATGACCCAACTTTTGGCATAAGACACTTTTTATGAGTTCCCTTTGCATTTTTGAGTTCTTTTGTGGTGAGTTTAGCCTTTATCTTCCTCTTACTGGTGTAATTCACGTGCATTTTGAAATTGGTGAAATTGCACAAATCTTATTGGAGACATCGTTGCTACCTTGTGATTGTAAAGGGAATGGGCTTACACAGCAGTTGGCAGCCTTTGGCGTGCAAACAAAAAAGGGCTAAATAGCCCTCTCCTTGCTTATCAGATCTTTCCCATAAGTGTTATACAAAGCTATTCATAATTCCCTCTGGGATTTCAAAACACTATAGTAAAAAATAAGCCAAATATAACTAAATCAAACCTTGCACTAAATACAGAAAAAAATAAGTTTTTTATAATAGCCATTAGCAGTCTGAAGATGATGTAACTTTTCTGTCATGGCCCTCTTGCACGAGAGTCAACACAAAAAAATGTTTAAGTCATACTGGTGTGACTTTTTATCGGGGGACTATGGAAAAGAACCTGTGCTCCGACCTTCTTTGACGTGCAATTTAGTAGAACAAGATTACACATGTTGTCAATACCATTGATAGAGATAGTACCATGTTGAACAGAGTCTGGCAGGATCTGGACTAAAGCATTCATCTCCATGTGACCAAGGGTTCACTTACAAAAAACCTGTAAGGGCTGTACATAAAACTTGAATTTTTTCTGTATTTAGTGCTTTTTTTTTAACTGTATTCATCTCAGTTTTCTTAGTATAGCCTTCTGAAACTCCAGAGAGAATTATGAATAACCTTGTACATTCACCTTTTGTAAAGACTAAGAAGAGATTTTCTAAATTTTTTGTATGCTACGACCTGGATTTAAAATTTGTTTTCTGCTAGATGGCACAATCGATCGCCAAATGTAACTCACGATAATACAATAGATCTAAAATAAAGCTACAAGTGAAAACAACAAACTTGTGTTGGCTGCTGTTTATCCTCTGTTCATGGTCTTTAGATTTGTTGGTAAAATCATACAAGCCGGTGCGCATCCCATGTAAACACGGCGACAGCCGCTGGAGCTTGGCAGTTGCCAAGCTCCAGCAACTGTCGCCAACCATTTTGCACGATCAGCAAAGTATCTTAACACATTAAAATTGCACATATATTCCATTACAAAAACATTAAAACAAAATACAACGCCCATATTTAACCAAAAAAACGTCTGCAAATTCAGTAACAGGCAATTTAAAATGAGCAAACAGTGGACCGTTTTTAACTAAAAAAAATACAGTGGATTCAGCAACCTAGTTGTACAGCTATGTAAACTATGCAACCAGTGGACCGTTTTTAACTAAAAAAACCTCAGTGGATTCAGCAACCTACTTGTACAGCTAATGTAAACTAGGCAAACACTGGCCCGTTTTCAACTCAAAAAAACATCGGTGGATTAAACAACCTAGTTGTACACCTCTTATAAAGTCAGTATGATTAGAATAGCACGTAAATAGCACTTACGAAAACATAAACACATCAAATATCAATTTAAAATTCACATTAAAAACCTTAAACATTGCAAAGATTCGTTAAAAAAGAGCACTTACCTTTATAATTTATAAAATAACCGCTCAGAAATGTCCCCAACACCCACCGGCTTAGAACGTAACACCAGCATGCTTTCTTTTATTTAGCTGTTATATTCACACTATATTTCTAACAAACACGCACAAATTCGTTTCATAAGCTGTTATATTCACACTATATTTCTAACAAACACGCACAAATTCGTTCCATTAACATAACACATTTATTAACATAACACATTTCATTCCCTTCCATCAATAACAGAAACAATTTCAAATTCCCAAACCTGACGAAACACGTATTCTTTATGGTTGCCAGTCACAACTACCACCGGCAGGTAACTTCACTTTGGCGGTACATCGCTCACTCTAGCGTCAGATTGCTCGCCAAGGATTTGTAAACAAAAACATCGGTATGTAAACAAAGCACCGTATATGGAATATAGTCCTATATGAAAATGATGTTAACGAATTAGGTATTGAAATAGACAATTTGAATAATGAAATTCTTAAAACATGTCCAGATGCAGAATTTGATAAATATGAAGACGAAATGCATGAATTTTTTTTCAAAATTAGATGTATTAAAAATTACTTTGAAAAATGAATCAAGAAAACTTCTAAAGAATGGTGTGAAAATTAAAGCAGACCAAATTAATACCATAAACTCTAATATAAATGGTTTGAAACTTTCTTGCATGGAATTGCTTGTATTTAGTTCAAAGTATACAGATTAGATTTCATTTCACGACTTATTTTTAGCTAGTGTAGGAAATAACAATAGTTTAAGTGATAATCAAAAATTACAATATCTAAAACTTTCCATAAAAGGCGAAGCTGCAACTTCATTGCAGGCAATCAGATTTCAGATAACTATGAAATAGTCATCATGCGTTTCTCGGTGGAAAACACACCGAGCGTTTGAAAATGAATCAAGAAATTGTAAACGCGGCATTAAACAAATTAAATTCATAGCCTGTTCTAAAACATGAATCCACTTCAGGTTTGCAAAAATTAATAGACACTACACAATAGTGCATTGACACATTGAAAAACCTAAAACAGCCTGTGAGCATTGGGATATCATAACTATTTTTTTGGTAAAGAGCAAATTAGATAATGAAATGGTTTGAGTGTGGACATTACAACAAGGCAAAAACATCTGCTCTTTTTCAGAATTCAAAGAATTTATTCTAAACAGATCATGCGTGCTTTTCTCTTTAGCTAAGTACCAAAAGTTGAAGTAGGTCAACCACGCCCTCCCTCTAAACAGCAAAACACATCCTATTCGTTCTCAGCTCAGATTGCTTCTAAAGTATGTGCTTTCTGTCACAGTTACTCACATTTTTGATAGTACAGTTGCGATAAGTTTTTGAACCTTCCAATCAAAGAAAAATAGAATGTCATAAAAAAAATAAATCATTTGTGAGCTAATTGTTTAAAAGAAAACAGAACACATTCCATTTCTAAATGTTGTGCAGGGATATGCAAAAATTGTGAAAAATTGCATAACCCAATTTAATGTTCACAAAAAAATGGAGACACAAAACGAGAAAAGCACACAGAAAGTGAAATTTCTACTGTAGAGAGAGTGTGTGGCGAGAGCTGGGTCTGAACCCGAGGACTTATGGGTGGTAGAATGAGGCACAATCCAGCTCGGCCAAAAGGTACTCCTTTGACCGGCCTTCAATTGCCAGGTGTTGTGTGAGTGGAGGTAATCTCATGCCACCACACTACTCCCTCCCTAGAGAGTCAGTCCGAGGCTGACGAATGATGTTTCAAGCATTATGGAACGCTGCCACTCCAGGGCCGTAGCGCTGGGGGCGCTATGGACGGCTCAGCCCCCCCTGGAAAAATCTGAGCCCCCCTAGCCCAAAGAACATAGGCATCGAGGGACATTAAAAAAAAAAAAGAATAAAGATATGTAATTTTTTTTTTTTTTTTTGTTCCTGTACGGAAATTGCAAACTCTTGAAGCATCGTAAATTTTCTTGTTTGATCTTTTTACTGGGGTGGATGCACTGAAAACATCTTGTTGAAAAAGGGTGCATAGTTGGTCCACTACTAATTTTCTCACAAGCAGTCACTGCCCCGTCCCTACAATTAATGACCACCCTTCGCCCCTCCATCAGCACCAGCACAAGCCCGTAATCAATGGAGTGAAAAAACTTCCGGCCTTTTCAAAAGGCAAAAGCGTTTTATAATTTATTGGTTCGGCACTAGATATATATTTTTCTTTCTTAAATCAATGATAGACAAGGTTTTTTGGAAGCAAAATGATTAAGCATTAAAATTTAATTAATTTAATTTGTAGATAATTTTTTCTTAATTGTATTTTGTTTAAATATATATACTTCCTAAATTTGCGGCGGGTTAGTTAAAACTTTTAGACAGGCAGGAGCTTGACCACGGGCCGCAGTTTGCCCACCCCCTGGTTTTAAGCAATCTTTTTTTCTAGGTTTGAGACTTTTTTCGACACTACAATGCCTCTACTGAGTTCGGACACCCTCTATAAATTTTTGCGCTTTTATGCGAAATGAAGCTGAACTTCCATATCCATATTGGGAGGTTTTAGATTGTTCACTAAGGTTGTAGGAGACTTTTGCAGTCATGGAAAACATTGGCGGTTGCAGCAAAACCTTTCTTCCTTACACATACAGAGCTCAATTTTTTTTTAAATTGAAAACCTGCCTTTCGTAGGGGAGGGGGGGGGGGGGCTGGAGACCAATTATCCAATTTACGCCGCTGATAAAATTGTAATGTAATTATGTTCTGCAGTTTTAACACTCAGAATGTTTTTGTTGCCTTTAAAAATGTAAAAACTGATTTGAACATTTCTCTTATTTTAAACAGTGTGGAACCTGAAATGGGGGGAGTAAACATACATAAATCAGAAAAAGGTAGAAACATATGTTGGGAGAAAACAAAGAAAGAAAAAGATATATTAACGTTCAGGACCATGCAGCATATTGAACTAAAAATTAAAGTTTGAGAGGGGGGAGAAAGGGAAAAATTACTCTGTGGAATTTTCTGAAATAAAGCATTTTAAAATAGCTGAGAAATTAAAAGTAAATCCGTTTCTATTACAGACTTAAATTTAGTATTACATTTTATTGAATGAAACATTAAGCCTGGTTATTTAAAAAAAATTTACTTTACAAAATACAAATGTCCTTGTTAAATTTGTAACATATTTGAAAATGAGAAATATTTACAAACCTTATTTAAATTTTCGAAAAGAAATTATTTATTTCAATAAACACTTATTAACTTTTCATATGTGATACATAATTTAGAGATAGTTGAAAATGAGTTTGAGGCCTGTCATTTAAATAAGAAAAAAAATCTTCAAAAAATTTGAATGTACAAAACAGTTTTTAAAAAATTCGAAAATTTTCAAATTCATTGAATTCGAAGGTATTTTCAATTCTAAGCTCAAAATAAATTTTTTGAAAGTGGTTTTGGTGACTTTTTTTCGGATGCAACATGTATTCCGGTCAGTTCCCCCTAAAGCATGTAAATAAATTCCTAGTTTAACGAGGAATTTAAAATGCTTTATTTTGTACTTATTGGTGATAATTTTTATTTTATTATAATTATTTGTTTTTAACTGTTATTAAGCAATATGTTTTTTTAATATTTTAGAGGAATATTAGTTTTTTATTCTTCATTTAAATTGTAGAATGACTTTATTTTAATAATAACTAGTTTCCTGAACTCATTATTTGTGTTTAAATAAGCACGTTGATTATACTAAACAAAAAGCCGTTTTTTTTTTAAAATAGCCGGCAAAAATACAACCTGTAGCAATCCAAATCACACGTAACCACATTTTAAATAACTCAAAATTTTTTCCATGACGCCGGAAACCACAAGTTAGTGCATACTATAGAATATAAACTACTTACATTTGGCAGTTTGGTGATTATAGTACTGTCTATAAATCACTATTAGGTTCTTTAGGGATTTTTTAAAAAATATGTTAGGGCAAGTTTCTGGAGATGCTTTCTGTCCTGTCTGAGACCTAGAACACATTTTTATGATTGGTGAATAAATGAAAATGAAAATTTTTTAGAATGTAATGTGCAATTTATTTTTAGATCTATTGCATGTTTTTAATCGACTCAATTTAAATTTAAAAGGTATTTTTCCGATTTGGGGTGCTATGAAAAAATTTTTGAAGAATTTCTAAAAAATATAACTTTTTTGAAAATTTCTTGTCCCTAGCACTCAAGTTTACTTTAATTCACTCAATAATAAGTGTGTAAATTTTCAGTTTGATCGATTAATATGTCCAGTTGTCGCAATGGACTTTGTCTGAAAAAAGGTGAAAAAACAAGTAAATTTCTCTGACACTTTTTAGGGACATTTCAAACCTTTAATATTAATATTTTGTGTGTACATCAAGTGTCGATAACGTAAGTAATGTAAGAAATGTGTTAGCAATATATCAATTAACAAATAGCGCTGTAATTGCAAGCTCACAATCTGATTCCTTGTGACTACTTTCTGAGGGGCACACTTAAAAGACTATGTCTACCGGAAACATCCAAAAGAATGACTATACTTGTAAATAATGATTGTCGATCGATTTTGTCTCGTAGCTCCATCTGTAAGCCGTGAATTACTTGAGGGGGAGGGGGTTGGAAGCTCCTGTCCTACTTGTCGAATATTTTTCGACATAAAATCCATACATTTATAATTTGTAGCGTAAACATGTCGCCTTTTAACATCAAGAATACATCTATGACCGGCCTCCCCTTAAAGAAAGCCTGTGTATGTATTTGTCTCCTTATTGAAGGACACTGCCTACCTGAACTCTCCCAATATGCTAGAAAGCTTGAATTGTCGATTAGGGCAGTACATGAATCCATTCCCAGTCAGACACTACTGGATAAGATTTTTCTTATTATCTTCAGGGAAAAATTTGGGGTCGCGCTATATTTGGGCCAACACAGTATAACCCCCACCCCCCACCCCTTAAAAAAAAAAAGAGAGAGAGAGAGAGAGATTTGCTCGTCTTTTTTCAGGAACTTTTCCTTCCTCTTGGAGAGTCTGTTTTAATTCTTCTCCAGCGAAAAAAACAGGGGGGGGGGAATTTTAATGATCAGCAATTGCTGTCTTTATGCCTGTTCTTAAACTATTCTTAAACTTTTCTTTCTTTCATTTTGAGAGTGCAGTGAAACTTTATGAGCCACTACCTTTATTAAGCGACCCCCTCCTACAATGACCCATTTTTTTTTTTAGGCATCGATTTTTTACCCAATCTACTTAATGTTAAAAGATCCTCTAGAAGAGACCACACAACCCTCTATAAGCAAACGGATCCCATTCCCTGTCCGAAACTTTTCTAGCATTTTTCCGGAAGTAAAGTAAACAAAAACCACGTTCAAAACTAATCGTTGTAATGTAAACGGACAGCTGGTGAAAGTTCACGTAAACATCATGTATAAATCTTGCAAGTTAGAGAAGAGATATGTCTAAGAAACGAGTTATTCTGCCTTACCGTTGGAGCAGAGTATTGATGGGATCGAGTCACACAAAAAAAGAAATTCAAAAAGAAAGTTGTCCATTACATTTGGTTGTGGGAAAACCCAGCAAGCAAATATATTTTATTATGACAAATACAGGATGCACAAAGGATATCAGGATAAATTCTCTTTTGCCAGATGTAAAAAACCAAAGTAGAAACAGAAGTACTCTCGGAGACAGAAAAAAGACGGTAAAAAATCCGAAATTTCTATTTCATTAAAATTTAAATTTAAAAAATATGTTTGTATAATTACTTATGTATTAGTATGCAGTTCCATAAATATTAAAACAAACAAATTTTTTTTTTTTGCTTGGCTATCAAATTTTTGTACTTCATTGAGCGACCACCTCCCTTAACGACCGATTTTTCGCGGAACGAAGGGTGGACGCTCTCGAGAAGTTTCACTGTATGTATATGTGTGTGTGTGTATGTCGTATGCATGTGGTGTAATGATTGAAAAACTTACTAAAGTATAAATCCTTGCTAAAATGTGAAAACTGAAATAAAAGATTTTATTTTCAGTAAAGTAAGAAAAACAATCATCTACATTCACTTATCAAGCGTTTGTATTCACTGTTGACTGTTTATAAAAAACACTGTGTGTATGTGAATACATATATGTATATATTTGTAAGCCCCCCTAGGGAAAGGTTGAGCCCCCCCCTGTAAAAACGGTCTAGCTATGGCCCTGTGCCACTCGTTGTGGACTTTGGTAAGGTCACTGTTGATCGTTGCAGAGTTTGAAAGAGCCGAGCGAGAGATGGAAAAGGTCGGTGCTGGTGCCATCTGTCGCTATGGACGAGAAGGAGAATATGTGTTCGTAGTCCGGGTCATCAATGTAGGGAGAGCATGTGGCGAGAGCTGGGTTTGAACCTGGGGACTTATGAGTGGTAGAATGAGGTGCAATCCGGCTCAGCCAAAAGGTACCCCTTCGACCGGACTTCAATTGCCGGGTGTTATGTGCACGGAGGTATCTCGTGCCACCACACTACTATTAGTAGTAATAATACAACTGTAACTGCCAATCAAGCGGCTCTATTGCCCACATTAAGGACATTAATGGTACTTTCTAAAAATGCAGGATTCTCATTGACTAAGGTAGCCAGGGCTCATTTATCAGAGAAAGTTGTGTCAATTTATTGCGAGTAAAACGTAGGAATTTCATTTTTGAAGAAAAAGGAATGCATTTTTCTTCGAACAGCCGATTTAGTGAACGCATTGTAAATCTGAATTCTCCACTGAGTGTTAACTTTCAATGAATGTTTCTTTCCAGGAGTCGAAGTTTTCCACTCGCTATTTACCTCAGTCTTCATTCTATAAATATTGGCTGTCGAAACACCAGTTAAATCAGAACAAAGCTGAACAATTTCGTTGTCAGATTTAACCGTATCCTGTTCTCTGAATTTCGTGTACATGTTCATTACGATAACCTTAGCAGAACTTGCAAGTGGTTTTCCAGCCTTGTGAAGCTGGAAAAAATAATTAAAAGCACTGGATCCAGTTGCCATAACATTAGAAATGTGAACGAAACGAAAGATTAACAGACAATCTCAAATAAATACAAATGAATGAATGATCGAAAGCATGGGAAAACCTCCAGAGCAGAGAGTTCCCTCCCTGTCCCTTGGCAAAAATACAGGGTTACTTAGAAATCTGCAGTACATAATTTCCGCCAGCACAAAAGAGGTCTATCATTGGTCAAGCATCTGGGAAGGCGTTACATCTTATCTTTGGCTGAATTTCTTCATTCTTTTAATTATTGCATTCAAGTAACACAAATATGCAATTATTTTATAACACACACCTTATTTTAGCTTTTAATCAATGAAAAATGTTGGTTTTGTAATAAGCTGGGCAAACGGAAAGAACTATTTGAGAACGGCAGAATCATACGGTCTGCAGCATTCCCTCCACATCCACAATCAGGTTAGGTTTGCCCCGAGTAGTATACTCCTAAAAAGAACAGCCTTAATAAAAAATAAATGAACTCACCATTCCTGTTCAGTTCACAAGGCATCTCTTCGATGAAGACCATTGGAACCAAGTTGATGAATTCCTCAATGAAAAGCTTTATGGTTTCAGGGGTGCCAAAGCACGGATTCTTCAAGTCAAGAGCATGCAAATAAGACTTCTCAGGATCATACCTCTGCTTGGCTCCCCTGGACTGGAAGATTGGCCAGTACATCGGTTTCTTGCCATCCCAATACACCTCCGGCACCTCACGTTCATCCTGCTCCGTCATATTCTTCAGCAGTTCCCGAAGGAAAGCATGAATATAGCCAAGAACGTTTATCTGGAACTTTTGGGAGTAAACATTCTCGCTCCCCACCCGTGCAGCACCCGAGTAGGAACTCATGTGCGAGTGCTTACGCGGAGAGAACCTGACCTGGTCAAGAAGGCTGCAAAGAACGGCCATGGAGTGCACTATAAGGGCTGAGTGGTGCTTGAGCATGCTGTCGAGCAGGGCCAGGGAAAGCAGCTTGCTGTGGTGGCTGGAATGTTTCATGAGGCAAGTGAGGGTGGCAGCAATGCGGGAGACATAGTTCAGAAGCTGGATGTCCTCTGTCTTTTCAAATGTCGTCACTAAAATGTCCACACAAAGATCTTTCACCTTCTCATCTGTGTCCACAGCTAATGTAAGCACGGAATCCAAAACTTCACATAAGTTTTTCCGCAAATCTTCTGGCTTTTCTCGAATGAAGTCATGCAATTCTTTTAGATAACCAACTTTAATGCTGGTACTGATATTGGAGCTTTTAATCTTACTCAAAATATCCTGGGAGGGAAAAAGGAAAAATTGTAATTAATAATAAAGAACAACAATATAATCTGCAGTTTTATGAATATACTTTTCACAGCTAATATGTCAAGTTTGAAATCCTTTCAATTTTATTTATTTTTAAAATAAGATTTTAACAAATCAAAATCAAAAACAAATGTACAATATGTTTCAAGTTATTCTTAGGATCCTCTATGAACAAAAATATTTGTAGCATAAGCATTTGAGCTCAAGTTGAAAAAAACCAAGAGGAGGGGGGGTCATTTGGATGTTTCAAAAAGAGCTGTTTATAAGCAAGTTAGATGAAAAAGATACACTTAAAAATAATTTCAAAAAGGTTCAATAGTTTATTAAGAAAAATAAATAAAAAGGGAAGAAAACCTGAAACACTTTCAGATTTTAAATACGCAATATAGTACTACATATTAAAAGCGTATCATAATTTATGTGCCGTCCCTATTTTTCTTCCTTATTCCATTAAGTTGGAAAGTGTATCATTATTCATGAATGTGCCGTATTTTGCTTCCTTCAGTGTTCATCCTAGGTGTTTTTCGAAGGGCGCTGCGCCCTGCCCGCCCTTTAAAGCAAAAAGTCCCGCCCTACTTGCCCTTTCAAAAAAAATCGCCGCCCTTTTGCCACCCAAAAACAGCGCCCTGCCTGCCGCTCTTCCAGCCCCGATTTCATTCATGGCGCCATCCTCTCCCCTCTGTTTACATTTATTGCGTTGCGGCATCTCTTTCCTCTTTGTTGACATTAGTTAGCACCTTCACAGATTCTAGTGTTGAGTCTAGATTGATTTGGCAGGGCGCAGCGCCCGGCGACCCTTTTGTCGTCTTTTTAGTGCCCAGCTGCCCAATTTCTCTTCTTTCTGCCCCCCTCCTTTTAAATTTTTATTATTCTTAGTCAACAATCACTACTTTTTTTTTCCTACATACCATTTGCGGCCTATCACGAAAATACGTTAAATAAAACGGCCCCTTCACAGAAATACGATTGAGTACAATAACCCTATCATAAAAATAGGTTCGAATGAAAGCGGCCCTTTCACAGAAACAGTCTATAAAATCGGATCTTTCCCACAAGTGTAATTTATTAAAATGCCTTTTTCAAATATTCTATTCTTTCAGATCGAAATACTGTTAATGCCTTTTTCATTGTCTGTTTTCATTTGCGCGAGCCAGTAACCCGAAAAGGCCCCTAGTGTGTTTTGTTTTTGCTGACTCAAGTGAGAAGCCCGATCGCAGGGCAGAACTACGTCTACGTGGGCATTTCAGTTGGGAGTTGGGGGAAGAAAATACGGTTGGGAAATTCAAAATTTTATAAAGTTATCTAAATATTTCTGATTCCATCTGTCTATCCTCAAATATCGGTAGCTACGTTTGATAAATATGTAGTTGCGAGTTATCAAACAATCATAGGCGCCGACTTCATGGGGCTTGAAGGGGCTTCAGTCCCCCCAATATTTTTATTCAGGGGGCTGAGCCCCTTCAAAAATTTCACTCCAACTTATTTGTGTCAAATCATATTTCTTCCTCCAAATCGGTTAAACTTAAGAATCCTAAAAATAGAGAATGTATCGCTAGCTTCTTCTGTCTCCCACTCCGCTTTTTCTTTCACAGGGATTCAGGAATTACGTTGGGCGCCTGTAATGCCGTAAGTCACTGATGTCAACCTTCTTTATCAAGAGCGCAAGCACAAACAAATGACCATCAGATAGCTAGGCAAAAAGAAACGGGTGTTTTCCCCCCCAAGAACCCTTCAGATTTTACACCGTGACACAATTGATGTTGGAATTGCTTTCTAGTAGGGAGAAGACTGCGCTTTTTTTAGGAGGGTCGTTCTCATGTAATGTAATCTTTCTTTTTTAAATCAGTACAGCAAAAGCTTTCACTTTTGCTCTATTGTGAGATAAGACTCTTCTGTAGACGTCTGACCATAAGGGAGATTTTCCCATTGTGCAAAACTGCAAACGATTGTGACATTCCCATTTCCCAGCAGTATTAAGTTTCGATGCTGAAAATAAACCGTTTAAATGTGACTTAAAAACAATTCAAGGCAGAAAATTGATAGTCAAATTTAAGTTTGAAGATTTTAAATCATGAAGAACCTTGTGAGATAGATGAAAAATTGATGTTTAATACAGTTTTGGATATAGACAGTATTCATTTCTTTATACGCTTTATCAAAACTTTACTAATATCGAACGCTTAACGTTTCTGATTTAGCTACAGTTAAGAGCTAAATAAAAAATGATTTCATAAAAATCTTCGAGCAGCACAACTTCTGGATTATATTTTATAATTGCTTGCTCTTATCTTCTCTCTTTACATATAAAACTCTATCCCCCATCAAGGGCGTAATCAGAGGTGGGGGCGGGCTACGCGGGCCGAGCACTACTTAGCTGTCTCCCAGCCCCCCTACGATTTTCAAAAATTTTTGTTAGTTTACACATAAATACGAAAATTTAGAAACGAACATTTGAAAACCATGAAATCTTTAAGAAGACTCATTGTTTTAGGCGAATTTCGCTTCATAATTGCAAGATTTCTGTTCAGTTTATTATTTTGCTACTCTTGGCTGCATGTGGTGCCAGTGGCGGTTCCAGAGGGGGTCACAGTGGTCATGACCCCCCTGGGCCTAGATTAACCATCTCGCCAAGAAAGAAGGAAGAAAAAAAAATGAGGGCCCAAGCCGAGCTTGGACAAGGCCCAAAATTCAGAGAGGCCTTGATCATGTGCATACATATCATATTGTGTTGCTGAAAGTGAATTCCTCTTTAGAAAACCATTAGTCTCTGACTAATTTACTTTATTTTATAACAACACTAAAGTATGCACACAATATTCTGACTATGTGCTCAGTCGTTGTTCCTTGGCAGAAAAATATGCAGCCGTTTTGTAAATATGTGCATTCATCCATATTCATCCATACATAGAGGGCAAATGAAAGGGGAGTCACAGCGAGCATGATTAAGGTAAGGGTGGATGGGGTAGTTGCCTCGAACCCACAATGAAAGAAAACGATCAAAATCAAAAAATGGTTTTAGAAAAATGTGTGAATTGGGCGTGTGATACATATACTCGTATTCGACCCCCACCTCCACCCCACACTTGCAAATAGCCTCCCTCTTCTGTAAAAGCACTCTATGGAGCACCTATGTTTGTAAATTATTATTTATGGAATATCAAACTAGCGTAACTGCTACAAAACCATAAAAATTATAGAGGAGGAAGGAGGGGGCTGTCATGGGGAAAGAGGGACTATACCTAAACAGGGCCGGATTACCCATTAGGCTGAGTAGGCTTTCACCTGTGGGCTCCTACCATTTTAGAGGCCTGCGTTAAAATTTAGAAGGAAAAAAATATAATTAAACATTATTAAAGCTATTTTAGCGTTAATATTTATACAGAATATGTATATGTAACTGAGAAAATAATTCTGATTCATTATTGACTTCGTACACAAGAAACACTTTTTGGCATTGTACACTTCTTAATTGAAATTTGAATGAATATGTGCTAGAAAGTTTGAAGCTGACTATTTAGCTTGAATTTTTATGTGCACATTTCAGTGATACCTTGCATTAGATGGATGTATATTTTGCAAATTCAATAAGGAGAACTTTTAGCACTATGTTTACACGAACGGGCTATGGTAATCATAAGAAGGCTTATAAACAAAATACCCTTCGTACCCTAGTCATCACAATCATATTTTATACAACTCTTTTCCGTTCTGAATAAAAATTAATTTTCGTATATTGTTGCACAAATATCATCAGAATAAATTTCAAATAACATAATTCGTTATGGTTTTAGTTTATAAAATGAATACTATGTATCCATTTAGCCAAAGCGTCTCTGACTTACCAATTGCTAGTGTGCTAGTTTAATTTGTTTTGATAATTGTTTAGGTAATCTGGAACAATTTTCCAAATAGAAGGGTGATTTAGAGTGCAGTGGAGTTTTTATATATGTTTTAAAAATAATATGGCGTAGACTATGATTTCGAATTAGATTTCATTCATTTTTTTTTCCATTTTTCATATTATTGAGTATTCTTATTTTAATGTAAAGTGAAAATGTTGAGTATTTTTAAAAATTGTCTGTAAATATCTACAGTAATTCAGAGTGATATTTTTGGCATTGTATTATTCCACTGTGTTATTCCACTTTTAAATGTAAAGCACGATTATATTTTATACAACTTTTTTCCGTACTGAATAAAAATAAATTTTCATATATTGTTGCACAAATATCATCAAAATATGTTTCAAATAGCATAATTCATTATGGTTTTAGTTTATAAAATGATTACTATATGTCCATTTTGCCAGGAGCGTCTCTGATTTGCCAATTGCTTATGTGCTGGTTTAATTTGTTTTCATAATTGTTAAGGTAATCTGGAATGGTTTTCCAAAAAGAAGTGTGATTTAAAGTGCAATGCAGATTTTATATGTCGAGTTTTCTATGCCAAGTTCCACACGAAGCCCCCCCCCCCCCCGGCCTAGATCCCTCGCGCAGATAGTTGGCCATAACACCACATTTCAACATTTCTTTTCATTTTTAATGTTATTGAAAGATTATATGAGTATTCTTAGTTTAATGTAAAATGAATATTTTCAGTATTAAAATGTTTATGAAGACCTAAAATAGTGTAGACTCTGAATTTTGATATATTCTCGCACTTGGATTTCTTTGTTAAATCATTTTTAAATGTTAACAAGGATGATATTATTGAAAAATTAATTTTTTTCCTGCTGTGAAAATACTATGAGAATGAATTTAAAAGTATATTTTATTTATTTATTTGTTTTTGTTTTTACAATTCAAATCACGGAAATCCGTTTAATATGTATGTGTCGAAGAGAGGACTTTGTATGATGGTTTGTATATTTGTTTGATTTGTTTTAATACATGGAAAGGAGGTATTTATTACTTCTTTGCTTATGTTTTTTTAAATAATTTTAAATGTAATCTGTAAAAAGTTGTCAAAGAAATGTAATTTAAATGTGATCAGTTTTTCTGCCTTAAAGTAGTGCGACATTTAATTAAAGTCGATTCAATTTATGGGTATTTCATCATGTAGTAAAATAAAAAATACTATTTTATATTAGTAAAAATTATCTCTGATGAATGTTTGCAAGTAAATAAAATAATCCGGATTTTAGTATTTCGTCTCGTTTGTACTTCTAGGGTATTTTGAAATATTAGCTGGAGTAATGTTTTGCAGAACAGTTTTCCACATTTGACTGCATGCATTTTCTTTCCTATGAAATTATCATTAAATACATTTCGAAAAAGATTTTACTTGTTTTGCTGTTATTAACTTAATTAAAATTCAGTTGTTCTTTCAGAAGGGAGATTTGCTTTCTCCATATGTGTACTGAAGACTGATTCGAGATCTTGAGTTCAAATACTTAATTTAAAAAATGAGTTCAAAAAATTTTTGAAAAATTTATTCAATGGAATTCCTTTTATTTTCATGAAAGTGTTATGTTAAAAAAGCACATTTTGAAATCTCAAGTCTAAAATTTCTGAACCCCTTTATTATACTGACGGAGAGAAGGATTTTGTGTCCCCCCGTCCACCTCCGTAAGGATACGAGCCCCCCCCCCCCCAATAATTTTTACAAGTCGGCCCCCGTGCAAACAATCATTATTCCAGTGTTCGTCGCCAGCTGTTGCTCTTCTCGATGTTTTTAATAGTTTTGCACACTAGCAAGTTTATTTTTTATTTCCTCCCCTAAACGATTTCCTCTTTTTAATCGGCTTTCTTAGTACATATTATTCTTAATGTATAACAGTTATTTACTAATCATATATAATTACAGATGATACAGAAAGTATGCCTTAGCAAAACGACGTTTTGCGATTCGAAAATTCTGCGGGATTTGTTTGTTTGTTATGGCAAGCCCAGACAAGGGATATCTCCTGTGGGGGGGGGGGGGGGGGGCTTGATTGGATGACTTTTTAAGGAGTTCTAACTTGTATATGTCTATACAAGTTAGGATCCGTTCAAGTTAGGTCGGATAGTTAGGATAGTTCCGGCACAAGTTAGGTCGGTTTCATCTGGATGAAACCGACCAAAACTCCAGACCGACAGTCGCGCGGCCGGGGCCGGAACGTGGGAACTTCAACACTTCAGCCGTCAACCATGTTCAGTGGCTTTATCCACTCAAATCGGTCTGAAAATCGAGCGATTTGCAAATACAGCAATTGAAACACATTATAAGCTTTTGCCAAATTAAGAGCATAATAATGATCTTTTGCTATTGCAGTGTAGCGCCAGGGTTATTGGCTCCCGGTGCGGTCCTTCAGTTTGCCGCCCCATTCTTTTTTAAGTTTCAGCATTCTGCCCTCCATTTCGGCCTTTTAGTTTTCCACCATATTATTTTTAGGTGTCCTGCCGGCCACCATCTTTGTTTTTACCTTGCCGCCCGGGAGGACCCCCCCCCCCCTCTTTATTACGCAACAGTTTTAATTGTACTAAAGTGGAGTAACTGCAGAATTTAGTAAATCAGACTATTGACAAGATTTGGTATTCTAACTATTCATATTATGTATTTTCCGATTTTTAAAAAGTTCTCAACATTTTAATGAATGAAGCAATAAATAAATAAATAAATAAATAAAAGCAATAGAAAGCTAGTTCTGGGAAAGAATGTCTTAAGAAAACAAATTGTGTCTTAAGTTATTCATAAAACTAACTGTCATCAATTTAAGCTTATTTTCAGTTTTTAAAAACAAAAAAATTCGAAATAATTCTGGAAGTTTTTTTAATATGTAATTTGTTTGAGTACTTTTGACAACAGGATGTTAATTATTTTTATTATTTTAAGCTGATTAAAAACATTTGATAGTTAAAATATTTAATACTTTTTTTATTTTAAAAGTATTAAAGCAAGGTTGAAGAATGAAAATTTAGTGTTTTTAAAGAGAACTTTTTAAGTATGCTACAAAAAAATTAAAAATAAAGCTATGAAAAATAAATTATTTAAAATATAAACTTTATTTCACACATTTGGACAATTCTGTGAGTTAAAAAAAATATTTATTTTATACCTGCTAAAAAACTTACATGTAGTAATTATTTTTATTTATTTTAAAGTATAGTGCTTTTAAAAAAACTTATATTCACTTTTCATGAATGAGAAAACATTAAATTAGAAGTGAAAGAGAAGAACAAATATATTTCAGTAATTTGATTTCATATGGTGTACATTCCAACCATTGGATGCAATACGAAATTTGCATGAATGTCATTTATTCTAGCAATCTTCTGTGTTCAGAATTCAATTTTCCCAATTTCTAGTTATCAATTGATGGATGAGTTAAATTGTTTGATCCAATTTTAAATGTCTAATAATAATAAGGGTAACTTTGAAAATCTTTACTTGGAACCAGTGCCGGATTAAGACAGCGCGGGGCCCGTAGCAAATGTTACCAAGGGGCCCCCTGGTCAGTGACGCACCTATATATATATATATATATATATATATATATAGGGGGAGGAGTTCACCCTCACATTAAAGTAATAGAGCTAAATTAAATGAGAAAATAAATAGTGCTAATTATATTACAATTTATGTTTAGTGCTAATTAATGGTATTACTAATGCTAATTAGATGTAAACAAAACTAAAAGGTCCCACGTTTTATATTTGCGAGAGGTTTATCCCAGCCCTTCCTCCACTTTGGGTGAGCTAATCTGTAGGTTTTGTGCGATAATAAAATAAAACACAACTTTTATGAATTTTCTTGATTCAAAATGAAAAAATTTGAGTTAAAATAGTGTGCGGAAAAAATTCCGCAAGACATAGACAGTGAGTAAATAGATAGTGAGACTGGCGATGTTTAAAGTTATTTATTCGTACAACTCAGGTTTTTTTTAATGAATGTTAATGTTCATGGATATATATTTGGAATTTCTAACACTTCCCACCTTTCCCATATGCAAACATATAACTAGACAAGTTTACACACATAAAATAATACTTGTTTCTGTAAAATTTTTAGAACCTTCGAAATCAATATGTATTTTAAACTGTGCCTTTAAACACTATTTTTTCCCCTATAAAAATACATGCTTGTAAAATTATTTCATTATATATCTGGACGGTCTTTACTAATTATAGGTTACATATTTTTAACTTCTCTTAATTTATTTAATGGGTTAATTCATAAGAAATCGAACTGAGGATAGATAGATCTAGCACAATAATACCTCCACCATTCAAAATATACTGCATACACGGAAGGCATTTAAACTGTACATGCTTGTACAGGGGGACTGTTACTTCCACATACCGCTTGGGACACTTCTAAAGGTCATTTCGTTAGTGTTCTACAAGCATATGTACATTACTTTTCAACTTATCCTCGTTAAAATGATATAAAATATTTTGCTCAAAAAAATCTTTATAAGAGGAATAGAATAATCTATATAATAAATAATAAAAAATTCGGATAAAACATTCATTATCGTATTACGTTCAAATGTTTTTGTAAGACATAATAATCTTAAATGTGACAAGTAATTTGTGAGTTTCTTTGTGGGTCAAGAGTATCCGAAAATTCTTTTTGTTTTCAGTTTGCCTGAGGTTATGGCTTCTCGGATGCCCCGACCGTGCGAAGATCCTCTCGGTTCTAATTATTTTATTTGAACGAACGTACTGGCATTCGCGCTCTTGACCTGTGGTTTCGACCGGCCAAAAATGAATTCTTTCATATTTAACGTGGTTAATTTCCGAGATTAATAAGATAATTTATCGTAATAGTGGATTCCCCAAATATAAAAAAGTGACTTACATTCTATATATTATTATTGTTTCAAAAAATAATTCGCCTTTGTTTAAATACTGTAAAATGTAAAATAAATAATTAAGTAAAAACAAAGCAAGCCAACTACCAAAAGCCTTCTAAGATCGTTTACATCCTAGTACACCTTCGAATTTCGCCAAAGCCACCCGCGTCTTTACTGCAAAATAAAAGAACTTTGGGGCTGCCCAATATCCGTTTAAAATACCATCCCCATATTTACTGCAAAACAAAATAACTTTATGTCCAATTTTTAAATAAAAATTATTGTTTCGTGGGGGATTATTATTGATTATGGGGCGCGTTTTTCCTACAATCTTAATCCTATGGATCTCAGCTCTCGGGGAAATGCAGAAGATCAACTCGCGTTCCAGAGAACATCTTTAGAAATAGCCAAAAATATTTTCGTTCTATTGAGTCATTTTGAAAAGTTTGATTACAACTTCATTAAAAAATTCTTTCGACTTTTTACTGAAAAGTCCCTGAAGTGATCGGGACAGATAGACTACAGACTAATGAATAATCCGGCCCACTGACGGATTAATACAATTTTGTGGGTGGAGGCTTGGATGGAAGATTCACATATATATATATATATATATAAATTTTATGGAAGTAAGTTGGGATTGTTTACATTAATTTCATTTTTCTCGGGAGGGGCGGTCACCTCCTCCGACCCCCTCCCTTTAATCCGCCCTTGATCAGACCCTGAGTCTGTTTTTTTGTTTCGGCACTTAGTTTTCTTTCTATATTTTGTTTATTTCTGGATTCAGTCTTCAAATAAAGACAAAAATGTAACATTATTGGTAAGGAATCCATTTTCTAAAGGCCATAGGTGGGTGGTGCAAGGATCTGGATACCCCTCCTCCGTTTGTCCGAGTTTCGCTTTTAGTCAACGAAAAGATAATGATACAGCCTTTCTTTCTGTCTTTCTTTTATTTTCCCCCCTTTTGGATCCTCCCTGAAATTTTTTTCTGAGAACCGCGTTTTTGCTCCACAGTATTGTTGGATATACTCTTGTGTGTGTCCTTATTGCTGACTTTGGAATACTTATTCAGTTTCGTCTAGGTAATGAGTTGACTAAATAATGCAGGCATGCAACAGCCACATTAAATATATTAATGACTATGTCATTTTATCGCTCACCCCGTTTTGAAAATGTGACATAAAAATGAGACACGAAAATGCGTTACGAAAACGCGACATAAAAGTAAGAATAAATGTCCGCTGAAAATGTTAGTATGTGTTACGTAAACCACCGATTTCTATAAGCTCCGTAAGGTTGCATTTATTTGATAAAATGATTGTTTAAAAATTTCATCCGTTTATTTAAATACTATTAGTTCACAACAGCTTTAATCTATTGTTACACTATTTCGTAAGCTGTAGAATATACATCACAAAAATATTTTACATATATTTAAATATTATTAGTTCACAACAGCTTTAATCTATTGTTACAATATTTACTGAGCTGTAGAATGTGCATCACATGTATTTTTCTATAAATAGGTTACAATCCTAAAAATTTCAACATGGGGTTACCAGGTGAAATACACGATAGATGAGACATAAAATGACATAGTCCATTAATATCGTTTTAATATGGCAATCATGAAACTAAAAAATTAGGGGGGTTCAGCGGGGGTCTCCCATTGATGAGGCTCGAACAACCGAGTTATACATATATTCTTTCAATGAGTTGTCTACAACTGATTTACAGTTCCACTATATAGATCTTCAGAAATTGTCTTATCCAAAAAATAAATAAATAAAAAGGAAAAGAAAGAAATAACGAAAGAAAAAAAGATTTACAAGATTTATCTGTTGCCTTAAAAAATCAAGAAAGATGAGTCATGCCAAGCTCATAGATTATAAAACACTTCCGATACAAAATATTTTTGCGCCAAATCTGCTATGTATTTTAGTTAAAACTGGCGAGATTTCGTAGATAAAAAAATGTTGTATTATCACTGTAAATGCAATTCTATGAGACCCTGTAAAAGACCATTAATTTTTTTTAGCGTTTAACTGAAGAATAAAAAATTATATTCATTGTCTTGAGCTAGAAATGTATTAGTGTCTCTCAAATGCCACAGACTGCAATGGGAATTCTTTTGAGTGCTCCTGTAGAACTATTAATAATACGGACGTTATTCTCAATGGAGAGCATCATTTTGAGAGCCTTAGTAATATATATGCCAACTTTGTTTTCTTTCAAAAATCGAATATCTCTAAAATATGTTTTCAAGAATGCCTGCTGATTCAGTCATTCTTGTATCAACAGATACAGGGGGAGACCCCCCCGAACCCCCCCTTTTAGTTCTGTTTTTTAGACTGTGCTATACATTGGATTTTTTTCTCCTGTAAAAGAACTATAAATGCTACATACACCATTTTCAATATGGTACGTGGTACTGTACATAGAAAAAACATAAATTTCGCACAAATCGATGTATATCCACAGCAGTTAGAACACTGGATGGGTGGACATCAGAACAGACAAATGACCGAAATCATAAGGACGTTAACCCGTTTTGGGTTCTAATGCATTAACAAATTTTCGTCGGTCGGAGACCCCCTCCTACTCCTAGGCAGATAGCCCTTAACAAAACACAATACAATAAATCAGTTAATTAAAGTGCGAGTAACGAATTTTCAAAATTTCCAAAGAAATCGACATAGCTTAATATAATTACATTAGACATTTTTCGAGGTACTACATTATTATCCAGGCGATCCGCCAAGACGAGCAACTTTTTCGCCAAGATAAATGCCGGACACATGAAATTATTGATGGTTCGGAATACGATTGCCAACAGTTTGCCAGGAAATTTGAGGGAAAAATAGTTTGGCGTTAATGACCGCCAGGATAATACGTAAATACCTTTTTCGATTTATCGTAAAATAATAAAAATATCGCCAAGTTTGGTTCATTTTTCAAAGCATTTTTTTTTTGCACCCTATTTGGCAATTTATCGCAAAAGTCGCCAACATTGCCGGCTTTTGGCTCAAATTTTGAAGGAGGCACACGATCGTCGTCGGATTATTAGCTAATCACATTGTAGGATAGTATTATATGCTTAAAATAGATGCCTCTCTCTAAACTGCCATTGACTGTATTGTATAGAAATTATTTTGAGTGCTCCCGTATAGAAAAACTTTTAACTATACAGACACTATTTTCGATGCAAAGCTTCATTTTGTAATCCTTCATAACATCCAATTTTGTTTCATTTCAAAGAGCAGAATATCTCTAAAACTAGAAGTCAAAGCCTTTTGTGAAGGCAATTACAACGGGCGAGAGAAAAAACATTTTAAGGAAATTTGTCTTTCATTCAATATATTTAATTTTCATCCACCTAAAATAAATAAGTTCATATTGAATTTTTATTACAGACCCAAATTGAATTTCATGCTCATCTGGAAACGCGCGGAATCTTTTCGCAGTCGAAAGCTTTCGTTTTGTATACATAAACATTCGAATATCCAATAGACGATTTATTTGTGGGGGAAAAAATAATAATAAACTGTGTAATCGAGAGAAATTATTTTAAACGTATTGGAATCCCCCCAATTGTATGACGTCATTTTCACTTAAAATAGGTCATTTTGTCACCCAAATGATTCAATTTTTTGACTCTTGGAAACGAAATGGTGCTGAAAATAGCGAAAAATCGCTTAAAAATGAAGGAACGGGTGGATTTTTAGATTTTAAAATTGACAGATTGTTTGCTATATTTTTTTACAAACTTGTGAAAATTTTCAAGCGGATCGTACAAACGATGTAGAAGTTGTTAGGCTTTTTGCCCTTGACTTTGTAATCTTTTTGCATTCATAGAGGAAAAAGTTTTATCTTGAAGTCGGGGTTCAGCGCAACTACAAGGGGTGATCAAATGAATAGGTACCAAACGTCGCAACAACCTAACCGTTATCATATTTGTCCATGCAGCTATAGGAGCACGTATCGAGACATCTAGGAATGCGATTGAAGCCTTTTGTGTGGATAGGAACATGCGGGGGCCCGCAGGAGAGAGCAGAAACTCTTGTAAAAAGCACTCTACTACGTCCAATTGACGCGGCAGTGCGTGTGAGGACAGGATGGTGTTCACATTGCAAAATTCGACGATTTAGGGGCAGCGAGGCGTTATCTGATTTCTGACAGCGGAAGGTGTTAAACCGGCCACTATTCATCGCAGGATGATGATCGTATACTGGGAAGGCTGTGTGTCCCACAAGTCAATGAGAAAATGGAATGTCCGTTTTCGCCAAGGAACTGGTCACGTTCAAGTGGGAGACGTTGGACCATTCATCCGCCCTACAGTCCGGACATGTCACCCTGCGATTTCCATATGTTGGTTCCACTGAAGAAACCACCTGAAAGGGAAGCGCTTCAACTCGGACGACGTACTCAAGGACGCTGTGACGGACTGGGTCTCGTCACGGCCACAGGAATTCTGGGAACAAGGAATCCTGCGGCTTGTTCGTCAGTGGGATCGTTGTGCTCAGGCCTGTGGTGTATATTTTGAATAAAGTCTACATTTGTACCCACCGTTCTTACCTTTTCATTTGATCACCCCTTGTAGTTAGCAGGATGACACGCTTTAAAGAATAACTTCCCATAGAGTGCAATGTATAGGGACTATTTTGAGTGCTCCTGTAGAAAAAAATCTGATGTGTCCAACACATGACTTCCTTGCACGTCTATTAAATAAAAATGTTTTCTACGCACTTCCTCTAAACTTATTTGTTTGAAAGAGATAAAATATCAATAATAGTAAGGTTTAGCGATTTCTAGCCAAATATTTCGATATCGCCAAGCTGAGTTCAATTTGAAACATTTCCTTCTGACACTTTATTTGGCGATATTTCACCAAAAGCTGACAAACTTGAGATAGTTTGCGAGATTTTGGGGATAGCCAAAGTAGTCATTGACCACAGACTTTCAATGAATTGAATGCATCCATACACCTTAGTCATTTGGCTCACCCTGTAAATAAATTCCCAGTCGATTGCTGTCAAAAAAGATATTGAAAACAGTTGGTATTATAATATAGTTCTAAATACAAAAGTTTAAAATTCTACGGGTTAAAGTTTTAGAGTTATACAAAATACGAAATAATTTTTGGGGCCAAATGTGGCGATATTTCGGCGAAACTCGTCAATGTCGACGACATTTGGCGAGATTTTAAGCATGAACCAAACAATGACAGATTATCGCCAAATTTGGCGATATTTCGCCAAAACTCGCCAAGAACGATGACAAATGGCGATACTTTGGGCATGGACCAAATGACTGACTATCGCCAAATTTGGCGATATTTCGCCAAAATTCGCGAAGGTCGAGGACAGACGGCGACTTTTTGGGCATGTACCAAACAATGACTGTCTACAGTTGTATTATATTGAAGATGTCCATAGACATTAAAGTACTAAAATTCTTTTCGGTGGTCCTGTATATAAACTCTCCAGTAGATTGGAACCAAAAATCGAGATACACAACTAGATGTTACAACATTCTTATATATGAAATTTCATAATAGTTTTTGAGATTTGAGAGTTAAATATGCACACACGTACACCAAAAGTCGCCACGCCAAGCTTGGCGACTTTTGGCATAGTTCTTGAGGGAGGCACGTGACCGTGGTCGGACCATTACCTAACTTATGTGGTAGGACGGTATTGTGCTTGAAATGGATGAATGCCAGTAAAATTGCCATTGACCGTAATGTATTGGAAATCTTTTGAGTGTTCCTGTAGCAGAACTACAAATGATAAAGACACTTTTTTTAATGGAGAAATTCATTTTCTAACTCTTTACAGCATACATCACTTCTGAGTCGTTCTAAATAGCCCAATACCTCTAAAAAACGCTTTGATGAATTTCGGGCCATAGAGCGTAATGTATTTCGAATCTTTTGGGCGGTTCTGTAGATAAACTATCCAGTCGAATGGAATCGAAAGGGGAGGTGCACAACTAGATGTTACAGCAATCCTAAATATAAAGTTTCAACATTCTACGCCTAATAGTTTTTGAGATATGCGAGTTTAATGAGTTTCGGCCCATTGAGCGTAATGTATTTCGAATGTTTTGGGCAGTCCTGTAGATAAACTATCCAGTCGAATGGAACCAAAAGGAGAGGTGCACAACTAGATGTTACAACTATCCAAAATATGAAGTTTCGACATTCTACGCCTAATAGCTTTTGAGTTAGGCGAGTTTAATGAATTTCGGCCCATAGAGTGTAATGTATTTCGAATCTTTTGGGCGGTCCTGTACATAAACTATCCATTCGATTGCCACCAAAAGGGGAGGTGCACAACTAGATCATAGAACAATCCTAAATATCAAATCTCAACATTCTACGACCAATAGTTTTTGAGATATGCGAGTTACATACATACGTACGTACGTACGTACAGACGGCATGGAAAAACTGGCCACAACAGACTCGCCGCTGGTCAAAATGAGTTGCAGACGCGTTAATAGGATCGTGCATGCTAACCTACGATAGGATGCATCGAAAAAAATTTTAAAATTAAATTTAGAGGTAGTCAAAATCGGTTTTTTTGTCGAAATTTGGCCCCCAAAATTTTTCGGGATCACATTACTTCCTTATACTACGTACAAGGAAGTAAAAATCAATAAATGCTACATAGATCCTTTACAATAGGGTACATGGTACTGCAGATAAGAATAACATATATAAATTTCGTAGAAATCAATGCCTATACACGCGAGTCAAGCACGGACAGACAGAGAAACCGAAATCTTAAACACTTTTCTACCTTTTTGGAAAGTGTCAAAAAAGCTAGATCTTGAGAGGGAAAGACGAAAACTTTCAAGGTAAAGGCGCGGGGCCCCCAAAAGCGCGGGGCCCGTAGCATTTGCTAAATCTGCTATATTGTTAATCCGGCACTGCTTGGAACTCATTCAATAATTATTGTGAACAAAAGAATTTAAATTCTGATTTATATTATTAAATTTTATTATTTTTATTATATGCTGAACACATCTATCCTAATCCACTTACACTGGCAGTCCTTTTCTGTTTAAAAGTTTGTACCAATATAGGTAAAACATCCTATATGAATATGATCCAGTAATTGTGGTCCAGTAGTGATAGTGTGATAAAATTGAAGAACATAAATTAGCAGTCCCTCTGCCTTCCCCTACTGCCTAACAAATCATGTCTGGGTAAAAATTTCTGAAACCTTCTTCAATAAATGTACTATTCTTATAAATAATAAACATGTAAGTTATGTAATTTCGAGCAAAAAAAAAAAAAAAAAATTAAGCAGAAAATTCAAAATTACTTTTATTAAAACTTCTTTTTTTTTAAATCAAACTTCTAGTTATCTACAGATTTAATTCACATATTTGTGCCATGCTTAGAGCAAAATATTATCAACAAATCCTTTTTCCTATTTCGCTTATACTTACTTCTACAGGATATTTTCTCCAAAAGATCAGGGGAAAAAACTAAGACAAATTGGAAAAAATCTAACTATGCATTGTAGTCAGAACACATATTACAACTCTACATGTTAAAGTTTCGGGGATCAGATAGTTTCAAACCAGTGTCTATATATGTTAGCTACCTGTACATTCTCGTGGAACCCCCAGGGATCACTCTAGAGCGTTTCAGGGGGGCGGCCCGCCCTGGTGCCCTTTTCCCGGTAAAATGCCGCCCTCCTAGCCCTTTTCCTTGATAAAATTCCGCCCTCCTTGCCCTTTTTCTCGATAAAATTCCGCTTTTTTTTTCCCAATCAAAATGCCGCTCTCCTTTTCTCCACCCCTCCTTGTTTCCCCTTTTCTTTGATTCTTGTTACCATTGCTGGCGCTCGGCTAGACCCCAAAAAAGCCTCTCTCCAACAACAACAACAAGGAAGTTGATTTGTTTATTCTCTTATCAATGATGTGTGGGTGAGGAGGGGGGGGGGGCATCTGCTCAGTCGCTGCTCTTCTCCCTCCCGACCCGAGAGGGTTAAAACCGTTCGCTGTAGCTTGAAGTCCAGAGAGAGAGATTAGAGAAACAATCTGTCATCCAGGAGAGTAGTCATAACAATACATTATTTCCTACTGTAAATGGCGCTTTACCGTGTTTTATAAATGCTGTAAGTAATTAATAAACGCTACTTGGTTATTGTTTATTTTTTCAGATTTTCAAAACACATTCATCCAAACTTAAGGCTGGCTGCACAGAAAGTTCAAGACAAGGGCAATTCCTGAAGTGTGGGGTGACCCCCCCCCCCTACACATACTCCTCCCCGTCGGTGTACTAAAAAGAATAGGAAAAAATTGATTCATTGACAGGGTGTTCAGCAGTCAGGAAATACTACTTGAAAATATCGAATTTCGGGTAGGCATCGTGACCAAATTGATGACCAATAATCTGAAGTAGAAAGGCCATGCAATGATTACACTAAAAGCAATCATTAAGAACAACTTGCAAGAGTGCATAATATCCATTTCAAAACAACGGAAGCTGCTGTGATTTATGTGGCTAAGTCTAAGCTTATTGTTTACTAATTCACAGCTGCATACTTATCAAACATAACATCCTTACGGGAAATCATTTTGAACCCCCTTCTTTTCTCCCCAACTGAAAGCGTAATGTGCCAGATGGCCCTTTTACATTACTGAAAAACAAACATTCCAGGGGCATCTTTCAGATCACGCAAATGAAAGAAAACAGAAAATATAATTATTTATAAAAGGGCATTTTATCTGGGTGTATTAAAAAAAAAAAAAAAAAAAAAAAAAAGGCTGATTGGAATTTTGTGAAGGAACAGTTATACATCCTGTTTTGTAAAGGGTTCTTTAAACATCGATTTTGACTTCATTGTATTGTCTCCTGTATAAGGAAAATAGTATGGTAAGGAAGGAGAAAAAGTTTTGGCAAATAAGAATGGAAAAACGGACCGACATACCAAACCGTAGGGGGCAGAAAAAGGGCTGCCAGACGTTAAAGGGTTGCTGGGTGCCGCGCCCTGTTTAATCGGTCGAGATTTCACACTGTGGAATGTGAAATGGGATAAATATAGGTCAATCATTGCTCAAGGCTGGAAAAAAAAAGGGGGGGGGGGTAGAAATAGTGTAATACTGCATTTCTTCATTCTTGGGAGTGAACAACAAAGCATAGGAGTGATTTTATTGGGATTTAATGTTTTTTTAAAGAGCGGTCATAGGGGTACACTACAGAGAAATGCTATCGGCATAGGCAGGGCCATAGCGAGCAAAAAATGATAGAAGACTGAAAATTTATAACTTAATTAAATTTTTAAACTTAATTAATGTATGGGCACATCTTACAGACTGGGAATTTTCTGTTTGGAAATACCATATAAAAATGTACATTTGTATTTATTTAATCTTCCAAAAATTATAATCATTACTGTAAAATTCTGTACCCCCCCCCCTTTTTTTTTAACATAAATTTGTGATTTACTGTAAAATATTTAAGGAATAAAACCCCAGGTCAGTGTTTTTGGGATATTCTGTGTACACTGACAAGTAATTTTTCTTTAATGGTATAAGCTGAAATTAATTTTTAAAAATATAATCTTAGCTAATTTCTCCTATCTATAATTATCTGCAACTTATTTTTGATTTCCCTTCAATTGTTGAAATTTAACTAGATTTAAAAATTGCATTTTTCACATCTTTAGTATTAGAGTATTTCCAGTCGAAACTGACAGACATTGTAATATCTAAAAATTACTAAAGTTTGAATTTGGGGTGTAAATAAAAGTGTTTAGTACCTGCAATTTAAAATCAAAACTACCATGGCCTACGTTTATTATAAAATCTATTTTTTAATCACTTAAAAGTAAAAGATTTAAAGCTTTATATTTTTAATTTTAATCAATTTTTTTTTTTTAAATATTGCTCCAGGTTATGACTATCCCGGATGTTCGGTGAACAGGAATTATTCAGTTTTGGCCAACTTTTTTTAAGGGAACTAACTATACCCATTTTATTTTTTAAAAAATATTCAATTCTATTTCATGATTGCTTTCTTGCTCAAAAATGAAATAGAAAATTGGAAGAAGTTCATAAAATAAGGAAAGATTCACAGAAATAGAAAAAATTCACAAAATTAGGTAAAATTTCACAAAAATAGGACCCTGGGAAAGAAACCTGGACTGACCCCTGCTAGAGGTCAAGTCGCCCGGGACAAACCTTTGTTTTGGCGCTCCCTTCTTTCCATTTCAACTTTGACGTAACAGCACTATGCCTGGGCAAGTGTCCCGTTTCCCCTCCACTAGTTGCAGACTAGCATATATACAGAGAGAAAAGTTGCAGTGACACTGAATACGATAAAGTTTGAATCTAAAATGGAATGTTTTCTGTCATTTTCGGGTTTGAAAATTGGCGTAATTATTAAAAATTTGTCGGCAAAACCAGATTCCCGTTATTTTACGATTACAAAATTTATTTTTTTTATGCTTTTTTTTGTTGAAATAAAGCATAATGGCCGCCTTACACAATTTTTGTAAAAGTGTAGATTTCATTGAATGAAAAAATTTGGTTTCAAAATTTGTTTAATCATTTGCTTAAAAAATTGCTATTAAGAAAACACATTTTCGGACATAAGAGTATGTTTATAAAAGCTACCCTTATGTGTTTGTAGACAATAATTAGAAAAGTTGCCCTTTTTGTGTGATGTGATATGCCCTTTTCCAAACACTGCCCTTTCTCTATAATGTGCACCCTGCCCTTTTTCATTTCTAGAGTGATCCCTGGAACCCCAAAGTACCTTTTTAAATTCCCCCCTGTCGACCCTTTTTTTCTAGAGTCAACACTATTCTAATCACCTCCTCTTGTAAGTTAACCATTTTTTTATGCCTATATAGCTATACATGAAAAATGTTAAGTGCCAATTATTTTATATGTAGACTCCTCACCGCCCCCCTCAAAAAAAAAAACCTTTAAATTCAATAAATGCAGATTTAATATGAAGAAGCATTGTATTGTTGGCTGACCTTTTTTCTAAAAAAGTAAATGGATATATTCGCTTAGTATATACAGGCACGTATCCAGAAAACAGTTTGGAGGGGGGGGGTGTGTGTCCAAACGGTAAAAAAGGTTGAATTTTTCACAAAAAGACTATCATTTTAGTAACAAAAATGAAATTTTCGGGGGGGGGGGGGGGGGGTGTCCTTGACCCCCTAAATACGTTCTTGAGTATATATATATATATATATATATATTCATATAGTGCCTCTTTATATTCTGACGTGCCCTTGAAAGCTTAAATTGCCCTTTTTTAAGGACTAGCACCCTGCCCCTTTTTCATCCTAGGATGATCTCTGCTTCCTTGTTTCATAAAACCCATCTTTGGAATGGAAATCCATCTTAAAATATCCTACTTAAACTATTTTACAATCTTCGCCATAGTCAAACTACACTTCACCTTTATAAATACCATTTGGAAAGTGTATCAATCTATGAGTGTACAATATTTGTCTTTTCTGTTCTGTAAAACACTTCTTCGGAATGAAAATCTATATTTAAATTGCCATACTAAAACTATTTTACAATATTCGCCAGGCGTTTCTAACTATTCTCAATATATTTATAAAAATTGAAAAGTGATATGGCACGTAGACAAATCGTGTCTACATCAAAAACAGTGATCGAGCAAAATAGCAGGACTTAAGTGCTAATGAAAGCATTATATATGACTATTTCTGAGTAGGAGGGCAAGAGCAAGCCATTTGTGAGACGGCAGAGCAGCATTATGTCCAGTGTCTGCAACATAATCTCAAACAGTTGCAAATGTTCTGCAGGCATCTTACCCAAATCCGACACATCATAGTGAAATGCAAAATCGATACAAAAATTGTGTGAAAAGTCAAGAGAGAAGGCATGGCATAAAAGGCAGTCAGCTTTAATTATTCTGTAGAACATATTGTTTTTACTAAGGATGAAATCTTCTGTGACATACATCAAACTTTTATGCACTTTCTGTTTCTGGGTTATACTGCTATCATTAAAAAAAATTTTTAAATGAAATATAATGCTAAATTTTCCTTTTTATAGGCAATTCTGAGCTTTTAAAGTGAAATACACACACACACACACGCATTCACGCGCACGCACACACACACACAAAAAAAAATAAATAAAACGTGCGGACAATTTTCTCATTGTAAATAATCAACTCATATGCCCTGCTGGCCTCAGCCAGACCCATCAAACATTTTAATACAGCACATTCACTGCAATTAAAATCAAAAACTGACACAATAATTTAAAATCAGAACTTAAAAAAAAAAAAAAATTAAATGAAGTTAAAAAATAAAGTGAGTCGTCCAATGCTGAAACAATATATAACTTTAACTCTACGCTTCAATAAGTACCTTTTAATAAAAATTTTAATTAGGAAGAAAAAAAGGGCACCCAATCGGTAAAATGATATTTCATATGGAATGATTTTTCCACTCTTGAAAAAAATAGGACAACCATGTTTTTCATTTTACTACATACAGTTTATCGATTATTTCGCATTCCATAAAAAATGCTTTTTAAATAATTGAAATGAATTGGGTATTGTAAATACAGTCAACTCCCTTTAATCTGCAGACCTATATCCACAGTTGATTTTTTAATGTAAACAAACAAATCGATTTTGAAAAAATCGAATTTCAATGTGTTCAGTGAGTTAGTAAGTACTAAATTTTATACAGGATTTTTTTTTTTTTACCCCCAGGCAAAATAGGATCACCCTACATTAAAGGGGACAACAAAATATGGAAGAGTATCCATTAAATAAAATTCAAAATATTACCGTAATTGATCTCTTAGATTTAGGCTTTGGTGCTTTGTTAGGGAGTGCTATTTTCTTTGACTTAAAAGATGTAGCTGTTATGTTTCTTCGCCTACCAACAGGTCGCCCAACCTTCAAATGGGTTCGTTGAAAATCCATCTGCCTTTTCTTTGCCATTTTCCTTTTAAATAAAAGAACATTAATACTTTTTAAATACCAAATACACAGGATATATTTCTACAGTAACTATTTATTAATTAACAATTATATAAATAGAAAATGCTAGATACAGTCAGGGTCAGCATTCATTTTTATGAACCTGAAGGAAAAACTTAAATGGTTCTTAAAATTGTCTCTGGGAGTGTATTCAGAACCACTTGAGATTTTTAAAAATGATCATTGACTGTACTAAGGCTGATATTGCTCTGATACATCAAAAAATACCAATGCAAATGAAGGACCATAACATCAATGTCTGGTGCCGGTAATAGATGTTTTTCTATGTGGTGCAAAATACAAAAATGCACTTGCTGGTAGGATTGCTTAGATTACTGCTAGGACATTAATAAAATCACTGAAATAAAAATGGAAATTAATTTTTTTGTAACAAATTTCTTACTGTAGATTTTTTTTACATGCCCAATCAGGAATGTGGCCCCCCAAAAAAACAATGTTTGGTTGAAAATTTTACATGCCCTAGGCATGTCGGCAATAGATTTTTCTGGCCCTAGTGCTCATGCTTTTAAATTTTGCTTTCTATCACAAATTTAAAGAAAAATACAATCTACCTTACTCTTATTTATTTTTTATTTTATAAATATACTCTTAATTTTTTAACACAAAGATAAATGTCAAGTGGATAAGCAAGTTTATTTTCTTTCCGACTCTCTTCGTACCTCCGTCCAGATCAACCCATCTGCAATATCTGATGATGGGCTGTTGCTATGGAAGCTAGTGATGTAACGAATATTCGGCCACTATTTGGTATTCGGCCATTTTGCCAAATATTCAGTTGACCAAATACCAAATAGGTTTTCAGCCGAATTTCTTATGGCTGAATATTGCTATGTATTCAACCAAATAATTTTAAAACAATGGATAAAATTATTTGTAACATAATTTTTAAAATGTATTTAACACACAATATTATATCATTATACTTTAATATGTTAATTTTATACTATGAAATATCTCATCTTATTCAATTTCATTAAATGCAATCATAGTGTATTTAATGATATTACAAAAGTAAAAACTTTTCTTTCTGATGACATTATAAATCAGCCGGGCTTATTTATTTTGAATTAAAGCAGGGGTAAATGCTTTTTTCACTTTTCTCATTAGCAGTTCATCCAGAGATGTCATGTTAAAATCATTAAGGACACATAATATTGTTACAAATTTTCGAGGCAACCCGCTGTTCGGGGCTTAAAATAGTTTAAAATTCGTATTCTACGCTTCAAATAGTTAAATTTAGCTTTTGTAGCATCAAAATCGGCCAACTAGAACCGGAGATACAGAGATTTCGGTTTCCCCATTGTTTTTCTATGGGTTTCTAGAAATTTAGAGAAATATGGGTCCTAGGGCCGTGGGGCCCTACTTCACTTTTGGCGACATTTTGGTCATTTGGCGTAATTTTCCCAATAGGACCTGAAAGTTGGTTTTTCGACATTAAAAACATATAATAACCTAACATTTCTCTTCTATGACATAATCAAAATTCCTGCTTTATGTTGAATCTTCGAGAAATAGACTCTGCGCCACCTCATAGCCTCATATTTCTCATAGCTTCTGCGCCACCTATAAATATGAGTGTTTCTTCGGCCCCAGGGCAGTGTGAGCTGAGACCCAGTTCAGTGTGTGAGTTAGCTCCCGCAGTGTGTGGAGTGATCTCCAGTCGAGAGCTGATAGAGCTGCCGATGTACACGGTGCTTTGCTCTGTGATAGAAGCGGTGTTTCCGCGTGCGCTTGCGAAGCTGTTTTAAAGTGCTGTGTGTAAATTCTTGATTGCTGAGTCTTGAGGGACTGTTTATGTCATCCCTCGAATATTTCCACTGAATTTTTACCTGTGAATGTGATGTTTTTATGTTAGAATTACAGCATTTGTGAAAGCTTCGGTACTGAGTGGACTGTTTTAAACAAGCTACTGGCCGTTCGTGCCTGTGAATTTTGTAAAGCTGATTGTTCGACAAAGTTCTAGAAGCAATAAAGTTTGTGTTCCATCCTGACAAGTGACTTTTTACTAAAACTTTCTACACCAACTGAACTTTGGAACGATGAACCCAGGAAACAAGCAGAGTATTCTGCAACATTTGGTATCAGAATCGGGGTTCTAAAGTAAGACCTTAATTTTCCAGTTTAAGGTTTTGACAAGAGGAAAGATGGAAGAACGACTTCAAAAGCTCATGAATATGATGCAGGAGATGAAGTCCTGACAAGACGAGATGAAAACCGGATTAGAAGAGATGAAAGCCGCGCAAGATGAGATGAAAACCGGACAAGCTGATTTAGAGAAGAAATTAGAAACCAGACTAGAACAGATGAAAGCCAATCTGGAAAAGAAAATTGAAGCCGGACAAGACGAGATGAAAACCGGATTGGACGAGTTAAGAGCTGCATATGAGGAAATGAAATCTGGACTGGAGGAGAAAATTGAGAAAACCCAGAAAAATTTAGAGTTGGAAATCAAGCAAAACCAACAACACTGGAAAGAAATGAAGGAAGAGAGAATAACTAGTTTAGAAGAAAGCCAAGCGAAAAGTGTGAAAGAATTGCAAGATAATGTGAAAAGTTTGAAAGAAAATATAGCTGCGAAAATAAGTGAAGAGTGTGAAGCTAAAATTGAAGAAAAACTGGACTCTCTCGTCAAACTGGAAAAATTACCGGAAAACATCAGGTTGTCATCACGCCGCCCAGCAGTGAAAGTAACTCCTTATCACGAAAAGACTCCCTGGGAAGCATACAAGACCCAATTTTTAATTGTCGCCAAAGCGAATGGCTGGGATGACTCTGAGAAAGCGAACCAACTGGCCGCTTCTCTCAGCAGAGACGCAATCAACGTACTACAAACCATCGGAGCGACGAAGATAGGAGATTTTGACGCCCTTGCAAGTGCCTTGGAGATGAAATTCGGAGAGAAGTGCCAGAAAGAATATAGTAGAATGCAACTTAAGTCAAGGATGCAGAGATCTGGCAAGACCCTTCAAGAGCTGGTTTCGGACATAGATAGGCTGTTTCATCTAGCCTAGGGCAGTTATCCTGATAATGTTCGAGAAGAAGTTGCAGTGCAACATTTTATTGAAGGCCTCTTGGACTCTGAAAGTCAGAAAGCATTGATCTTGGCAGATAATAAAGATCTCAGGTCCGCATTCGTATTCGCTATGAAGAGCTCAGCTGGCCGTAAGAAAAGAGCGGCATAATGTTAGAGCTGCGTCGTTCCAGGAGCCTACGGATGGAGAAATGGAGAGATTAGTGAATAAATTAAAGACCCTTGAAAATCTGGTGGAACGACAAGTACCATAATTTCGGGTAGATAAGCCGTGGCTTATGCGTGTTAAAAGTTGAAATTTAACTTCTGCGGCGTGTCTACCGGGGCAGTGTATCTGAAGGATTTTTTTTCTTCCTGTCATTACAACTTCCTTGATTAATATCGTATGTTATTATGCACCAGCGAACGGTTAATTCAGAATTCGATACCATGTTTATCTTTTGATCGGTGAAGGATGGTCTGATATAAACATGCCCCAGCTCTTGCAAATTCCAACAATCTGAGGTTTTTCCGATCACGTGGCACTGCTTTGTGCTTATTTGTTGCTGTGCTCATTTTTATCGTTCATGCTTGTTGTATTATTATTATATTTAAGCGATGTAACAATCCAAGTCAATCCATTGCATTTCCTTAAAAACTTACCTTCCTTAAAGAAATGATATTAAATTCATTTCTTGCTGTGCAAAATTGAGTTTCTCGTACTGAAATACATTATTACAGATTTATGTTCTTCAGAACGGTTAACTAGGATAGTTTCTAGGTTCGTCAATACTCTATATCAATACTAAAATGGTTGGCGACAGTCGTTGGAGCTTGGTGGTTGCCAAGCTCCAGCGACTGTCGCCGTGCTTACATGGGGCACACACCGTCTCGGTTGATTTTACCTAAATCCAATGGGGGATAAAGCTTGACCGAGAAAGAACAATGAAGAGAAAAATTATAGACTTAAGGACCATTTTTCCGGAAACAGTCTCGTTTTCATACAGGATGCCATTAGCCTTCACCAAGCCGGCTAAGTACTATGGAAAATAAATGTCGTCTTTCATATAGCAACAAAATTTTTTTTTGAAAATAACCAACGGAAAATTAAAAGGAAATAAATTAGAATATCAAATAGATATGAAAATAACTGCTTACTTTATAAATGGTTATTTAATCGCTATGGATACCGTGTTCTCAGAAGATTTTGGTTGGAGGTTGGCTGGTATTGAGACCCTTGGGGTTTTGCGGCACAAACATAAACAAAATTTTCTGACCGTTTATGTTGCCATAAAACTATTCTGATTTTCAACAGCTTTTACTCATGGAGTTGTGGAAGCGCAAGGGGATAACGGAGAGGTTAACGAGGACGTCCCCAAATACTAAGGTGATCACCAGACTTTTGTAGTCAGAATCGGGGACATGTACCCGATTCTGACAACAAAACTGGAGACATTTATAATTAATGCAATAATTAACAGTATTTTAATTGAAAAACAATGCAATAATTAAAAATTGTCCCCAGTTCCATTTTTACATTCTGGGGACAATTTGAAAAACGTCCTGAAAATGGGGACTGTCCCCGGAAAATGGGGACGTTTGGTCACCCTACCAAATATAGATCTTTTTTCAATTTTGTCCCCAAAAATACTTTGACTTCTTGGGGACGCGAAAAGTCCCCAAATTTAAAGATTTGTACTTTTTCCCTAAAAGTTTCCGTTTAGTTTATTTATTTCAGAAAAAACTGAAGGGAAAAAAATAAAACAACTAAAAGCGCCTTCTACTCAGAGAAACAATGAATTTAAACGTTATATTTAAACAGTTAAATTATATTTAAACTTGTATATTTATACAAGTTATTATATATATTTTACTGTGTAATCTGTGTTATTTTACCTTTTAAAATCAGTTTAAATTTCTGCCTTTATCTTGTTTAAAAAAAGGTTTAACGTTGCTAGTTTTATCCCATAAAGATGTTTTTCTCAGAAACAGGCTTTTGTCAGTTTTCCCACTTAAAAAAAATAAATGAATAAATAAGTATAAAAAAGTAATTTATTTTTAAATATTTAACTGAACATGTAAATTATAGGTACTTAAAAAAAGTTAGTAAAATGATTGTTCTTTCATATTACAAGTGCTGTAAAATAATTTTATACTTTTTAAATAACATAAATTTATGCATTGAAGTTATGAAATGTGCATAGAAAATATAATTTGTGTAGATTTAGATAAGCCCTACACAAGTCCTTCGTCCAAGGCAACCATCCCTAAGAAAATACATCTCGTTTAGGTTTAGCTTAAACACAAAAGAAACAAACAAGCCCTACTCCTAGTTACGCCCCTGATTTAAAAACAAATCTTTATTTACAGCAATCTTTCATTATAAATACGTTACTAAAATATCAAAATACAGATAAAATCCGAATGCACGACTTTAAAAAAATCATGCATTTTTATGCTTTGCAATATAAAGAAATTATTTTTAAAAATCTTAACTACTGTTTTCTTATAATGGTTTCTTCAGCTATAAAAGTAAATTTTACAGTCTGAAATATTTACGCATGTATCTGCTTTATGTTGTGTTACGGACCAAATGATGCATAAATGCATAAGATTAGAAAACCTTCTATTATTAAAGACCTTTTGGTGCTAAGCAGATAATATTTTTGCACTTATTTAATTGAACAAAGCTGAAGTCAGGTTTAACAATATAAAAAATGGGTCAGGTCATAAAATGAATAATTTTTAATTTTAAATATTCATAAGTATAGTAAATTTTAGATTTAAAATTTTCTTAGTCATACATTACGCTAGTTACAAGTACAGTTGTACACATTTAAGTAAATTTTAAGAAATGTTTCCTCTAATACAACATATTTCCATAACATTTATCTTTTTTAAGTTTCATGAGCACTTTGCCCTATGACATGTGGTAAAATGAGTAAGTATTCTATTGCATAAACTGTCATATTTAAAGAATATTAAGCAAAATACTAAGCAAACACTGATGTTATTTTATGCATTTTACATATTTGTATTTAAGTAATTATCATTTCATTTCTTCTATTTATACATTTAAAACATCAAAAATTGGTTCTGAGAATTCAGTATCATCAATATTGTCACCATTCATTCCAGGGTTCTGGATTACCGCGCGGCAGTCGATCTGGAGCTTAGGGCGGTTTTCTCTGGATGTCACATGAATACGCGTTTGAACCCCCTTAGAAAGTTCTCCTTCCAAGGCATCCCCTAGGCAGATACCCCACGTGTAGTGTTTGACTTAAATATACAATACAATGTATCCATTCACTTTATTATCAAATGACCAAAGAAAATTTGGCACTGCGAAATATTCATAAAAGTATTGTATGATCTGTTTTGCATAAGTTATCGGTTATGTACTTGTAGAGTTCAGCCATTATGAGAACGGACTAAGATATCCTCCTCCATTTTTCCCGCGCACATATACTCCACAAAAAAAGAGAGATATTGTACAATTACGAATATAAATAGGGTTTTCGACCTACATTGCCATGTGATTCCGAATCCTTATTATTTGTCCTACCTCCCCTTAAATTTTGTTCCAATAATTATAGGACACCTAACAAAACACGGGCTCAAATATTAGGCCTCAAAACTAAAAGAGTACTGTCGATTTGTCCAACACATTTTATTGGCGTAACTGGCCTGATTTTCTAGGGTGGGCTGCGCTCCTTTTACCTTCGCGGTAGTGTAGTAAGTTAGAATATGTAATTTAGTATATTATTATTAATTTGTATATTATACGTCCCGCAGCAGCAAGCCCGTACCCAAGGAGTGGATTTTGGGGGACAGTGCCCCCCCCCCCAGAAAAAAAAATACCACCCTTCCAAAACCTCTTTGGAACCTCCCCTTTGGAAAAATTTCACCCTACTCCCAAATTTGCAAAATAGACAGAAAAGTGATTTGAAAATAAAACAGTTAAAGTTAGAACCAATTTCAAAAGTTTAAACATTTTTTAAAGAATAAATCACGCTTTCAACTTGTGAAGTATATACAACAGGTGTGTATTTTCAACATTAAACCAAGTTTTTTAAAACCACAATGATTATTGATATTAAATGGCCGAAAAGAAGATATTGCCTTGCTTGCATTTAACTACGTAAGATATTGTTAAAACTTCCATATGATTTTGTTGACCGGTTTGTCAACATGGACAAGCGATTTGTCTACATTGTTGCTTCAGTATATCATATTTGCGTATCTAGCGACGTTAACTAAATATAGAATTACTATAAATTGAGTGTTTAATGCATTTGCACATGTGAAATATCAAGTTTAGGTTTTGGAACAATGGGAGTGTTTTCAAGAGCATACCTTAAAAAAAAGAGAGAGAATGAAAAAAATGTGCGGCATTACTGCACATTACTTTTACAGCAGCGATAACTAAAAGTTAGTTTTAGTTTGTCAACAAAATTGATTAGGTTATAAAATTAAATATTAATTAAATGAAAAACGAAATTCAACTAAAATACATGGTGGTGGCAAAAAGTCCTGAACACATCCAATTTTTTTTTTTTTTTTTTTCCCTAATTTTCGTGGTTTACTGAATTTTTCATTGTGAAATTATCGTCATTTCTTAAATATTGTTAGTGATTCTAATTTGCTTCCAATACATTCCAACAAGGCTGAAAAGTGTTCATGAGTCAAATTTGACCGCCTGTTCTGTCTGTCCGTCCGTGCTCCAACTTCCGTAAAAACAGAGAGTATTTACACTATTTATAATGATTTCGAGGCATGAAATTGATGTTTAAAATATGTATAATGGTGCTTAAAATATTGAACATAAAGCAGGGGTCGATTCAGGATTTTTTCCACGGTCCCATTTTCGTTAAAACTGTTAATTTTGGGGGAATTTGAATAATTTTTTGTGAATTTCAACATATTTTGGGGAATTTTCATAACAATATTTGTAAAAGTCACGTTTTTCTTAAAATAATTTACAAAACAAATTAAAAGATAAGGTAAAATGCCAATAAAGAGTTGTTTTAAATATTGTATTTTTGCGAAGGGGACATTTAAATGGATTGTAATTTTGTGAAGGGGCCATTTGAATGAATTGTAATTTAGTCGCTTTTTGATTATTATTACTGTATATTTCCTCTGAAATCTCTATCCAAGAAAAAATTAATTTTTCCATATGCATAAATTGTATATAATTCTGCAATATTCCATAGCAAATTTATGCTTTATATGCGCTAATGGAAAATTATGACTAAATGTGATTTTTGTTGATTAATGTGATGTAAATTTCAGTTTTCTTGAAATTTTTCCTCATTGTGTGACAATAATATATGTAAAAAATCTGATGTGTCCAACACATGACTTCTTTGCACGTCCATTAGATCAAAAATATTTTCGATGCACTTCCTCTAAATTTATTTGTTTGAAAGAGATAAAATATCAATAATAGTAAGGTTTAGCGATTTCTAGCCAAATATTTCGATATCGCCAAGCTGAGTTCAATTTGAAAGATTTCCTTCTGACACTTTATTTGGCGATATTTCACCAAAAGCCGACAAACTTGAGATAGTCAGCGAGATTTTGGGGATAGCCAAAGTAGTCATTGACCACAGACTTTCAATGAATTGAATGCATCTATACACCACAATGTATTCAAAGTCATTTGGCTCACCATGTAAATAAATTCTCAGTCGATTGCTGTCAAAAAAGATATTGAAAACAGTTAGATATTACAATAGTTCTTAATACAAAGTTAAAAAATCTACGGGTTAAAGTTTTAGAGTTATACAAAATAGGAAATAATTTTTGGCGCCAAATTTGGCGATATTTCGGCGAAACTCGTCAATGTCGACGACATTTGGCGAGATTTTAAGCATGAACCAAACAATGACAGATTATCGCCAAATTTGGCGATATTCCGCCAAAACTCGCCAAGAACGATAACAAATGGCGATACTTTGGGCATGGACCAAATGACTGACTATCGCCAAATTTGGCGATATTTCGCCAAAACTCGCCAAGGTCGAGGACAGACGGCGAGATTTTGGGCATGTACCAAACAATGACTGTCTACAGTTGTATTATATTGAAGATGTTCATAGACATTAAGGTACTGAAATTCTTTTCGGTGGTCCTGTAAATAAACTCTCCAGTAGATTGGAACGAAAAATCGAGATGCACAACTAGATGTTACAACATTCTTATATATGAAATTTCATAATAGTTTTTGAGATTTGAGAGTTAAATATGCACACACATACACCAAAAGTCGCCAAGCTTGGCGACTTTTGGCATAGTTCTTGAGGGAGGCACGTGACCGTGGTCGGACCATTACCTAACTTATGTGGTAGGACGGTATTGTGCTTGAAATGGATGAATGCCCCTAAAATTGCTATTGACCGTAATGTATTGGAAATCTTTTGAGTGTTCCTGTAGCAGAACTATAAATGAAAAAGACACTTTTTTTAATGGAGAAATTCATTTTCTAACTCTTTACAGCATATATCACTTCTGAGTCGTTTGAAATAGCCCAATACCTCTAAAAAACGCTTTGATGAATTTCGGCCCATAGAGCATAATGTATTTCGAATCTTTTGGGCTGTCCTGTAGATAAACTATTCAGTCGAATGGAACCGAAAGGGGAGGTGCACAACTAGATGTTACAACAATCCTAAATATAAAGTTTCAACATTCAACGCCTAACAGTTTTTGAGATATGCGAGTTTAATGAATTTCGGCCCATTGAGTGTAATGTATTTCGAATGTTTTGGGCAGTCCTGTAGATAAACTATCCAGTCGAATGGAACCAAAAGGGGAGGTGCACAACTAGATGTTACAACTATCCAAAATATGAAGTTTCGACATTCTACGCCTAATAGCTTTTGAGTTAGGCGAGTTTAATGAATTTCGGCCCATAGAGCGTAACGTATTTCGAATCTTTTGGGCGGTCCTGTACATAAACTATCCATTCGATTGCCACCAAAAGGGGAGGTGCACAACTAGATCATAGAACAATCCTAAATATCAAATCTCAACATTCTACGACCATTAGTTTTTGAGATATGCGAGTTACATACATACGTACGTACGTACATACGTACAGACGGCATGGAAAAACTGACCACAATAGACTCGCCTCTGGTCAAAATGAGTTGCAGACGCGTTAATATGATCGTGCATGCTAGCCTACGATGAGATGCATCGAAAAAATTCTTAAAATTAAATTTAGAGGTAGTCAAAATCGGTTTTTATGTCGAAATTTGGCCCCCAAAATTTTTCGGGATCACATTACTTCCTTATACTACGTACAAGGAAGTAAAAATAGCTTACATGGTATCCCAAATGTGATTGCGTTAAAAGCGCTGTTTAATATATTTTATTATTTATATAAAGCTTCTCGTTGGATTACTTCCTTGTACGTAGTATAAGGAAGTAATGTGATCCCGAAAAATTTTGGGGGCCAAATTTCGACAAAAAAACCGATTTTGACTACCTCTAAATTGAATTTTAAATTTTTTTCGATGCATCCTATCGTAGGCTAGCATGCACGATCATATTAACGCGTCTGCAACTCATTTTGACCAGCGGCGAGTCTATTGTGGCCAGTTTTTCATGGCGTATGTACGTATGTACGTACGTACGTATGTATGTAACTCGCATATCTCAAAAACTATTTGTCGTAGAATGTTGAGATTTGATATTTAGGATTGTTCTATGATCTAGTTGTGCACCTCCCCTTTTGGTCGCAATCGAATGGATAGTTTATGTACAGGACCGCCCAAAAGATTCGAAATACATTACGCTCTATGGGCCGAAATTCATTAAACTCGCATATCTCAAAAACTATTAGGCGTAGAATGTCGAAACTTCATATTTTGGATAGTTGTAACATCTAGTTGTGCACCTCCCTTTTGGTTCCATTCGACTGGATAGTTTATCTACAGGACCGCCCAAAAGATTCGAAATACATTACGCTCTATGGGCCGAAATTCATTAAACTCGCATATCTCAAAAACTATTAGGCGTAGAATGTTGAAACTTTATATTTAGAATTGCTGTAACATCTAGTTGTGCACCTCCCCTTTCGGTTCCATTCGACTGCATAGTTTATCTACAGGACCGCTCAAAAGATTCGAAATACATTACGCTCTATGGGCCGAAATTCATTACAGCGTATTTTAGGGTATTGCGCTATTTCAAACGACTCGAATGTGATATAGACTGTGTTAAGAGTTACAAAATGAATTTCTCCATTAAAAAAAGTGTCTTTATCATTTATAGTTCTGCTACAGGAACACTCAAAAGATTTCCAATACATTACAGTCAATGGCAATTTTAGGGGCATTCATTCATTTCAAGCCCAATACCGTCCTACCACATAAGTTAGGTAATGGTCCGACCACGGTCACGTGCCTCCCTCAAGAACTACGCCAAAAGTCGCCAAGCTTGGCGACTTTTGGTGTACGTGTGTGCGTATTTAACTCTCAAATCTCAAAAACTATTATGAAATTTCATATATAAGATTGTTGTAACATCTAGTGTGCATCTCGATTTTTGATTCCAAGCTACTGGAGAGTTTATTTACAGGAACACCGAAAATAATTTCAGTACTTTAATGTTTACGGCCATCTTCAATGTAATACAACTGTATACAGTCATTGTTTGGTCCATGCGCAAAATCTCGCCGTCTGTCGTCGACCTTGCCGAGTTTTGTCAAAATATCGCCAAATTTGGCGATAGTCAGTCATTTGGTCCATGCCCAAAGTATCGCCATTTTTCATCGTTCTTGGCAATTTTTGGCGAAATATCGCCAAATATGGCGATAATCTGTCATTGTTTGGTCCATGGTTAAAATTTCGCCATATGTCGTCGACATTGACGAGTTTCACCGAAATATCGCCAAATTTGGCGCCAAAAATTATTTCGTATTTTGTATAACTCTAAAACTTTAACCCGTAGAATTTGGAACTTTTGTATTTAGAACTATTGTAATATCTAACTGTTTTCAATATCTTTTTTGACAGCAATCGACTGGGAATTTATTTACAGGGTGAGCCAAATGACTTTAAATACATTGAGGTGTATGGATGTATTCAATTCATTGAAAGTCTGTGGTCAATGACTACTTTGGCTATCCCCAAAATCTCGCAAACTATCTCAAGCTTGTCGGCTTTTGCTGAAATATCTCCAAATAAAGTGTCAGAAGGAAATCTTTCAAACTGAACTCAGCTTGGCGATATCGAAATATTTGGCTATAAATTGCTAAACCTTACTATTACTGATATTTTATCTCTTTCAAACAAATAAGTTTAGAGGAAGTGCGTCGAAAATATTTTTGATTTAATAGACGTGCAAGGAAGTCATGTGTTGTACACAGGGGCGTAGCCAGGGGGGGGATATCGGGATATATCCCCCCCCCCGAAATTTTTGGATTAGTGATGAAATTCCGTCTATTTATACAGATATAAGTTCATATCCCCCCCCGAAATTTTTTTCAGGCGCATATCCCCCCCCCCCGAAAAATTTTCCTGGCTACGCGCCTGGTTGTACACATCAGATTTTTTTTTTTGTTATATTAAATAAAGAACAATTTAATAATTTATTTATGTTTTATTTAATTTATCATGTTGTTTTATTTTTTAATGCTGTACGTTCTACGTAAAAGCCTGAGGCAGATTTCCCATAAGGCGTAATAGGCGTACACCTCGGGCCCTGAGCTTTCACCCTTGTTAGCCATTATTTATCATTATTCATATTAAAGGAGTAAAAATACTGCACAAAACTATACATATAGAAATATATAAGAAGATCTCTTTTGTGAAAAAGATAGTAGTTTAACATGGAATGCACGTCAGTATATTGATATTGACAGTTCACCTGCATTTCGCATCCACCGCCGCACGCACCCCTCAACCGCTCACATTGAATCCGCAGCTATCCTTGACCGCTTACTCCTTATCTGCAGCACTTCTTACAGTTAGTCCATTTCACAATTGTTTGATGGGGGATTTTTTCTACAAGTGTTGGATAAGGGGACTTAAAAATTTTTTTACGGTGTTGGCTGGATTTGAACTAGGAATTTGTAAAAGAATTTACAAGCTAATGATCGCCGGTTATAACCATTAGGCTGCAAACTCTTTAGGTAGAGACCATCTTAAAAGGTATAAAAGGGATGTGATTATGAAATAAGAAGTAATTGTAAGGATGACTACTAGGGCTGGGATAAAAATCGATAAATACCGATACATATCGGTTTTATTTCAACATCAGATATCCGATATTCCCATTTTCATTTCAGTGAAATCTCGAATTCGATAAAGTTCAAAAATACAGGCCGGCGATAAGAAAATCCCGAGATCGATACCAGCTTATGGTGCTTTTGCTACCGCTTTCTCTCCGTTGATGGCGATAGCGGGTCGCGGGAAAAACAGCCGCTTCACAACGTGAATCGTTGAAGTAGTCTTTCCCCCCCCCCTTGAGTAGTCTTTGCCCCCCCTGGAGTATTCTTTGCCTCCCCCCCGGGAAATATTCTGCAGTCGCCCATGATTGGAAATAATAATTTAATCTAAGTGCGGTACCGTGTACATTAACGGGAGCTGGTGCACGTAAAATCTGTCGTGTCTCCTAAGTCACCCATGAACAATACCTCTGAAGGTCTCTCATAGCTTAAAGGAAGATCATGGTCATCCAAGCTGCCAGCCTTCGGCATCAAATCTATATGTATGGTTTATTAGCCTAATTACTATAATTAATTAACGTATATCTCGGAAACTATTCATCGGAGCGCGTTTTTATTGATTCTAGACACCCCCCATACTCTATACCCCCATCGATACATAAAATTTCGAATGCTTTGGTACCGAACTTAACCTTTTAATCTTACAGGCCCAGGGGGTCATACGAAGCACCCCTGTATTTTCTATTTGGGCATTTTAAACGCTATCCGCCTCCGGCGGCATCTGCAAAGCCTGGAAACCGTCCCAGAGCCAATTTCTACATGTTTGCAGTTCTTTTAAGCCTCAATCATGGTTAATTAGTCTAATTACCACAATTAATTAACGTATTTCTCGGAAACTATCCATCGGAGCGCGTTTTTATTGATTCTCGATCCTTCCCTTAGGGACCCCCATCATTACATAAAATTTCGAATTCTTTGACACCAAACAACCTTTTAATCTTACAGGCCCAGGGGGTCATACAAAGCTCCCCTGTAATTTCATTTCGGGCAGTTTAAGCACTAGTTTTGCTTGAACCGCCCTCCGACGGCATCTCCAAAGCCTGCAAAGTGTCCCAAAGCAAATTTCCACATGTTGGCATAGGGCTGGGCCAAAAATCAATATTTACCGAACTATCTGATTTATTCCAGCATAATAAATTCGAGCTGCCCATTCTCATTTTAGTGAAATCTGGAACACGGTAACGTTCCAAAAGTAGCGGCCGCCGATAAAATAATACCGAAACCGATTTCTGTTAGTTTTCCAGCAGTGATCAACGCTACTGAAACTAACACGTCAATCAAGCATTCCCGAGTCAGATTACAATACCGAATAAAGAACTTTGTGGGATTCGTATGGAGCCTGCAAATCCATAGCTGTCAGTCGGCATATTTCATTCAATTGGAAACAGTTGACTTGTTTGTTGTTGTTTACGGCGCGTTCAGAGTTTGATGACAGTATTTGTATTTATACAGTTTTTTTTTAAACTGAAACTTTTCAAATTATGTTTATATTAATCTGCCATTAAATGATATGAACTCCAGGGGTAAAACCACTTTACAGCCTTTTTTTCGAAAATGAGATAATGGTGCCATCTTCTAGCTTTAAATGAGCACTATCACCACTTGAATTATTTTTGGGGTAGAAGCACTATTAAGAAAAGAAACAAGCTATGGTATAATGGGGAAAACCACTTTACTGCGGGCCCTGGAAGTCGTTTTTCTCAGAAGCAAAATTTTATTGTAAAGTCATTCTACTCCTAGACCCTTCATATATTAATTTTAATTAAATAAAGTACCAGCAATTACTCATTAAAATCTATTTTAATTAATTTTTGAATATAGCAAGTGGTTTTACGGTTTGTTTATTTGATCGCTTACATTTCAAAAATACTAAAATTAAGTCTGAAAAATATCGATATATCGTGATATCGCGATATAAGATGGTATAGATATCGATATTTCAAATTCCAATATCGTCCAGCCCTAATGACTACTACGAGTGAAGTCTTTGGGGTTGTATATGTGTACGCATGCTTATGCGTTATTCTTACTTTGATTTATAATTTTACGGGTAACGATAAATTCGCGGTTGACTTTGTGTTACACTTAAACGAAACGGGAAACATCACCTTTTGGCTGTGATGACTTTACGACTGAAAATTAATGTAAACAATAACCGCATTTTCTGCTGTAATGAAGAAAGCATATCAGGATCCCAGTCACGAAGACACCCAAGTTTTGGTAGTGTAAATGCCTTATACCGTGATGCTCGGGGAAGAGTAAGCAAACCGCAGATTCAGAATTGGCTACAAGGTGTGGACGCATACACTCTTCCCAAACTGGCGCGCAGGAAATTCCCGACAAATCGAGTGATTGCCTATGCGAAAGATCATCAGTGGCAGGCGGATCTTGTTGATTTATCTAACTTAAAACTCTGTACAACGATAATTATCGTTTCGTACTAACCTGTATTGATGTTCTCTCAAAATACAGTTTCGTGGCTCCCCTTAAATCGAAGCGAGGGGAGGATACTGTGAATACTTTTCGATCCTTCTCTTCTGAACGCAAACCACAGATTTTACAAACCGATCAAGGTACTGAATTCAAAAATGCAAAGTTTCGAGATTTTCTAAAACAACATAACGTGCGATTTTTCACTACTTACAATAATACAAAAGCATCTGTAGTGGAAAGCCTTAATCGAACATTGAAAACGAAAATGTGGAAATATTTTACAAATAACCGTACTTACTGGTACATAGATGTATTGGATCAATTGATACATAGTTATAATCACACCTACTATTCAAGTATTAAACGAGCCCTCGTAGAAGTTAAAAAGTTGAATGAACAGGATGTGTGGTTTACCTTATATGCCGATATGGAAAACGTAACGAAAAAAAACCCTGCATTTTTAAGTGGGAGATACTATGCGTGTATCCAAACATAAACTAATGTTTGAAAAAGGATACGAAACCAACTGGTCGGAAGAACTGTTTTGTATCTTTTTCACTTTAATTAAATATCCATTGAAGCCCGCTCAGTGAGACTTAATTAAACACACAGTTCGACATCACAACACTTTATTTTCAGAACGTTCTTACATGAAAGTGTGGGAATCCTGGGTTACAACCAAGGAGGTTACAACACAACACACATCTTTCGGAGAGCGGACATCTCGCGCCATCTATTGGGAGCTTGAAGATATAACACCCCTCCCCTCATAGTTTAAACGACTTACTTTTTTCTTTTCCGCCCACTTCGCCGAACAGGTTGTTGTGGCAGCTTCACAGATGTGTCCACAGTCTCTGAATTCTCAGATACATTTCCAGTTGGAAGAGTCACATCCGCTGCACTTACATTTTCATTAATATTTTCTGTTACTGTATCACTAGGTATTTGAGATGGATTTGAACCGCAAAAATAATCATTTTTAATATTTTGTTCCGTAGGAACACATGTTTCACTTAATTCACTTTCCCTAACTAAATCATAATTATCGTAGTAGCTTTCAAAACAAGCTTAATAAAGTAAGCTTTTTTTATTTCTTCTGCCTCTTCATTCTTTTCATTTTCTTCCTGCCATTTCATTTTCTTCCTGCCTCTTTACTTGATTTATCCCTGTATTATGACGTAATTGATTAACATGACGTTTACACATTATTCCATCATTCCTAACTACTAAAACCCATCGGCTACCTAACACTTTTATAATTTTGCCTAACAACCATTTTCCCCCCTTTCCAAAGTTTTTCAAGGCACTACCAAATGAAGGGCTGTTCTTAACAATCTACCAAACATCAATTCTGCTAGCGTTTTGCCAGTTACTGAAAGAGGGGTTGTATGATTTGCCAATAAAAATCGAGAAAGGGATAACGTTATGTCTAAGGGATCAAGTTTCTTAAGCGATTGTTTAACTGTCTGAACATATCATTCTGCTTGACCATTCGACGGTGGATGATATGGAGGAATTAATGTATGCTTAATACCATTCACTCTGAGGAATTCTCGAAATGGATAACCTGTATACGAAGAACCGTTGTCAGACACCAATTCTATCGGTAATCCAAAACTTGCAAAAAGTTTCCTTAAAACCTTAATTGTAGATTACATTCAGTAATAGGCACGATCTGTACCTCTAACCACTTTGTATAAGAATCGATCACAATTAAAAAATATTTACCTTTAAAAGGACCTGCATGATCAATATGAATTCTTTCCCAGGGTTTCTCTGATTTCCATTCCAACGGTTTTAATTTTGGACTATCCCTAGCAAACACTTGACACCTCATGCAAGAACTAACTAGTTGTTCTATTTCTTGATCCATGTTAGGCCACCAAATCACCCCTCTAGCTTTTGCTTTCATACTACTCATACCCTGATGTACAGAATGTAACAATTTTAACATTGGATCACGGCCTTACTCTGGTATAATAACTCTATGTCCGCAAAGTAAACAATTTTGTAAGCACGAAATTGAATCGCGTCTTCTAAAATAAGGTTCAAATTTTGGAGATTTATTCTTTTTGGGCCACCCATTTAAAACCCAATCTAAAACTTGTTTTGTTATTGGATTTTCAAAAGTCCATTTTGCATTGTTTCGGAAGTAACAGGCCACTCTTCATCAGGTGAAACGAACATTATCTCCGTAGGGTTATCAATGTCACTTATGGTTTCAGTTTCTGGGAGAGGTAATCTACTCAAAGCGTCAGCATTTACATTTTTCTTACCTTCACGATATTCAATCGAATAATCATAACCCGATAAAATTAATGACCATCTCAACATCCTAGGTGATAGAGCATCAGGAATTTTTTTACATGGTGAAAATAAACGAAGAAGTGGTTTATGGTCTGTCACAATTTTAAACTTCTTTCCAGCTAAGTATTGATGAAATTTAGTAATGCCAAAAATTATTGCCAATGCTTCTTTATGAATCTGTGCGTAGTTCCGTTGAGATTTATTCAACGTTCGCGAAGCATATGCAATCGGTTTTCAACTCCATTAACAATATGATTCAAAACACAGCCTAAACCATAATCTGACGCGTCACAACACAAAACCACGTCTTTGTTTACATCATGACTATTTTACATCTTTATCTAATAATCGATATAATGGTTCTAAAATCACAGCTACATTAAGTAAAAATGATCTATAATACGATAACAATCCTAAAAATGAACGTAATTGTGATACATTCTGTGGAGAAGGAGCGTTTACAATTGCTGTAACTTTTTCTGAAATGGGTTTAACACCTTCTTTTGAAATATTATGTCCTAAAAACGAAACTTCTGAAAGCATAAATTTAAATTTTTCCTTATTTAACTTAATACCATGCTCAGAAAAACATTTCAGAATACTAGCTACTCTTTCAATATGATCACTTTCGGTTTTAGCACTTATAATGACATCATCTAGAAAAACACCTGCAAAATCAAAATTTTTTAAGATATTATCAATTTCCCAGCAAAACATAATCTCCTTACATTAAATCTTTTTTAAAAAATTGACCAACTAAAACTAATTACATTGCCTTGGGGTAAAATTTTGCTTTAAGGTACAACTTGTTTAAGTCAAATAAGCTTTTTCATTAAAATTAGCCCCTTCCACACAAAAATTTTTTATATTCGCGACTGTACTCAAAATTAATGTAATTACTATTAAGGTTAATTTACTTTTCTCCAATCGTATATAGAGTATTAAATTATTTTCGTTCTTTTTTACAATTACACTTTTTATAAAGAAGTAAAAGGAGTAGCATAGGTGGAATACAATTATAAAATAAAATGATAATTAATTTTATTGACATTTGAGTAATTCATTTTAATAACACTTTTCATATTTTTGAAACCCAACCTATCTATTCAACACTAATTACGCCTTCTCTTGTGTGAACTATGGTAAAGAAAAGATTACACTGACATTTTCTGTCGCGTTAAACAAAGGAATTGTTGCAATAGGTGATTGAACAAGATAACTCGAAAGATTAATAATAATAATAATAATAATAATAATAATAATATATTCATCATTAATAATCTTGTTAATTCAACAATTTTATATAAGAGGAATATAGTGATATTCTTAAACTAATATCACAAATAAACATGTTGTCTGATTGGGGTGAAAAAGGAAATCTTAAAACATTGCAAAGACTTACATTTAAAACTAATTGCTTATCTAGATGGTAAATCTCTTTCCGAGGAACAAATATCGTTAAAATGTTCTTTGGATAAGAATATGACGGCTAAGTACGTACTCGTACTAAATTTTATTTACAATAATAATTAATTGACACATTTCCAAACACCGCAATCTCTTTATGAATATATTTATCACTTCCAGTTACAGTCGCTTCAGCAGAAAGAAGTTTTACAAAATTAAAAAATGTAAAAAATTATTTACGATCATCAATGAGCCAAAAACGGTTTCCAAATTTATCAATAATTTCAATAGAATATCAAGAATTAGAGAAGTAGACCTAAGTAATATAATTGAAAGGTTTTCTAGTACAAAAGTTAGAAAAGAGAGAAAAAGAGAGAGTTTCACTATAAATAATACTAGTGGTTCCTTAAAAAAAATATCTCTAACGAAACCAGCTATTTCAAGCAATGAAATTGCTTGAAATAGCAGTGAAATTGCTTGAAATTGCTTGAATGCCAGCTATTACAAGCAACCATAATTATAAAATAATTAAATTTGTTGTAATTTTAAGTTTTTTACTCTTACGAAGAAATATTTTTACCGTGAATATATTTTTCTGACGTATTAACAAATTTTAGATATGCAGGCAAAATTTTTGTATTCTTTTAAAGTTATTGATTTTTTTAAAAGAATTTTAGCCATTATGATGTGACTTTCGTGGTTTTCTTTGAGCAAACTGTTTTATAAATTTAGAAAGATCTAATTCAAGAATCGACCTACAAAGTTTTTGTGTCAACATTAAACGAATTTTATTTCGTTTTTATTGATAGAGCCATAATTTTTAATCATACGTATTTTTATTTTGTACCATGCTTTTAAACATTTTATTAATGCATTGCCATGCCTTTGAAAAAATTTTGAACAGTGGGCAAATTTTTAAATTTTGTAGTAGAAAAGTGGTTTTTGTTCCATTTTCCCAAATATTTTACATTCAAAACAAAACTCAGAATTTAATTTAATAAAATGTATAAGCCATGTTCTTTTTACTTTTTTTGTTCCATTTTCCCAAATATTTTGCATTTAAAACAAAACTCAGAATTTAATTTAATAAAATACATAAGCCAAGTTCTTTTTACTTTTTTTGTTCCATTTTCCCAAATATTTTACATTCAAAACAAAACTCAGAATTTAATTTAATAAAATACATAAGCCAAGTTCTTTTTACTTTTTTTATTCCATTTTCCCATATTGCAGCAATAAGAGATACTGACTTTCCATTTGAATTGTCAATATGAAAGTTAAATTAATCCGGCATTATGGGTGTAAAGGCGTAGTCTGGGTTTTGCCTATTCCAAGAAATTGGCATAGTCCTTTAAGAACTGCAGAGGTAAAGTTCGTTCCTTGGTCGGAATGAAGTTGCAGAGGGGTTCCAGACCTAGAAATCCATTCTCGTACCAGTACCTCTGCTACGGTCGTATCTTCTTGATCGGGAATAGGATACGCTTTGGGCCATTTAGAGAAATAATCTATGGCAACTGGGATGCATTTGTTGCCATCCAAAGTTCGCGGAAGAGGCCCCAAGATGTCGAAGGCACATCTTTCAAAAGGCACTCCTACATTGTAACGATGTAGTTTCCCACGGCTACGTTTCTTTTGGCCTTTACGGGCAGCACAGGCGTCACAAGCTTGACAGCCATTTTCGACATCGTCTAGAGCCCTAGTCCAGTAGAAGAAATAGCCAGAGTTAAGCCATTATGCAGCTCTTCTAGAACCTTCGGAACCCTCGAATGAGGGAGTACTAACTGCCATCGAAGCGTCTTGCCGTCGTCCGACTCCCATTTACGATACAGGACTCCGTTTCTCAGGCGAAGCGAATCCCATAAAACCCAGTACTGTTTTGTTGCCGGACTGCAAGATGATATTTCTTGCCAGTTGGGTTTAGCGCTAGATTTTTCGATTAACTCCACGATAGGGTTAATGTCGCTATCAGCTAACTGGTCCGCCCGAACATTTTCGTCACTCCAGGGATCTCGAGATGGTGCCGATGATGTAACTTGGCGAAAAACGGTAAGTTTCAGATGGTAATTTTTCTCTGCCCTGGAGCAATGCGACAACTTTCTATGTAGGGCCTTCTCAATAATGCATCTGCGTTTCCATGAGATGCTCCTTTCCGATAACATATTTCTATAACATATTCTTGGAACATCTGTATCCACCTGGCTATCTGGCCCTCTCAGGGGCGTAGCCAAGGGGGGGGGTTATGGGGGTCATAACCACCTCCCCATGAGGAATTTTTTGCCATACAAAATGTATATTCTTCACTCCCTTATCACACACATATATGCAAATATGTGAGTTTCAGTAGTCGTAACCCCCCCCCCCATGAAAAATTTCTGGCTACGCCCCTGGGCCCTCTGGATTCTTGAAATTTAGAAGCCAGGTTAAAGTGGCATGGTCCGTTCGGAGCAGAAATTTTCGGCCGTACAGATAATGATGGAAATGCTCCACGGCCTTAACGATAGCAAGAAGTTCCTTTCTCGTAACCACAATAGTTACGTTCTGCTTTCGAAAGGCACTTGCTCCATTAAGAATTGACGTGCTCTTGGCCATTTATCTCCTGGGGCAAAACTGCTCCGACACTCTCCTTGCTTGCATCTGTGTCCAGGTTAAATGGCTTGTCAGGATGAGGGTACGACAGGATCGGCGAAGATGTTAGGGCCGTCTTGAGTTCGTTGAACGCATCCTCACATTCTGCTGTCCATAGAAATTTTTGTCCAGTCTCGATCAATTTGTGAAGTGGTCTTGCAATTTGAGAAAAACCCTTCACGAATTTTCGATAGAAAGTACACAGACCGAGAAAACTTTGGGGTCACGGATATTCTCAGGACGATTCCAGTTCTTGACTGCGGACGTCTTTTCGGGATCGGTTCGGACTCCGTAGGCGGATATTATGTGCCCGAGATAACGTACTTCCCGACGAAACAGGTTGCACTTGGATGACTCAGTTTCAAGTTTGCCTCCTTTAATTTCTGCAGCACCTTTCCGATTCCAGGGAGCAAGAGAGCTCGGTAAAAAAATCAGCCGACTATCTATTTTATCGGCTTGTAGTAGGCTGTTTTTCTCTAACTTCGGCAGAACGTCCGCTGGAACTCACCTCCCAACGTCTGATTGATCTATCGTATTCAAACGTCGGGAGATGATCCATACGACATCCCATAAGTTCTCGGTTTGTCGTCTATTCCGCACGTCGTACCAAGGTCCATGGAAAACTACTGCAGGACTATTTTCAGCTGGCGCTGACAGTTTCCCCGCCAGTTCTATTGTTTCGCTTTTCCCCTGGACTGCTTCGTCATTTTGTGACGTAGTCGAGTCCTCATTCCCGTTCGTGTTTCTTTTGTTGGCGCGTCGAGCTTGTCAAAGTTAATCCTTGTAAGTAAATATTTTTTAAATTTATTTTTCATGTTGTATCACTTTTCATGTTATATGTCACGGATTAAACTTTAAATAGTGTATTAAGTATTTAACTTTAATCGGCTCGATCAAAGTTATCGAAAGTTACGTTATGTTCTTGTGCTGCTGCACTTGCCTGCATTGTTGTGGGATTTCTGGGTTTCTTAAATATTACTTTCCTTCGGAACTAGGTAGAAACGCGGTATGCGAACAAATTGTAGGGAAATCTTCCGGAGACGAGTAAAATTGCTCGGGAAATCCTCGGAATATCGTCCAAGACGCGCAGAATCGTTCGGGGAATCCTCGGGAAATCGTCCGGAGACACGCAGAATCGCTCCAGAGCGGACAGTCCAGGGACCGTTTCCCAACCTGCAACGGAGGTCGCGCGCCGAGGTCGGGCGGGTGAAATAGGGGTTGCGTGAAGACAGTTGGCCGAGATGCGGTCGAGGATTTCTTGCTGCTTGGGATGTTCTCGAGATGCTCTTCGAAAGTCTTTCCATCGATGATGATATCGTCCAAATAAACGAGACATGCTTCGTATGAAAGTCCTCGCAACACTGTCTCCATTAGACGCTCGAATGTAGCAAGTGCGTTGCAGAGTACAAAAGGCATAACTCTGAACTACCAAAATCCTTCTCCCGTGGTGAAAGCAGTCTTTTCACGGTCATCGGGATGAATTTCTACTTGCCAGTATCCACTCTTGAGATCCAGAGGGGAGAATCATCCATTTCCCGATAAAGTGTCTAAAGTGTCGTCTATCCTGGGAAGAGGGTAGTTGTCTTTCTTGATAATATCATTCAGACGTCTATAGTCAACGCAGAACCGGGTGGAACCATCTTTCTTTCAGACCAAAACAATCGGCAAGGCCCAGGGACTAGTCGATGGCTCAATGACATCATCACGCTGCATCTCCTCTAAAAGTCTGCTAATCTCTTCTTGCTTAGCAAATGGCAGCCGCCTAGGATGTTGCTTTATGGGAGAATGGCTGCCTCTGTTTATTCTGTGTTGCGTTAACCTCGTATGGCCTAAGTCACCGGAAGTACGAGTGAAGAGATCTTCAAATTCCGCTATTATTTTCTCCGCAGCGCTTCTCTTTTCTGCCGTCAACTCCACGTATTGCAATAATCCTTCGACAGACACTCGGATGAATCAGCCGTCGTTGGGTTCTCTTATTTATGTAGGTAACAGGAGTGCATGTTGCCAACACTTCATTTTTCTTTATCACTTTCGACTTGTCAGCCACGTTAGCTACTCTAACAGGAACGTTAGTTTTCGACAAGTCCACAAGTGTTGCTCCCACAAGTACTCCTCTGACAGAAACACTATTGCTTAAGTGTTCAAGTAATCCGAACCGGAATTTATTGCTTTCTTTTACTGTTCCAGAAACTATAGAATCTGATCTTGGGGGTAGAGGGATATCAGTCTGGGCTATTATTTGTTGAACAGGTAAAGCAGCTTCATTTTTACTGTCGAGGGCAGCTATTTCTTCCGAGTCTGAACGAAGCTCATTATTCTTAAGTCCAAGTTAAATTTGTGTGATTTTAAAAAGTCCAGTCCGAGAATAAAAGAGTCCGTAATATAATAAACGAGTAAAAAAATCCGTAGTATAGTAAAAGAATAAAAGAGTTCAGAGAGAAATTACAAAATAAGATATTTCATAGAATTAATAAAATTAATTTCTAATTGATTATTAGTGATTCATTTAAAACATAATCTTATAACCTAATTAGTGATTTATTGTAATATAAACTTATAAACACATACTGCATATAAAATTAATTTACTTACATAATAAGCTTACCGGACTTCTCTTTTCTGGCTGATGCATGTAAGGCAAAACACTGCAAAGCTCATGAATACTGTGCTACGAAGGCCAACATTAGTACATTAATTCAAAAATTTTCTCCTTTGCATGCACATACTGATTTTAGCGGACAGTCAAATCACATCCTGGCATTCGTGAGTTGTTATGGTTTCCTTGGCGATTAGTATAGTAACTCATCCTCGGGTTCTGGTATCTAGGTGTAAAGGGCCTAGGGGCTGGAGGAAATGGTCTAGCGTAATTGGTAACTCAAGGTGAATGGGTTTTCTCAGGAACTTTTTGTATCTTTATTAATTTCAATACAATTTCCAGCCATTCTGTTGCTGTTTTGGGGGGAAGTAAGATTAACAACGCTTGCATATTATAAAGAAAACCGTTCGTCAATCCCTCCATAAACAAGTCACAGGAGAGATTTAAATTTCGACTTAATTCTTGTTTTTTATGAAAATAAGAGACTAACTCCGAACCGTTCTCGAGTTTTTAACTCGTAATATCTGCGAATGTAAACGAACTACTTGAAATGTATGAATCTTTCCATTGAAACTTCAACAATATCGGGCCAGGTATTTAAGTTATGGGCATTATTAACGAATTCCTTCAGGGCACTGCCACTCAAATATTTACTAATACTGTGGACTTTCCACTGTTCCGTTTTATTAAATTTCGCGGAAGTCCTCTCAAGGTAGGTAATCCAGCAATGGAATTTCAAATCCAGCTCCGGACTATAAGAAGCAATAAATTCCTTTTCATTATAGCCAACAGTGTTGGTAGCACTTGCATGGTTGGCCATAGTCTGAGAAAAACTGTCGGTGACGGTTATGTTACCATTGCTAGTAACACTGCTCAATGTTTGAGAACTACTATCAATGACCTCACTTGCTAACCCGTTTTCTCTGTATCAGAGGAATCGGTCCGAGTTTCATGGATCTCGCTCATTTTATCTTTTAATTTTTTACCATTTCTAAGAAGCATTAAAAATAATGTCTTCTACTTTAACACATAACCATGCTACCAAAATTAAACAAAAACCGAAATTAAAATCATGACAGTTCACTGGCAAAATTTTCAACCTTTGAAATATTTTGCTTCAAAATATTTATTTATCTATTGTGCAATTAATTTAAAGAAATAAAATATAGTATCAAAAACTTCATAAAAATACACAAAATATGCAAGTTTTTTTTTTAATTTTTCTTTAAGAAACACAAAATATTTAAATATTCTTGAAGTTTTCATAATAATGCAATCAATTTATTGAATCTATGATTTGCTAATAACTCCAGCAATGAAACTCAGCCTAAATATTCATTAAAATAAAGAAAAGAATGGCACAATATAATGTTGGCTTCTTTTGCACTTACCTCTCACAAAACAAAAAGCAAATATTAGGCACACTAAAACAAAGAAAACAAAAAAAATGTTATCATAACCGAGAGCACCAACGAAAGAGGAAAAAAAATCAATCACTTTCAGGCTAATCAGAAAAAACTTGATCCACTAGTCGACGACGGCGAAAAACAAACATTGCGTTCTTACATCCGATCGAAACTTTATTACTCAACGCACACAAACGGCCAGCTGAAAAATGAATCACTTTGAAGCGAGCACTTTCATCTCTTTTGTACAGGAAAAAACGCACACGCTCACACACACAAAGCATCGTTCGTCTATGCGCCTTAAAAAAAGAATCCTCTTCTCTGGGAGAATTTCTCCACTGAAATAGAGCAGCTGAGGTCAGAGTTCACTTAATTGACGCGAGCGCAAATCCAGTTCCACACGAATAACAGACGAGAGAAATAGATTGAGATGGCTCATGCTGTCCACGTTGTAAGATCGGCGAGAAACTACAAGGAAAAACTTTAGAGGCACATTTTCAACTCCTCAGGGAGAAGAAGAAAAAAAACGGACTCGAAGAGATCGCTAGTCATCTTTAGATGCTGCCTAGACTGCGGCCAATGACGGCCAAGACTGCAACGTCCTTTGAATTTCTCGCAAAGCACGAAGCGATAAAAAATTATTCGGAGAATCTATGCATACTCAAAGCTGCGGCGCAGACCAGGGGAAAAGTTTTTTCGTAGGCCGCAGTGGCGTGATATTTGGTCAGACTCGGTGGCCGCTCCGCAAAATGCCTTCGATAAGGAATCGGTCACTGGGTGTTTCACGGACTGATGATGTTGAAAATTCGCGGGGCGCTGAAGAGCGTTAGCCTCGATTCCTCGGCCGTACGGCGAAACACTTACATCATTCACACTACTAGTAGTTTAAAAAACATATTTTTGTTAAATACTTCACCGGACTTTATATAGCAACAGAGGCCACGAAAAGCTCTCCAAACTGTGCGAGCCGTTTTATTAACTTTTGAGGTCGTGTGACATGACCCGTGCACTTTGCATTAATTGGTTAATCCCAAATCTGGGATGCGGTTTTTACATGGACTATTTTGACTTTTAAGGTGCCAGTTTAACACGGGGTCCGTTTATAAGATTACAAAGGAATTGCCAGGGACTGTAGTAATTGCGGAATTAAGCAGTTTTAGATAGCGAATTTCTTTTGCTCTGAACTACGCAATTTAAAACATTTCAGTACTTTAGAATTTCATCACGTTTTGATTTCGTATGCGCATAAATATTTGTTAAACGTACAGTCTAGTCAAACCTGCTTCTTGAAAAAAAAAAAATAATAAACGTCCGTGATTCACGGAATAGCGACTGCTTTAATTCTCGCCAACATCCCTGGCGTTTTCTCCTGCCGCATTTTGCCCTTGAGGGTTGGAGCGATTTCATTGGCTGGGCACCAAAAGTAGAAAGTGTACAAACACATGCTAGTGAGAATGCCTTCGTTTAAGAAAAAGGGGAGAAAGCCGTGTGTTTTGATTGGTTGATCGGTCTGAGTGTCGAGATTGACCTAACATGTACAAAATTACTTCCTTGTTTTATTTGACACTCATCGTGTTAGAATTAGAAGGAGAGTCGCGGCTATTTATCCGTAGTATTTTACTATACGAGAGCGAGAAAAATCCGTCATTGATATTCTAGGATACCATGGTGGTAGAGTCCCCGGTCTGTCCTTTCTCTCCGGTAATCGCTTATGAAACTGATCCAGGTTTCGTTTTCCTATGAGATATATATTTTTGCTGCTTTTTTTCTGAATTTTAGTTGAAGTATCAATATTATATTATTTGTTATGTTTCAAAACAAAACAATTTATTCTAACGCTTTTAAAAATAAATAATAATAATAAAAGTAATTCAAGAGATAAAATTCAATATCATTCAGTTGATAAGTTTTGCCATATGTACTTTATAAAAAATGCTTTTCCTTTTATTGGCCCATTATGAAAAAAGATGTTGACGAATTTTGTAGTTCATGCACATCCTGTCAATTGCAAGCTAAACAACGACCATTTGACGAAGTTCCAATAACGTCAGTCTCACGTCCCGATGAACCATTCAAATAATTAATGTAGACTTAATAGGTCTCATAGAGCCAAACAGTCGAGGTTACAAACATGTCCTATGCGCTATGGACTAGTGCACTAGATGGCAACAGGGGTTGTTCCGATGGAGACGTTAACGGCAAAATCGACTTGCGATGTTTTGCTTCAAATCTTCACGAAAACAGGGATACCCAAAATATAGTTGCTACAGATCAAGGAAGTAACTTCACTTCTGCTCTGACCAGAGGATATCTGAAGAGACTTGGTTCATCTCCTAGGTTCCCAACGCCTGGTCATCCAAGTTCTAACGGTCTAGTCGAGCGATTTAATGACGTTTTGAAAGGAATGATACGTCATAGTATGAGGGAGTATTCCAAAGATTGGGATAAACATTTAACATTCTTACTATGGGCATACCGTGAAATCCCGAGGCATACCGTGAAATCCCGATGTTGGTCCTTTTCACATGCTTTAGGGTCGACGCCCCACTGGACCATCGTCCGTTTTAAAATCTTTCTGGACCAACGAAACTCCCATTCCTGTTGGACACTTGAAATCAGTTAATGAATATCTAAATGATTTGAAGATGAAGCTGGAAAATGCTGCAGAGCCCGCTGGCCTAACAGCTGCAGGAAAATAAGAAGCATACGTCCATTATCGTAATAGGAAGACTCGCCACAAAGAATTTAAAGAAGGTGATAAAGTAATTGTCTTACTTCCGGACAGCGAAAATAAGGTTTACACCCGATGGACCAGCCGCACATTACCAATCCTTACATTCATTCGGAACCTTCTAATGCTTCGGAACACACAACCCGGAATCTAGATCGCTGATTGGTTAGCTCACTGACGTCATGCCTGCCCCCCAAATTTCAAACCTGGCCAGTCTATACGGCGATATACTAATGAATAAAAAAGATTAATTATCATGAGATGAAATACCAGCGAAATAAACATATAGGCAGCTTGAAGTAGTTTTAGATTATACACAATAAAAGAATATAGGATTTAAATTACGAGTACATTACGAATCTTATTTTAAACCTTATTTTCCACTAGTGCTGCTATGTGTTTCATAAAAGTAGACTTATATGACACGTTAAGTACACTTTTTATAGACGATTTTTCAGAAAAAAAATTGCTAGGCTGTTTTCAATGTGTGCCTATAATTATAAAGTTTAATACAATTAAAATTATTGTAAACTGAAATGATTCGCATAATACAATTATTCAATATTTATTTAGTAGAATTTTTTTTTCATAAAAATAAAAGAATACATTAAAAAAAAATTATGAATATCATTTGTTGAATAATGGAATGTACTCTAAATATTAATAAATGACTTAAGTTACCACTAGATCCATGAAATTTAATTAATTAATAAAAAAAGAATTTAAATAATTCATTGTATTTTTTGTTTGCAGTTATTTAGTTGTAGTGTGGATATTTTTAAAAATTTACAATTTAAAAAACATTTAACAACTGTGTATTAAGTATAATGTTTGATTTGACGTATATTTCACTGATTGAATTATTTTAATTTACATTGCGATTTTTTTAAAAATTTACATTCAGGTTTTTTGTTTGTGATTTTTATTTAATGAGGTTCTTAACATAATTTCAAATTTTCCAAGATGTTTATGTTTTTTCTTGAATTCTTGAGAGCATGTATTTTAATTCTGTATTTTTGAATCATGGTTTATGATTTTATTAAAACCATTTTAGCTTTAATGCTTTCTTTTTCATTTGTTACTGAAGGAGTTGGTTAACACTTTAAAAGCACTTTAAGCTTCATTTTCTGTCTAAATACTGATACAACATTTTTTATAAATTAGATTTCTCCCCTCGTATCTCTTTTTTCAGTGTTGATTAGGGATTATACCTGATATTTTTCTCATGTGCATTATCCGTATTTCTATAATTTTCATGGATATGCTGATTCTAGTACATAAATTATATATATATATATATATATATATATATATATATATATATATATATATATATATATATATATATATATATATACATACATACATATAATTAACAATGCAAAAATGGCATATAGATTCAAATCAAGCATCCATATTTATTGGTATTAACAAACTATTATTCACAAAAACCGATATCCAAGTAAGTAATATTTTATATATCCTTTTTGTATACATCCTCATTGTAATTTAAAATTTAAAATCCATGTACATTAAATTATTTTTATGTTTGTCTAATTACTTAGCGTGCTTAGTATATTTATTATTTATATTTACTAGTTTCAAATTTTATTTTAATACTGAAAAATTAACCAAACAAATTTGTAAAGTATTTTTACATTAATTTTTTTTAATCTTTTTAATACTATGCTTCAATCCTTTGATTACCTACAACATCTCACTTTTGATCTGTTTTCAAATGTTATCTTAATTTTATTCTTTAATTTTTATCTCTGACTACTTATTTGACAATCGAACAGATTTTAATCAGTCTCGCCAAAGAAGTTTCACTTATGACACGTGTACTCTGTATACACGCTCTTTTTTTGTTTGCTGTTATTTAGTTGTAGTGTGGATATTTTAAAAATTTTACAATTTAAAAGACACTAGCACCGAAACCCGGTATTGCTCGGGTTAAAATACACCGCATGTTTAACGGCATAAAAGATATTTAAGGATCCATTTTAGACGTAGATAATTTAGATTTCTATCTTAGATATTGAGAGACTTATTCAACCATTAAACATGTGGTGTATAGAAAGTATTCCTGCTGATATGGCAACAGATGATAAACATTAAATTTTAATATTTTATTGGAGTTGAAAAACTGTTGTTTAAGTTACTTTGTTAGTGTTTGTCTGAAGTTCATGCTATTTGAATTCGTAGCTTATTGAGTATAAAAAACGAAAGATAATGTTTAATACTAATGAATACACTGAAATGGTGTTACTTTACGGAGAATTTCATCGGAATAAGCAAGAGGCTGCGAAGCAGTTGATATAAAATTTCCGAATGACAATCACCCATCGCAATTGATCTTCACTCGACCAGACATTTCTAGAACTTTCTGGAACATTCCATATCGATTTTAACAGTTGCACACAATTTGGAACTTTCTAGATCATTCCAGAAATTTTTAGAACTCTCTAGAACATTCCAGCATTATTTTCAACAGTTGCAGACATTTTTGAACTTTCTAGATCATTCCAGAAATTTTTAGGACTTTCTATATCATAGATTTTAACAGTTGCAGACATTTTGGAACTTTCTAGATCATTCCAGAAATTTTTAGAATGTTCTAGATCATTCTAAATTGATTTGAACGGTTGCACATGTTTTGGAACTTTCTGGAAGTTTTTAGAACCTTCTAGAACATTCTAGATTGACTGTAACAGTTGCATACATTTTGGAGTTTTCTAGGTCATTCCAGGAATTTTTAGAACTTTTCAGAAGTTCTCATGAGTTAAAAAAGGACAGATATATATTTTTTCACATTTTCACATTCACAGCGACCAAACTCCCTTACTTTCACCGTGAGACCAAGGGGTATTTACCACCCCACTGGGAAGTTAATTCGAGTTGGTGGTGATGGAGAAAACCCTGTCTTTACAAACGAACATTAGCATTTTATATATATATTAAGATTTAACCACTGTCTGTGTATTAAGTATAATGTTGGATTTCAAGTATATTTCACTGATTGAATTATTTTAATTCATATTGCGATTTTTAAAAAAATTACATTCAAGTTTTTTGTTTGTGATTTTTATTTAATGAGGTTCTTAACATAATTTCATATATTCCAGGATGTTCTGCTTTTTCTTGAATTTGAGGATATGTATTTTAATTCTTTATATTTTGAATCATGGATTACGAATTTATTAAAAACCATTTTAACTTTAATTTTTTTTTTTCATTTAGTACTGAAGGTGTTGGCTAACATTTCAAAAGCACTTTAAGCCTCATTGTCTGTCTAGATACTGGCACAACTTTTATATATATATATATATATATATCTAAAACTGCAATTCATAAACTAAATTTAAAACTGTCTATGGCAGAAAACGCTTATAAAAAAATAATGGTCATTAAGAGAGTTGATATCTCAGAGGCATTTCACTGTATGTGTATATATATATAACTAATAAGTAAAACACAATATATACTGCAAATAAGACATACCTCGCATTAAAAACATAACAGCCAGAAGCAAGAATTAGAAACCACAAGTGGAAAAATTATAGTAAAAATTAATAAAAGCTGAGCCAAATAAATAGTACAGTAATTAATGTAAAAATAGAATGGAACGGAAATTATAACCACTGTCACCATCTTCAGGAGCCACGGACAGTGGATTATAATTAAAAGCAAACAAAATAGTAGGGTTACAAATAGGATATCTTCTCAATACTTAATTATGGATGCTTGATTTGAATCTATATGCCATTTTTGCATTGTTAATTATATATATATATATCTTATCTTATCTTATCTTATCATCATCTATCTTCTTCTATACTATTAAAATCTGTGCGCGTCTGTCTGTCTGTGCGTAGCATCATCTCCTCCGAAACCGCTGGGAGTTGAGTTTCGATCGAGGTGTCCACTTATTCGAAAAATTCCGAGGAAGGTCTTCCGCTAATTTAAATTTCGAAATTCGAATTAGTTTAGGAGATTGATAAAAAACCCTTTCAAAAACACTAATTTTTGCTCTCCGCAACTCCGCGATTGTAACCCCTGTAGTGAAAATGTGAGAAATAAGCATCGAGGTTGCCATGTTTGGCGAATTTATTAAATGATTTACACTCTTGCATTAAAAATAAAGGAATAATACTTTTTTTCGGTTTCGAATATTTGCTAGGTTATTTTTTTATTAAAATATCGTCTGCGTGGGAAATCAGAGCAGCAATTCAATATTTTTATACGCAAAAGGAAAAGGATTTGTAAATTTCAGAGACTAAAGTGTATAACCTTATAATTTGGCGACAAATAAAATGGCTTAAATGCCGATTTTGAGAAAATAGTTTGCAGCGGTTTGCACAGTTTTAGGGCTTGGCGCAATTTACTGAGAGCGTAAAGAAATGGTATTTTTAAAAACAAGTACAGGTTTTACTAGAATTTAGCCTGAAATTTTAATTTTTTGTTCAGAAATAATACAGTTATTAAGGCGATTTTAAATGATCTATCTTCAGAATTTTCATCAAGTTAAATAAATTGATTTAATTTAGGGAAACCCCGCCAAATTTCAGAAAATTAAATTTTTTCATTTGTATTGCTAATTTTATGCCCCGATTGATATGAGTTGGTGTTACGAGTGTATGAATAGATAATATTTTTTAATCCCGCAAAACGAGGTGTAATCAAATAGGAAGTCTTTATAAATACGAATGCTGTTTGAGATGCATGATAATATTTTTAAAACCCAGTAGACTAGCTGGTAATCCCTTTAAATTATTGCATTTATTGTCAAGTTTAATGTGTGATTCATTTTGGCTATTTACCATCGACTGCCGACGTTAATTACGCCAAAATGGCAGTTCTAGCAAAGTAAACATAAATAAACCATATCATATTCTATTTTTAACACTGCTACAGTTTCCGTAGCAACGGAATCCATTGTTGCCACTTAAGTTGTTCAATTTAATAATTAAGTGAAACCACGCATTTCTAAAGCTCTTAAGACCCAAAAAAGTGAAAACGCATTTAATATGAAACAAATAGAATTTTAACATATTTGCGCATTAAAAATAGCCAAAGTTTTTTCAAGCAATTCTGCATATTTTTCATTTTATTTCCTTCGCGTGTGACGCCATTTTAACGTCATTGTCTTCTGTTTTGCTGTCAGATTATGCAGAAAAGCACATTACACTCTAACGTATGTGCTGCTTCGGCGGACATAAGAAAGCGCTTTTGTCGGATGCGTATTTGCCTAACCCCTCTGTGTGTATAAATTGAAGCAATGGAACTTTGTAGGCTTTTTTTTTTTAACTAGAAAAAGGCAGATTAACGTCGTTAACGTGGAAGAAGCGATATGGAAAACTATTTAATATAGCCGTAATGCGAAATGATAATCGATTACTCACATGCGCAAAGCACCAAAATTTCGAAAGTATGAAAAGTCAGGAATATGAAATGAAAATCCAAAATAAATCCCAAGAGACTATAGGATAAGCATCGTGTACGAGAATGATACTGCAATCATGTAACTAACAAAGGCGCTTACAAGGAATACAAAATATAATTTGAAATTAATTGCTCTTTCTTCCCATGGCGTTTGTGGAATCTTTCCGAATAACGGGATCCGATGTGCTTAGAATATTTCAAATAAATTACTTATAGGTTAAAGTTCTATTTATTTTTTCATATATATTCCAGTTACTCCAGTTACAAGACCAAGAGCTCTAGAAACGACTTCAGATTTTGTTTAATATTGAATTTGACACTATGCAATTAATCTATGTTAAAAATAAAATATGAAATTAGTTATTTATTTAGTGTGAATTGGCAGTGAGATCAACGTTAGTTTTATGTAACAAGTGTGCTACTGTATTAAGAGTTCAGTAAGGGTAATAAGCTTTTCCGCTTAAGTTACGTCACAAATTTTTTCATTTACGAAAGCGACAAGATCTTCACGGAAACAGGATGCATTTTTGGTTTCTGAACGTACAATGTGCATCGATTGTTCCGTATAGGTTTTTTAAATTTGGGTAAAATTTAATAAAGTCATCTGCAACATAACTGTGCTAATGCATTGTCCACGCTTTACGAAATGCAAGATAAGATAAAATAGTATTCAACATCATGCAATGTTATTCATATGGTATGTATGAATGCTATAAATTAAATCTAAAACAAGAGAATTATATGATGTAGAAATAAGGCATTTCTCGAAAGAGAAAAGTTTCGTCTGCATACCGTAAAATTCTTACTTTTCTGATCGCCAGTGAAAATGACGTAGTTTTTGTGTCATCATGTTGCAATCGTCTCAAATTTACACTCATGGAGTCAGCTTTTAGTCAGAATTCCAGCAATTTTTCACTATTAGAGATTCCTATCACTGGGTTTAATTCGAATTATATGTGTAAGGAAAATATTCGTCTCCTTCCGTGCGGAGAACGGGTAAGCAGCTAGTACTATTAAAATCTGTGCGCGTCTGTCTGTCTGTGTGTAGCATCATCTCCTCCGAAACCGCTGGGAGTTGAGTTTCAATCGAGGTGTTCACTTATTCGAAAAATTCCGAGGAAGGTCTTCCGCTAATTTAAATTTCGAAATTCGAATTAGTTTAGGAGATATTGATAGAAAGCCCCGACAAAAACACTAATTTTTGCTCTCCGCAACTCCGCGATTGTAACCCCTGTAGTGAAAATGTGAGAAATAAGCAAGAGGTTGCCATGTTTGGCGAATTTATTAAATGATTTACACTCTTGCATTAAAAATAAAGGAATAATACTTTTTTTCTGTTTCGAATATTTGCTAGGTTATTTTTTTATTAAAATATCGTCTGCGTGGGAAATCAGAGCAGGAATTCAATATTTTTTATACGCAAAAGAGAAAGGATTTGTAAATTTGAGAGACTAAAGTGTATAACCTTATAATTTGGCGAAGAAAAAATGGCTTATATGGCGATTTTGAGAAAGTGGATTCTAGTGGTTTGCACAATTTTAGGCTTGGCGCAATTTACTGAAAGCGTATAGTATTTTTAAAAACAAGTGTAGGTTTTACTAGAATTTAGCCTGAAATTTTTATTTTCTGTTCAGAAATAATGCAGTTATGAAGGCGATTTTAAATGATTTTCATCAAGTTAAATAAATTGTTAGGGAAAAACCCGCCAAATTTCAGAAAATTAAACTTTTTCATTTGTATTACTAATTCTATGCCCCGATTGATATGAGTTGGTGTTACGAGCGTATAAATAGATAATATTCTTTAATCCCGCCAAACAAGGTGTAGTAAAATAGGAAGTCTTTATAAATACGAATGCTGTTTGAGATGAATGAGACTATTTTTTAAACCCAGTTAGATTAGCTGGTAATGCCTTTAAATTATTGCATTTATTGTCAAGTTTAATGTGTGATTCATTTTGGCTATTTGCCATCGACTACCGACGTTAATTACACCAAAATGGCAGTTCTAGCAAAATTAACATAAATAAATCATTTCATATTCTATTTTTAACACTGCTACAGTTTCCGTAGCAACGGAATCCATTGTTGCCACTTTAGTTGTTCAATTTAATAATTAAGTGAAACCACTCATTTCTACATCTCTTAAGACCCAGAAAAAGTGAAAACACATTAAATATGAAACAAATAGAATTTTAACATATTTGCGCATTAAAAATAATCAAAGTTTTTTCAGGCAATTCTGAATATTTTTCATTTTATGTCCTTCGCGTGTGACGTCATTTTCACGTCATTGTCTTCTGTTTTGCTGTCAGATTATCCGGAGAAGCACATTACACGCTAACGTATGTGCTGCTTCGGCAGACATAAGGAAGCAATTTGTCGGGTGCGTATTTGCCTAACCCATCTGTGTGTCTAAATAGAAGCATTGAAACTTTGTAGGCGTTTTTTTTTAAACTAGAAAAAGGCAGATTAACGTCGTTAACGTGGAAGAAGCGATATGGAAAACTATTTAATTGGTAGCCGTAATGCGAAATGATAATCGATTATTCACATGCGCAAAGCAACAAAATTTCAAAAGTATGAAAAGTCAGGAATATGAAATGAAAATCCAAAATAAATCACCAGAGACTATAGGATAATCGTGTACGAGAATGATATTGCAATCATGTACATAAATAAGGCGCTTGTAAGGAATACAAAATATAATATGAAAATAATTGCTCTTTATTCCCATGGCGTTTGTAGAATCTTTCCGAATAACGGGATCCAATGTGCTCAACGTTAGTTTTGTGTAACAAATGTGCTACTGCATTAAGAGTTCAGTAAGGGTAATAAGCTTTTCCGCTTAAGTTACGTCACAAATTTTTTCATTTACGAAAGCGACAAGATCTTCACGGAAACAGGATTTATTTTTGGTTTCTGAACGTGCAATGTGC